>OY744524.1:72932167-73027167 GCA_963556195.1 Sepiola atlantica | reverse complement strand
TACTGCGGTATAACCATAAAACAACATTACCGGTCCACACGGATTTCAAGAGATTTGAAACACCTACCATTTGATAAAGAGGTCTTTCCTCAAAATATATTATGGAACATGGTCACACACATTAGATCACTGTATAAAAGTTTTAACTAATCAAGTAAGAAAGGATAATCACTTGTTTTTGTCTTCCTTCTTAACACCGACATATTTCCATTTCTTACATTGTGATCGCCGCCTTATACTCCTCTATATACAAATAATATTTTTTTTAATTCAAATCCATGTGTGTGTGGGGAGTATAGATTACAACAGGTTTATTGTCATTCAGTCTGTGTATGTATGTGTCCAGGCATCAGTTTTTAACGGTGCAAAAGCAATCAAATATGTGTAATCAGCACGTTATATATATATATATATATATATATATATATATATATATATATATATATATATATATATATAAACTTTGAAAATTGAGAAACCGGACAACTTGACGCAAGATTTTGTCAAATAAATGAAATATTTATTAAATAATTTTTTAAATCCAAATTTTCATGGTAATACAGACAATATTTTCCTTTCTTTTTCTTTTTCTTTTTTTTCTTCATGAATAGGGTTTTATAAAACCACGCCCATGAAAAGAAGAAAAAAATAAAGAGAAAAAAATAAAAAGATATTGTCTGTGTTACCATGAATAGGGTTTTGTAAAACCGAAAATTTGGATTAAAAAAGAAATATCGCGTCAAGTTGCCTGGTTTCTAAAATTTCAAAGTTTATCATTTCAACGACGTTTCTTACTGTAATAACACTTCTCGCATTTTTGTACACACGCACTGAAGCGCGCTTCACTACAGATCAGACATTAAAAAAAAACAGTCTCTTCGATAACACCAGAAGATCGTCGATCTTTGGCTACGCTGTAAGACTTCACCCATGAAGAAGAAGAAAAAAAGAGAGAAAAAAAAGAAAAATATTGTCTGTATTATTATGAATAGGGTTTTATAAAACCGAAAATTTGGATAAAAAAATGATTTAATAAATATTTCATTTATTTGACAAAATCTCGTGTCAAGTAGTCTGGTTTCTCAATTTTCAACGACGTTTCTTACTGTAGTGACATATATCTCACTATATATATATATATATATTACTATTTCATGTATCCACATAAAATTTATAAGGAGATATAATTTTGTATGCATCAATTTTCAGTATTTACTTCAACAGTACTCTAAATCGAAATAAAAGGAACCATGTGTTAAAATAAGTTCACCCATTATATTGACACAACAAAGAAACAGGATATAGGCCACTCTATAGAAAACAGAACAATAGAACAGGATATAAGAAGTAACACTAACCGGACCTTTGTTCGTGGGAAGCCCAACGATTGATTGAGAGAACAACAAAGAATCTGATTAGTTAACTAGCTAGTCGTGTATATAAACACGCTGCAAAAATAACTCCATGCATTTTAGTCGGAAGATTCCCCCGGGGATGAAACGCGGGAGCCTCTGTGTAGCTTAATTGCTATAAATATATTTTCATAGCTTACTATATATATATATATATATATATATATATATATATATATATATATATATATATATATATATATATATATATTGAAAATGATGGATGGTGTTTGAATAATAAAACGATGTTGTTGCTTTAATAATTTTTTTTTTTTTATTATAATTCAATATTTCAAACGCCCTGCGTTCTTTGTCAGGGATAATCAGAGAAAAGGAAAAAAAAACGGAAATGAGGTCGCCCGCGTGCGGGGTATTATTGTGTAAGGAATTAGATGGTCATATGTGGGGGGGGGGGGGCTAAGTGTTATTTAAATATTTATAAAGGCTGTTATAATCTTTTATCAAAACAACGTGGTTATTTGATTATGTAAGTATAATTATCGCGTAAGAGTTTTCTGTGGAATTGTAGCACCACTTCCGTTGTGATTGGGAGACGTCTCGCGTTTATCCGAGTTATGAATAAAAGCAATGACGGTGTTATTATGTATTTGTGTTCTGTTAAGATAGAGTAATTTCGTCGGAGGTCATCCAAATTGTAGCGTGGATCCGTTCTTGGATAAGAAATAAACAGTGTGTTTCTTTTAAAATGAACCAAGACGCACGCTGTCAATTAAAAGGTTATAAGTGGCGAATGGCAAAAATGGGAAAAAATGATTGCTGTGAATGATTGAGAGAAAACATGATTTATGCAGGACCGGCGGGGCAGTTATAAAAGTGGGGGGTGGCTCTCCTAAAAAGTGGGGGGGGGCGGTTAAACACATGCATATATAACTTCACTATTGATGACCGTAAAGTGGGGGGGGGGGCTTGAGCCCCCCCGGTGCTGCCGTCCATGTTATGAACAAAACATTATCTCTCTCTCTCTCTCTTTCTTTCTCTCTCTTTCCTTCTCTCTCTCTCTTTCTTTTTCTCTCTCTCTCTCTCTCTATATATATATACATATGCATATATATATATATATACAGAGAGAGAGAGAGAGAGAGACAGACAGACAGACAGACAGACAGACAGACAGACAGACAGACAGACAGAGAATTTGAGGCTAAATTCCAGTGACCAAGTGACATTTTACTGTTAATTTTTTTTCAAATAAAAGCTTCGGTACATTTTTATCGATCATTTCGCGACAAACCGAAATTAGTATGTCAAATTCGGATCTTTCGACTATGGACTCCTCAGAAAACCAAAGTTCGCCTTCAGAAAGAAAACATTGTAAGGCAGCAAATCAAACACCATAAAAACAAACAACTCACATCGATTAATTTTTTCTCAAGTAAAGACAGATATTGCTACTTATAGCAGCAGCCATCTTGTTTTACAAAGTCATATATATATATATATATCAGAGCCGGCGGGACAGTTATAAAAGTGGGGGATTCTCCTAAAAAGTGTGTGTGTGTGGGGGGGCTGTTAAACACATGCATATCAACTTAATTATTGATGACCGTAAAGTGGGGGAGCCCGAGTCAAAAAGTGAGGGGGTTTATTTCTACTCAATACAGAAAAGAAAAAAATGAAAAGGAAAGAGTAAACTAGAGGAACGGGGGGGGGGGGGAGACAGTAGCCTATACAAGCTAGTAACTTTTTACGTCTGTTTGCATCGTAACTTTACCATCCCCATGCCCCCCCTCAAGCGGCAGAATACTACGCAGATTGTTCAAGTGAAATTTCTCATTTGATAAAAATGAAACGAAAAAGTTATTTTTCATTCAATATTTTTGAAATATTTTTTTTAGCTCACGATTTAAGAATTTCAAAATGCTAATATAAAATAGGAATATTTGATATTCCTATTTTATCATTTTAGCTGACCACGTGTTGAAAATATTCTCCATGCACGTGGTCGCCATTATTCGTGGGTTTTATCATTGATAATACGCACAAGTGTCGGAAGAAAGATAAATGGGGGTACAGTTGTTAGCATTTAATATTCAAACAAAAGTAAAATATATTTGTAGAATTGTTGATGCGAGTTGAGATACTTGTTGGCGATAGCCATTCTGTAGAAGCGTCTGTATTCATCTGACTTGGCTGGCTTGAAATCCTGTATTCACCTAACTAGGCTTGCTTAAAATGAAGGAAAAAAAATCATCAGGTTTCATATAAAAAATATCAACATCTTCTCTACAATTAAATTAACTTTATTTAGGAATTTCGTCAGCACAGAAACACAAGAGTATAAGATAGGTTAGGTTCGGGCGGCATGTATTAGAGATATAGAGAAATGTAATTAAATCCAGGTCTGTTGGTCTCATCTCGCCTCTCGTCAGTCATGATGAGAGGTGAGACAGGAAATATATGCCTGTTTACATTAGCGTCTCGACTGTAACTGTCTATATTTCGCATGAACGGAGCTCGGCGGAGACGGCTGAAAGGTGAACATGCGCAGTGATTCTCTAATCGCCTGATGTATTTCTACGTGAGTTTGGACATGCCTGTTTTAGCACACCGATCACATACTAATCACTATGCAAGAGATTACATGTTAATACAAAAGAAAATAGATCTCAATTATGTACATATTCATAAAGATTAATTTAATATCAATTCGTTTCTAAAAGAACTTAGTATTTTTATTATGCAAACTTTAATATTAGAACCCCTCCCCCCCCCCACAATAATGGAAGATAAAAAACAAACTCTTAAGTATACGTCTACAGACTGTTAATATTATAATAAGACAAGTGTACATCCTCCATTAAAAATGAAAAAAAAAAATGTTTTGCGAGTGTTCGCACTAATATTCATATAAAAAAATATATGGATTCTTGAAGTTAAACAAAAAGAAATAAGAAAGAAAGAAAACGTCTCAAACTGGAAAGTTTAAAAAAGAAAGACAAAACGCATCAATCGGTATAGAAAGCAGAAAGGAAATAAAAAAAAGAAAATGTCTGATTATTGAAATAGAGTGAAGGATTTCTTGCCGAATTCATGTCAAACGGCCGTGTGTGTGGGGGGGGGCTTGTTATTTGCTTCTCCTTTCCCCATAACACTTGAAATGGTTTTGTTCAGTCCGTTTTTTACTTATATATATATATATAGTGTGGTGAACAATGGTTAATAAACGATTCCCCTGCTATCAAACCACAATAATGTTGTATGCACGGCAGCTGATAAGGCTGAACTACTTGCCCAGCGTTTTGCCTTAAACTCAACTTTGGACTCGGCAAACCACCATCTCCCTAAATTCCCATTGCGGACTGAAGCCACACTTGAAAATCTGGTCATCACCCCATCTCAGGTTAAGGTCATCATAAAAAACCTTGACACCTCCAAAGCATGTGGGCCTGATCTTATACCGGTAATAGTAATAAAGAAATGCTCTGCAGAACTGGCCCCTGTCCTCTCCAAACTCTACAACAAATGCCTGAATCTTGCTTCCCTGATAGCTGGAAAATTGCCTCTATGGTACCAGTCTTCAAGAATTCTGGGGATAGAACAGATCCTCAGAACTATCGCCCAATCAGCCTACTCCCGATCTTTACTAAAATCTTTGAATCCTTAATCAATCTAGCGATAGTCTGGCACCTAGTTAATGCTAAACTTTTTTCTGACTGCCAGTATGGATTTAGACAAACACGATCTACTGCGGACATCTTAACAGTCATCTCTGAACGCACATATCATACACTGGACAAGACAGGTGAAGCTAGGGCAGTAGCGCTTGATATATCCAAGACCTTTGACAAGGTATGGCATAAAGAGCTTCTCCTAAAAATTCACTCATATGGTATTACTGGACGAATATTTAATATATTAAGATCCTTCCTAATCAAAAGAAAGATCCAGGTTGTCCTTGATGGCCGTTCATCTAAGCAACATGACATAAATACAGGTGTACCCCAGGGATCCATCCTCGGACTTTTGTTGTTCCTGATTTTCATAAACGACCTCCCTGATGACATCGAGTCTGAGATAGGTATATTTGCTGACGACACCACGCTGTACTCGCGTCATGTGGGCAAAACGGGCGAGTACATATCCGAGGCAATGGCTGAATCCTTAGAAAGTGACCTCCAGGCTGTAGTGGATTGGGGTAAAAAATGGATGGTAACTTTTAATGCCGCAAAGACAAACCTCCTTTCCTTCAATAACTACAAGAAACCTCTTCAATCACTGATTGCCATGGCAAATAACACTCTACCTGACAGTTCAACATTCAGACTACTCGGCCTAATATTTATAGGTAACATGAATTGGAAGAAATACATTGAAAACATTGCCAGGGCTGCTGCAAAGAAGGTGGGCTCTTTCTACCGTGCCAGTAAACTTCTCACACCTGACATTATTCTATATCTCTACAAAGCCACCATCCGCCCATGCATGGAGTATTGTTGTCACATCTGGGCTGGTGCATCATCCACTAGTCTCTCCCTCTTAGACAAGGTCTAAAAAAGAGTCGCCAACTTAATAGGTCCCTCACTATCCACCAAGCTCCAGCCCCTTTTACATCGCCGCAATGTTGCATCCTTGTGCTTGTTTTACAAATACTTCAATGGATTGTGCTCCGATGAACTAGCTGCTCTAGTGCCCCCTTAACGCAAATACACTAGAACAACCCGACAATCAGCTAGGTCTCATCCATTCACAGTGGAGGTCCCCAGATGCCGGAGAGTCTTCTACTCCAGCAGTTTCTTTCCTCGTTTTGCCAGCCTCTGGAACTCCCTCCCGGCTCCCTGTTTCCCCGATGTTACTGACATGCAGAGGTTTAAAACTAATGTAAACAGACATCTCGCTGCACAGCTCCCAAATCAGGATGACACCATAAACCTCATCCCTAATTCTCAGTAGCCCCTTACGTCTACAGTGGTGCCCTGCCTTGTTTGGGGTAAAATATCTTTAAAATATATATATATATATATATATATATATATATATATATATATATATATATATATATATATAATTAAAGTTTTATTTATACAAACATATGGCTACATATCAGACATGTTTCAACCACAGTTTTGATAAGCTTGGTATCTTCAGGCCGAAAATTAAGTATCTGCTCTTTGCTTTTTTCTTTTGAAGAACGTTTTTATTTTGAAGAGTCTTCAAAATGAAATCGTAAAGAGCAGACACTTATTTTTCGGCCTGAAGATACTGTGCTTATCAAAGTGCGCTTAAAATATATCTTGATGTGTAGCCGTATTTTGTATAAATAAACATTTATTATATACTAGCTGGACCTGTCGCCCGGCGTTGCCCGGGAGAAAATAAAAGAATGAATTAAAATTTGTCAACATCCGACAGAACGCAAATAGTTCACATCGGACAATATTTACCCACGAAAAAGATTACTTGTGAGTTGAACAAAAATAAAAATTGGCACAGTGTAGAAGGATATCTCTTTCATTGGCCGATTACGGAAAATGTGACTTGTTTCGGGCCGGGATATGTGTTTGATCTGTTAGCTATTCTCTCGGCCGTCATTGAAAGCAAATCCTTGTAGAATGCATAAATGTTTATTTATGTTGGTGGATTTTCTGACACAGTAAGAACTTACGTTGTGTCTAACTCTGCCCTCATGGGTAGTCAAATGTAATGTGTAACGAATATGCATTCTAGTTTAGGCACGTAAGATAAATATATATTGTGTAATAATTAAAAAAAATGAAATCAATTTTGATTTGAATTGCACGAATTAAAGTGTTGATTAATTACTATTTTAGTCACGTAAATCCCAATTTCGCATGGAGCTAAAAATGCAAAACAAATCTGAGACAAGGTGAGGTAGAGTGAGAGAGAGAGAGAAAGAGAGAGAGAATGGGCGGTTATAAAAGCGAAATGTAAAGAAGAAAATGGAAACGTCTTACATAAAGTAAATCCCCTCCCCCCAAATAAAAAAGAAGAATACCTAACGTGAAAAGAAAAACACAAATGTTGGATTAATGTTTGGTATGGATGGTCAAAAGTGTATCAACAATTGAATGTTGTCGAAATGGACACTGCAGTTCGTTTTACGCTGTAAATATTTAGAAAGATATTTTTAAGCTTTAAGGGTGTTATGTATGAAATTGTCTAAGTGTTTAAGTTAAAAACTGAAAATATACTTGAAGTAAACGAAGGGTGATGAGTGAAATGTCTAAAGTCGATTTGCTGAAAAGATTGTAGCCGCCATTTTAAATCACTGAACACTATACGTAATTATGTTTACTAAATGTATTTCGTAAAAACCGGAATGAGAATAAGTCTATATGTAATAGTTAGAAATAACGTAATCCGATATTCTCGAAAATCAGCAGAATGTGAGGGAACGGCTATTAAATTTGGTGCGGAATGTATCGTATTATGTATTAAATTAAGAAAGATGAATAAAAAATAATAAGGGTTACGTTTTTATAAAGTATCCGTTGTTATTAGTTCCAGGTATAGTTGGGAAAGTGTTAGTAGTAAAATATTAGAGGGAAAAGTTTTTGCTACCACCTCTATGGGGTATGTTTTGGGGAGAGTCTACGATGGTGGGACAAAAGTAACATTTAGTGTTAGATGGAGTAAATAATCATAAATTTATTAAAACACGCACGAGTGAATAAGTATAATATAGTGGTGAGTTTACTAGCCTGTGATGCATGTGGTTATTTTCTTACTCTTGCTGAAGGTACAGGGGAAAACGTCTTAACTTTATATAGAAGAAATAAATAGCTCTATTTATTATTGAGCACTGTTATAAACACAGTAAAGATTCACCGTAGTTTAACCTGTGGATACAAACCTTACCTGGATTACTAAAAAACAAATTATGTATATATATAGGTTCGCGCCTCCCGACCATCTGAAATTATTACTTTCCTGCACTGATGAGAGCAATAAGCTTGAAACGCTAGCGTCTGTAGGTATTAATAATTTAATATTTATTTATAAATATTATATATATATATATATATATATATATATATATATATATATATACACATTGGTCATTATTATAGAGTGGGGGATCAGCCGCCCCTTGAAGTCCAATCCTTCTTCGCCCACTGTGGTAGGGGAGGTGGCAATATGGTAGTGTGTTAGCTACCCGGCTCTGGTGAAAATCGAGAAGGAGTCAATATCAGGATCCGTTGTCCTTTGTTCGTCTCTACCTCTACATATAGCAAGCAAGGACGTGTCAGGCTCAGAACCACAAATACATGGAGTGAGGATAACAGCGTTGCTTCTGCGCATGTGCAACCGCAATGCCTTTGTGTGTGCTGGGCCAAACCTTCCCCGACTCCGTATGCAACCGCTGGGTCAAGCTGCTATTGTAGGTTTAAGGAATAGCTTAGAGATTTTTATGCAGACCAGACAATCCTGAGGCACGATCTGATTCACTCAACAACAACATTAGCAGCAGCTACTTTCAAACAAACACATGTCCACAGCTTTTGACAACTTTTGACGTCACTTTTTTTTAAACAAGTTTTTAATATACATTTATCGTTCTACCCTGTATCTATAACTTAAGTTTTTTTTCTCTCTCATTGAGGTTTTTGGTGCTTTTTTAGATTAGGACTCATGCTAAAATCGACTTGGTGTCAAAACTTTCCGGATGTTTACGTAAACCGCCGGAAAGTACCGACGCCAAGTCGGTTGACCTACCTGCGTCCCAAAAATTAAAAACGAGGCTGGATTTACAAATTGGAAAGAAACAAACATTAATCAACATTTAAAGCAAAATAATTAAAGCAAAAAACATCAAATAATAGATTTAGTCAAATTGTATGAAAGAAATATTTATTTTTTTAACGAAGAAATCAAAATAAACAGGTGATAAATTATATTTTTTAAGTGTTTTTTTTTACTGAAAATTATTTTTGGTTTTTAATCAGGTAAAAATGGCGTCGTTAGGGTTTGGGGTTAGGTTTTTTTTTACTGAAAATTATTTTTGGTTTTGTTAGGGTTACGGTTTAGGGTTAAGCTTAGGGGTTAGGGTTAGGGTTAGGTATTAAAGTTTTTTTTGTTTTTTTTGCCTGAACATTTTTTTCTTTTGCGATCAGTTTTTCTTCCTGACAAAAGTTAATCACTCTTTTAGGAGACGCACCAGCCGGTACTTTCACAGATTAGGACCCATGCTTACTTTGACCCTAACCTTAACCTCCACCCTAACGAAGGGGTCAAAGTTAGCGTGGGTACTAATCTGTGAAAGCACCCAACAGCCAGTGATAGCTTGTGAAAATTCTTTGCAGTACTTTTGCGTTTCAATCAATTGCAATCACGTTTCAATCAGTTGAAATGTTGACATGTCGTCTGCTTATTCGTTTCAATCAGTTGAAATGTTAACATGTAGTCTGCTTATTTTCTCGCAAATTTATTGGCTAACCGCTTTGGTACTTTCAGGCAGTTTACGTAAACATCCGGAAAGTATCGATGCCAAGTCGATTTTAGCATGGGTCCTAATCTAAGAAAGTATCGATATTAAATTAAATCTTTATGCATATTTTTACTTTGTTACTTCATCTTAAATTGCCATGTAATTTTAAAACTACAAATCGAACAATAGTATAAAATGACATATTTTGAAAAGGGAATTTGAAACGCTGAAAACGTACACAGCCCTTGACAGGTTTGACTTGATTTGATTTAGGTGCATCCTCCAGAGATATTCACTACATGCTTGAAAACAAAATTTGGTGATTCTGCTGGTAGACACACAAATGAAATATGGCACTAAAAAATAAAATACAAGAAAAATATTAGAAAATACTTACTTGTGAATGAAAAATATTAGCGTACACCAAATGTTATGGAAAATAATCGCGTAGAATTTTAATAAAGATAAAATGAAGTTATGTATAAGATTAGCAATTTTACACTGGATTTACGCCATTTCTCATCTGCACTGTCGTGCAGAAGAGCCAAAAGTTTGAATTATCTCCCTAATAATGGCAGCGATTGTAGCCTCCGAATAAAAGTTGAATTTCTTGAATAAAAATACTGGATTATTTTCCGTAAATTTCCGTGTACGCTAATATTTTTCCATCACAAGTAAATATTTCATAAAGTTTTCCTGTTATTTTATTTTTAAATGCCATATTTCACTCGTGTGTCTACCAGCAGAAGAACCCCAAATTCCCCTACTTATCACAATCTTGGGCAGTCTTTCAGCTGTCAGGAGCTGCATGTCAGTCTCAACCCTTATCTAGTCTTCCCAGCTTTTTGGTGGTCATCCCCTTGATATTTTTTGAATAAAATCTTCTTGATATGATTTCTTTCCATAGCTCGAGTCTGGTAGCCAAGAAATATGTCCAAACCATGGTTATCTCTTTTTTCGGGGTATTTCTCTAGATTAGGACCCAAGCTAACTCTGACCTTAACCCTAACGCTAACCCTAGCAATGCCAAGTTGGTTTTAGTTTGAATCCTAATCTAGAGAGGCACTTTTTTCAGTACTAGTCCAGCTTTTGAACCAGACAAAACCGACTTTTCCCAATGCAGATTTACGTAAAAAGCCGAATAAAAACGAACCGGCGTCAAAATCAAAATGAGGCAGTGTTCCAACAGGAAATAATAATGAAACAACTTTTAAAACAAGAAAAACACTCACCGTAATTTATTTTTATTAAAAAGTTTTTTTGTTTTTTTTACAAAGAAAATTAATGAGACCACTTTTATAATTATTTTGGTACCTTCTTAGATTAGGACCCACGCTAAAATAGACTTGGCGTCGGTACTTTCCGGTTGTTTACGCAGGTCTCGGACGCTTCCGTTAGCTGTCGGCTTGTTGCTGCCGGGCAGTCACGGAAATTAGGGTCAATATCTAAAACAGTACCAAAAAATTATATGGCAAAACTTACCGTCAGTTCGTTGAATGTCAACATCCATTCCAAAAGTCAAACAACCAAACTCCATGGTTGCTTGTTTTTTTTAGTTCTTTTTTTTTTTTTTCAAAAAAAGTTAAACCACAAAGCCCAAATGTGTAAAGTGAACGAAGAAAAATGAGTCCGTTCCTGGGTAAAAAGGAGAGGCTGAAGATAATATTTTCCACCTATTTTTTCTTCTTCTTTTTTTCAGAATTCTTTCTAACGAAGTGATGATGGTCTACGTAAAAGGTTTCTTCAAAATGCATAGCATCGAAAAGGGAGAAATTATCATCTGTACTACAAAAACTCCGTGTTACTTGCTTGTCACCGTGCACCTTTCATTAATATCAAAAAAGAAATATATTTACTTAAAAATGGATGAATGGTAGTTGCCAAAAGCAGTGTGATGTCATAAAGGATGAATGATAGTTGCTCCTCTCTCTCTATCTCTCTCTCTCTCTCTCCCTCCCTCTTTATGATTATTATCAAGAACTACCAACATCTAAACCGGTATCGTCCGGGCCTTTGGGTCTGGATTTACGCCGGTCTATTGGGGGTTGTCGGTCCTGTGCAGTTCTAGGCGGTACACCCTCCCAGGCTTTGTCTCCCCTCTTTGGGGAGGAGTAAGTTTATTGCTTATTGTCTGAGGCGACGGGGCTGCCCAGGCAATTTTTAAACAGCCAGAGTGCTCAAATTCTCGAGCGCTGGTTCTTTCCCACTTTCTCGACCTTGTGTCACATCTTACCTTGTGGGAGGAAGATAAATAGAACCAACATCGTTTTATGTTACAAAGAATGAATGACTTTCGGCAACTATTATTCATCCTTTTATGAAGTCATTCTTTGTAACGTTATCCATTTTCAAGTAAATGTATATATTTCTTCCTTGAAAATAATCATAAAGTATGCTGCACGTATGAAGCATGAGCACTTAATAATGCAGCGATAGAAAAGCTAAGAGTGGCACAATGCAAAATGGAATGCATTATGCTCGGCATCAGTTTATGTGATAGAAAAAGAAACACCTGGATCAGACAGCAAACTGAAGCAAATGACATCATCACTACCATACTAACGGCAAAACATAGATGGACAGGTCACCTTTGGAGATGTACAGACAACAGGTGGACATATAGAGCGACAGAATGGACCCCGGTCTCCGAGTCAATGGAAAAGACCTAGAGGAAGGCTAAACACCCGATGGAGAACAAGCCAAGAACAAAACAAGGTGGAAAGAAACCATGGAGGGTTCCTCTGCCAGAAGTGAAATAAAAAAAAATACCACCACCACCATGATGATGATGATGATGATGATGCCCGATTTTGTTTTTTTCGGATCTCTTTCTTCGGATAATGAGTCATTTATGTGAACAGTGATATATATATATATATATATATATATATATATATATATACTAGCAAGACCCGTGTCTCTAGAAATTCTAGGCTCCACCATTGAATGAATGTAATTATTTGCTACTTATGGTTGTTTGGAGCGGATGCAGACTCTACGAATTCAATGTAAAATATTGGGGAGGAGAAATTGCCACCCGAACGTTTAGTGGAAATTTAATCTCCAACCCGATCTTAAAGTTAGTGTTGGGTTTAACAAAGGGCATTTTTGCTTAAAAAAGACGTGGGACCGTTAAAAGTCAACTTCACCAATGTTAAGCTGTGAGAGGTAGATCGCAACATTGTGGTTGACTATGAGTCACAAAGATGTAGTAGAAAAGACAAGAATAAAATGGGGTAACATTAATACGTGTGCACAGCACAACTTTTATTCCCAGACTAAGGATACAAGAAAAATAACATATTTTGCGCCTAATTTGATATTGCCACCTAATTTACATGTTATATGATAATTCTGTGGCGCAGTAATTATCTCGTAGTGCGGTGATCAGGTCGATGGCCTTATCACCACTTGGCTTAGTGGAACTACATTCAGTTGATAATTCAACAACAAATCTAGAATAAGATAAGCGAAAAAAATAAATTGATAAGAATTTTTTTCTTTCTTTCTGGTTATCCAGTGCGAACGCAGACCCAACAATGTGAATGTAAAACTGTTTTTTTTTAACAGAGGAGTAGGGCACCCTGACTTATGGTTGAAATTCCATTGGCAACCCGCTTTTTTTTCTTTCTTTTTTTTTTGCTTAAAAAAGATGCGTGATCTTTAGAAGGCAGTGTCACCAAAAGTAAAAAATAAAAGAAAAGAAATATGTAAAAAGTTCGAATTAGAGACAGGAGTGATTTTATAAAAAATACTGTTGAATGAAACCATGTAAATAAATCAGTTTTTGTTTGTTTTGTTTTTTTGTTTTCCGCTTCTGGAAGGTTTTTTTATTTTGTGGCTGTTGTATGGGGGTTGATCTATATAATCATAAAATAAAACTTGGCCTTTTGGCCAAGATCAAAGTGCAGTATCTGTTCCGATGGATACTGCATAGACTGGTATCATTTTGGCCTTTGGGGCTTGATTTACGCCGGTCTATGGGACGGTCCTGTGCAGTTCTAGGAGGTCCACCCTCCCAGGCTTTGCCTCCCCTCTTTGGGGAGGAGTAAGTTTATTGCTTACTGCCTGAGGCGCCCCTACCAGGGAATGCCGACGGGGCTGCCCAGGCAATTTTTAAATGGCCAGAGTGCTCACCTTCTCAGGCGCTGGCTTTTCAAGTCCCACTTTCCCGAACCGACCTTGGGTCACATCTTACCTTGTGGGAGTAAGATAAAACTGGCCTTGTGCCTAACCTCCTGGCGAGGAGGTAAATAAACTATATAAGTATCAATCATAAAATGAAACCACAAAGAAGAAAGAAAAACACTGAGAAATGTTTAAAATTGAAAAAAAAAATTTTAATATATAAAGTTAGGAAAAAATGCTTGTGTGTAACATAATTATGAAAAACTAACGTCATTTCGCTTCGTCATAAACTTTTAATCCCAATGACGATGACATTTATTGAATTTAAAAGCCCCCCCCCCCAAAAAAAAAAAACATCTCCATATGTTGTGGCCTAGGTCAGTGAAGAAGAAATCGTTGTAGACAGAGGCAATTGTTATCATGAAGCCAATTTGAGAAACAATTTTTAAAAGGTGACGGTGGTTAAGTGGATAACGACGCGGTTCGAATCTAGTTGGTTCCATAATATCACTTTCACTTATGGATGTTAGCAACCATTATGTGGTCCCTCCTGCAAGACAACAGAATAAAACCGGTCAACAAAATTGTCCCATTCCGATTAAAATTAATTTACTTTACTTACATGCAAAAAAAAAGTTAATTGTGAAGGCATGTGTTCGGTATTTATTATACCGATAAACCGGAATAGTTACAGAAAATATAAAAAACAGTCATTCAGAACGTTTGAATTCCGGTATTCCTTTATTCAGCGGAAGGGAGCGATTGTTATTTTGAGTTGAAAGCTTGTTTATTTTGTAGAAGATATTAAGAAAGTCGAAATGAAATAATTTCGGTGTTTTAACAGAAATTCCCTTATATTAAGAAATTACCCAATAAATCTGGGTGGTGAGATTAGAAAAATAGTAGTGAATAAATTAAGTTGCCACTTTCCCTTTGGAAGGGTTTTTGAGAGAGTCCGTTGAGCCGAAGATAATGTAGGAAATATGGAAAGAAGAAAAGGTGAATAGCAGGGGAAAACGGCTTTACTTTATTATAGAGATATAAACAAACGGGAGATTTGACTGGTTTCGTTCGAATCAACACTTTTTCTGAGGACGGTAAAATCTCCAGTTTGTTTGTTTTTATTTCTTCTGTGTTTAATTGCTTTTCCTTTCTGTCTTTTACACACACACACACACACACACACACACACACACACACACAAAAAAAAAACTCTGTGGATCTTGCTTGTTGCATGTAATCTTGTTTTTTTGTTGTGGACCTGCAAGGAGTCCAGAAAGAAGACACGAACTCGGGATTAAGTGAAACAAAGTACATTGAATAAAAGTATAAATACAACATATCAAGAGAATGGTTGAACGTCTGTCTGACAGTATTAGAGTGGAGTAGTTCCAACACCGAGAGGCATGTGCTCCCGGTATTTATAGTGACGTAGAAGAGCTTGTGTAGTCCGTAAAGGTAGGTACCATAACATTTTTCCTGTGCGCACTAGATGATGTCATCAAAATGATGACATCACAAAATGATGACATCACAAAATGATGATGTCATCCATTAAAACCGAGATGGGGATAACCGGCCACAGTGGATGACATCACAAAACAAAATGATGACGTCATCCAGCAAATCAGAGATGGAGGGGGACGATCTTTTATCTATACCAGCGGTCGTCAACCTTTTGAACTTAGAGAGAGAGAGAGATGTTGGGATCACCAATTTGTAGAGGGGTTAGAAGCTTGTTTTATTAAGGAAAGGGTTGTAGAGTAGATATCTATCCTCCTGGCCTTGCTGAGTATGAAGAAAACGTGTTACCATCGTTTGGTTATAAGGACAAACTTCTCTGCAATTTTGATCAATTTTATAAATACAGTTTCATCAACACAACAAACATGGTCCGGAAAAAGTTATGAAAACAGGAATACAAAATTATGTTGGATTAGTAGGCATGCATGTACTATGCAAGTAAGGTTGAGTTCTGGTCTTTTATCTCGCCTCTCGCCCAAGTCATAGCAAGAGGTGAGAAAAGAAATATGACGTCTTGTCAACCAGACTCTCAAAAACTGACTGATGGAAAAGTGCGGGATAAAGTTTGGGTAGAAGTTGTCATCCCACGCAAAAGTGTGTTCTTACCGAACAACATATCAATCACTCTGCGAGTGAAAACATGTTAACATAAAAAAATAGATCGTAATTATATAACTGCTACAAACTTCATGGACCACTAAATATATAATTTTGAATTTGGTGGAACACTAATATGAATTTAGAAAAAAAAGGTAAATACATTTATATAATATTTTGTGCCATTTCTACATGAAAGAATTAATATGT
Source organism: Sepiola atlantica (assembly GCA_963556195.1). NCBI lineage: Eukaryota > Metazoa > Mollusca > Cephalopoda > Sepiida > Sepiolidae > Sepiola > Sepiola atlantica. Next base: position 73,010,889 of record OY744524.1, on the reverse strand, counting down.
TTTTTCTAATTTTTAGATATTATACACCCAAGGCAACACCGATCAAGAAAATATAATCTTTGTGGGGGTTTGTTTTGTATTTTTAAAATTTTAGCTGGACATACAAACATACAAACACACAGACAACTGCCCTTTATATATTAGAAGAAGATTATCGGAAATGTTTACTTTATTAATATAAAATGCGCCTGTTAAAAGTAACAAAATCATAGTGTAATTATTTAAATAAAAAAAAAATTAATTTCAAGTTTATTCAAGTATTAGACATTTTTAGTGTTTTGATATTTGTTCCTGTTTGTTTGAAATCAGTTTGTGGATTTTGGACGACAATGACGTCACTGCATGACTGAGAGCTCTGTTTATTTCAGGTCGATACTGGTACTCCTGATTCTGAGGAGCTTGCTTACGATTTCATGATCTCAATGTTTTGCAGTGCACTAGCTGGAATTTGATAGTCGTGGCAACATTTTCAATGTCGTTGTAATCCATACTTCACTGCATTGCTATGCCATGTTTCTAGAAAATTATATTAGTAAACCATCCAGTTATCAACAGTTATGGTAACACATTATTCAATAACAATAATAACTTTGCAAGTCATGTTAGGTTGTGCTATCGATGGATAATGTCACATTTGTGTACTTGTGTACTCGTGTTGATTTCGAGATTACATAAGATCTTGAGGTAAAAGTGTAGTATACTTACCAGCCGAGAAATCGAAAATAAGCAAAATATATAACAAATAACTTTTACCAAACAATAGAAAATTTAATTTTCTATCGACCTGTATCGTTTTAAACTTTTAAAACTGTTTGTAAGTTTTGTTATTTCAAAATTTGTTTCATTACTTTCACTTAACCGAATTTGTCAATCAAAGATGGCTGTGGATTTTTTCGGAGGTGGTCACTAATTTCAGGCTTAAAAGGTAGTTAAAAAAAAGGATTATGGTACCACTAACATTAAATCCGGGATTGGTTTCCAGTCAGATTAGAGTAAGTTTTTTTTTTTTAATCTTTTAAGCCTGAAATTAACGACCACCTAAAAAAAAACTAGACTGCCATTTTTGATTGACGAATTCAACTAAGCGAAAGTAACAAAACAAATTTTGAAATAGCAAAACTCACAAACAGCTACAAAAGTTTAAAACTATGCAGTATATTTGTATGTTGAAAATTTTGCTTATTTTCGATTACTCGGCTGTTAACTATACTACACTTTTATCGACCTGGAAAATTCATACGATCCATAATAGGTTTTGGGTACTTTCTCCTAAAAAATCTGTAGGTGGATAAAATTCAACCATATCTGAAAGAATTCCTTTAAATATATTACCACCAAATGTAAGTGAAGATGAAAGAAACTCGACTAAATATCCAGATAGCATTTCTCGATTAGCTCCACATTGCCTCTTGTTTCTGACCTTTAACCCTTTTCTATTTATTTAGTTAGTTAACCCTAACCCTAACCCTAACCTTTAAAAAAAAAAGGTGAAAAACAAACAAAAATAATATCAATAACAGGAAAGTACCTAGGTTTTGTTACTCGTCGTTTTTTAAATCTAAAGTTTCATAAAAATTGAAACAATGTCCCAATTTTTCTGCTGACCATCAAACGTTTTGGTAGACCATCAATGGACCACTGGATAGCGACCACTGATCTAGATGACCCGTGACCCAAAAGGCCACATATCGTCTACTAGACGAACGTCTAGACCTCTGGGGGGATATAGTATACAACTAAAACTGTGGATCTTGTTTGATTGTTTTGTTTTACGGCATATCACCCCTTTTCGAGTTATTTAATGCTGAATCCGGTCACTTTGGTAAAAGGTTTTATGCTTCAAGTTCTTTCTGTTCAAGTATTTATTCATGGTGTTTGGTTGAGTGAAAGGGGGGAAGGGAGGGAGAGGAGCAAGGGGGGAACGGAAATTGTTGTTTTTTGTTTTAGGTTTTGCAGAACATGATTAAGAAAAAACAATAAAACATCAATGTTTGGTGCATTTTGGGTCAAGAAGCCGATATCTTCAGACAGCCTAATCTGATAGCACCAGCGGATCTTGTTTGTCCCCATGCAAAATGTTTCATGTATTGTTCATTTCTTTAAAATAAATATACAAGTCCAAATCTTATCATATTTTATTCAAACATGTATAAGTTAGGAACAAGATAATTAGTATTAAAAACACCATTTCGTGTAATTTACACGGGTCCCGCTAGTATAAATTATTTTGTTAATTTAATTCTTGTCTCTTGTAAAAAATTTTGAATTCCTGAGCGCGGGCTATTTTCTTCTTCTTCTTCATTCGATTTATTTTTTAACAGACCTTTGATTAGTCCTTTATAAGAGGGTGGGGCCTGTCTGTCAGTCTTGATCAAAGTCTTCCACTCTAGGCTCGGCGGTCGCGAAGATCTAAGTTTGTAATCTCCAGGGCTGCACGGTCACGTTTATACAGCTCATCTCAATAAAGCCTCGGTCTTCTAGCGTGATGACATGTTTCTCGATATGCCAATGTCTACTCAACACCGAGGATGCAAAGCAGCTGTGTCCTGGGTTGTGATGCAGGGACCATCCGACGGGTCACCCATTTCTGGCCCTCGCATTTTCATATCTCAAACCTCGAGACAAAGAAAACATTTTGTTTAAATTCCTTTAAATTCCTTTCATGTGTTCATAATCTAAGAACACAAGCTCCATTCTCAATTTGATTCTTTCAATCTGACAATGTTATTACAATTTAACATTATCTTGGCAACAAAACCTATTATTTTGCGACATACGAAAACCAGATGACTGGTGACGAATGTTATCGCTTTATTTGGGGATTTCTTATCTCCCAAAATTCTGAGAAAAAATAAACATTTCCCGATTCTTTTTTCCTCTTTCTTTTCCTTTTTTATATCAATTTTTGTCCTCTTTTTCTTTTGATGCAAAATAAGTTGAAAGCCTTCTTAGGAAACCCCAGGGTTCGGTTTCGAATCAACTCTTTTCCGTTCGATAATATTGTCACATTTTAATTGATATTTACGTATATGTACTTTAGAAAACATAGATATTTATGCACATATGTCAATATCAAATGAAATAACAAAGTCTATCCGCACATAAATATATCAATTTTATTTTAAATCTATTCTCATTTTGAGCAGCATAGGATGCGAAGAGACTTGATTCTGGTGTATAACATCATTTGGGGATTTCTTATCTTCGAAAATACAGAGAAAGGAAAGGAACATTTTCCCTTTTTCTTTTCCCTCTTTCCTTTCATTTTATATGAATTTTCGTCTTCTTTTCTTTTGATGCAAAATAAGCTGAAAGCCTTCCTAGAAAAGCCCAGGATCTGGTTTCGAACCAACTCTTTTCCATTCAATAATATTGTCACATATTGTTAAAATATGAAAAGGTTATTAGACATTTATTAGTGAAATGCAAAAAGGTCCACATGAATTGGAACAAATACATAAAAGACATTGCCAAGGCTGCCGCAAAGAAGGTTGGCTCCCTCTACTGTGCTAGTAAACTCCTCACACCTGACATTATCCTGTATCTCTACAAAGCCACCATCCGCCCATGCATGGAGTATTGTTGCCGCATCTGGGCTGGCGCATCATCTACTAGTCTCTCCCTCCTTGACAACGCCCAAAAAAGAGTCGCCAACCTAATAGGTCCCTCACTGTCAACCAAGCTCCAGTCCCTGCCCCATCGTCGCAATGTAGCATCCTTGTGCTTGTTTTACAAATACTTCAATGGATTGTGCTCCGATGAATTGGCTGCTCTGGTGCCCCCTCGTCGTAAGTTCACTAGACCAACTCGACAATCGACTAAATCGCATCCATTTACTGTGGAGGCCCCCAGATGCCGGAGAGCTTTCTACTCAAATAGCTTCTTTCCTCGTGCTTCTGGCCTTTGGAACTCCCTCCCTGCCCCCTGTTTCCCCGACAGTACTTACATGCAGAAATTTAAAACTAATGTAAACAGACATCTCGCTGCGCAGATACCAATTTAGGTTCCCCCCCCCCCCAAACTTCTCCCTTTTCTTTCTTTTCAGTAACCCCTTACGTCTACAGTGGCGGCCTGCCTTATCTGGGGTGAACTATGTTAAAAAAATACATATATATATATATATATATATATATATATACACACACAAATGGAATCTATGCATATACTAGCAGGACCCGTGTCCCAGCGTTGTTCGAGGTAAATATAAAAGAATGATTTAACTTTTAAAACATAAATATTTGAGTATCAATTCTGAAAATAAAATCAGAAATAAACCCATTTCAATGTAAATAATTTAGGTGATTAAAATAAGATGTAGCCATGTTTTTTTTATATGAAGATAAAAAATAATTGTTCTAAAAATATTTTGTGAAAAAATAAATAAAAGCGAGTTAGCGAACTTTGAAGCGGGGCCTAGGCTCCCAACCGTAAAGTTTTGAATAGTAGGCCCCCGCCCCTCCAGAAATAAGTATTTATTGTTTACAATCAAACGAAATAGCACAAATAATGGCTTACAAATTTTAGCGATTAGTTGTGTAAAGTGTGCTGATGTTTATTCATTTTTTATTTTGCAAATATTAATTTTCTTTCTGTGTAATCATTACTATTACCATCATAAATTAATCTAAAAGAAATATACTTGCGAAATTATTGAAAAACATTTATTTAGCTTTACTTGCGCATTTGTGACATATTTGCGTTAAACATTAATATTTAACAGAAGTTATAGGCATTTTAAGTCCGCGTAAATACCTATTCTGAGCAAAGTAGCTATCTTTGTTTAGTCAGTTAAAAACACAAACAAAGATGGCTACTTTCGTCGGAATCGATATTTATGTGAACTTAAAAGGCTCACAACTTATATTAAATATGAATTGTTTTAACGCAAATAGGTCACAAATGAATAGATAAAAAGAAAAAAATGTTTTTAAGGAATATCCCAAGTGTATTTGCTCTAAAAAGATTTATGTGAGTAATACTAATTTGTTTTATGAAATTTGTGGATAAAATTGTATTGATGCAAAGTATTTAGCCAATAAGTTGTCTTTTGAGTTTTTGCGAATTTTTTTTGTTCATTTTTAGTGGAGGTTGTTTTTTTTTTTTTGACACATGGACTTAGGGTTAGTGGTAGGTTTAGGGGACAGTATGTTTTGTAAGAAACAAATAAAAAAAATGAAATAGTATTCTTAAAAGGTTCATAAATTCTAGTAAATATTAATTGTTTTAACGCAAATAGGTCACAAATGGATAGGTAAAGAAAAAAATTGTTTTTTATTAATATCCCAAGTGTATTTGCTCTAAAACAATTCATGTGAGTAATACTAATTTGTTTTATGAATTTTTTGGATAAAATTGTATTAATACAGAGTATTTAGCAAAGATTTTTTTGTGTGATTTCTGCAAATTTTTTGTTTTCATTTTTATTGGAGGTTGTCTTTTGCCACACGGACTTAGGGTTGGTGGTAGGTTTAAGGGACAGTTCGACAGCGGCTTTGTTTCTGTCAGCCTGAGGTATGTTTCTGTTTAGTCCTAGGGGATTGTACTTATTACTACATAAAGCTGTTTTAGCTTTCTAAAGTTTGAAATTTTTTGCTTATTTTTTTTAATCATTTATTTATTTTAGTTATTCTTGTTATTTATAAGATTTTCGCATTCTTTCTGTTAAGTCGTTCTTGTTAAAAATTTGGTATCGTTTTCGGGTGCGGTTGTAAAAAAATATGGTGATGTTGAACGGGGTCACTATTGAAAAGTGGTTGGAAACCACTTCGGTAGATGTATTGTGTTTTCATTTTTATGGTATGTTCAGATAATTTCTATGTTTCATTAAAGAAATAATGTTAATGTTAGATTTATTTTAAGACTAACATGGCTACCCGGCGTTGCCCGGGGGAGTGGACAACAAAATAGAAGAGTTAAAAAGTGTGTGTAACATCTTTCTTTTAGAAACTCTCTCTCTCTCTCTCTCTCTTTCTTTCTCTCCCTCCCTCTATCTATCTATCTATCTATCTATCTATCTATCTATCTATCTATCTATCTATCTATCTATCTTTTTTTTTTTAACATAGTTCACCCGAACAAGGCAAGTTGCCACTGTAGACGTAAGGGGCTACTGAAAATTAGAGTGAAAGTTTATTGGGTCCTAAATTGGGAGCTGTGCAGCGAGATGCTTGTTCGCATCAGTTTTAAATTTCTGCATGTCGTACAGTCAGAGAAACAGGGAGCAGGGAGGAAGTTCCAGAGGCCAGCAGCACAAGGAAAGAAGCTATTGGAGTAGAAGGCTATCCAGCATCTGGGGACCTCCACAGTGAATTGATGCGATTTAGCTGACTGTCGGGTTGGTCAAGTGTATTTACGTCGAGGGGGCACCAGAGCAGCAAGTTCATCGGAGCACATTCCATTAAAGTACTTGTAAAACAAGCACAAGGATGCAACATTGTGGCGATGGGACAGGGGCTGGAGCTTGGCAGACAGTTTGGAACCTATGAGATTAGAGATTCTTTTTTTAACCCTGTCTAACAAGAAGAGACTAGTGGCTGGTGTACCAGCCCAGATGTGACAACAATACTCCATGCATGGGCGGATGGTGGCTTTGTAGAGATATAGGATACTGTCAGGTGTGAGAAGTTTTCTAGCACACTAGAGGAAGCCTACTTTCTTTGCAGCAGCCTTGGCAATGTCTTTTATGTATTTGTTCCAATTCATGTTACCTGTGAATATTAGGCCGAAAAGTTTGAATGTTGAACTCTCAGGTAGTGTGTTATTTGCCATGGCAATCTGTGGTTTAATGGGTTTCTTGTAGTTGTTGAAGGAAAGGAGCTTTTTCTATCTATCTATCTATCTATCTATCTATCTATCTATCTATCTATCTATCTATCTATCTATCTCTTTCCCCGTCCCCAAAACAATTTTCATAAATACTTAATTCTGATTGATTAATTTGTACAAAATACTCAATTTCGATTGTTTACCGAAATCGGACTTCAACCAATAAGAAAGAATTGCTCTGGGAGCCGAGTACCTGTTAATATTGGCTGTTTAGGCAACAACCCAAGCACAGCCAGTAGTGAGAGACTCAACTTGCCATGCAAACCCTTGTCAGTTATAACATTGTGTTATTAACTGGTACACAGATTACTTGCATGCAAACTAAATCTAGCCTTGATCGCTAGGCCACATAACACTTTCTTCGTACAGACATACGTTGAACTTATTAACTCTTTACATTTGGTTGTTCTATTAAGTCGTAAATCAAATTCAAATCAAATCAAATTTATTTGGCAAAAAATAGCGAAGTGCAACAAGCCATGTAAAGAGACAGGTAGAAATTATTTACATCTAAATATAGTCTGAATGTTTGTCAAAGGCCTCTTTAAACCTGAATATGATAGATATCGTCACGCACTCTTCCGGCAGGTTGTTTCATGGAGCAGAAACACGAACAGAGAATGCTGTCTTTCTTCTATTGAGCCGAAAACGACGATGGTACATTTAAAGGTAGATTTAAATTTCCGCAAATAATGTTATACGCCAGAATCAAGTCTCCTCACATCCTCTGCCGATCAAGTTAGAATAGATTTTAAATAAAATTGATACATTTATGTATGGATAGACTTTGTTATTTTATTTGATATTGTCTATCCCACTATATATGTGCATAAATATCTATGTTTTCTAAAGTACATATAGATAAATATCAATTAAAAAACAACTATGGTTTTTTATCCAAATCCAGCTTGATCTCATGGTAGTAGTCCATGACTGTTTGTAATCCTAACCCAATTTTGAAACATTTCATTAGAGACAATTTTTAGCTTTCGCAAATCATGAATGTTTTTATTTAAAATGGAAAAAATTCTTTGAAAGCATCTTTTAAGAATTGAAATTTGAAATTAGGCAAAATGCCTTTGAAACCACATATAAGATACAAATATTTTTTATTAAAGATCATTCATTTTTTTTCTTGACTTTTATCTTAAATTTTTCGGATAAATCATCCTTCATCAGAGATCGAAAGTGTTTTATAACAAATGTAAAGGTATTATCTTTTTTTATACATAATTAGTAGGGTCGTATCTTTTACATAGAATTTTAAAATCACGTGTATTTAAAATGTAAAAAAGCCTTTGAAAGCGTTTTGAAAAATTGAAATTTGAAATAAGTCAAAATGCATTTGGAAACCATGTATAAGATGCAAATATTTTTTATTAAAAATCTTTTTTTTACCTTACAATTTCACATGATTTTTAGTTGATAGTTCAAATCCCACTTCATATCTATTGCGTTCAGTTAGGCACTAATACTCTTAGGTAAGTTATAAATTCTCCCCCCCCCTCCCACTTGCTATGGGTAAAATAACAATTTTTTTCCAGTCTTTATTTATATAAAGTCATGTATGTGTGTATATATATATATATATATATATATATATATATATATATATATATATGCATGCATAGGATTCACTCCTAAACTAATTAACCGATCATTATAAATTTTGGAACACAGTTGCTAGGCGTAATGGTGCGTAATGTGGGCTATATTTAGTTTTATTTAGTTTTATGCAAAAGGGGCAAAGAGGGTGGAATTCAGATGCTCTGATTTTTATAAAATTTTAATTTTAACAATGGGTATTAGACATCAGTTTATATATATTCTATAAATTTCAGTTTCTTTGCATTTTACATTTTTTAGAGGGCATAATACGGACACAACCTCCTATTTTCAAAATGTCAGATTTTCATTAAATTTTATCTATAGTCACTAGACACCAATTAAGCAACAGCCTCTAAATTTCAATTTCTTCTTAAGACGCTTTGAGTTTAAACCTTAAATTTTAAACATTTTCTAGAATCATATAATGGATTTTGATTAAATTGGAATAAGGATTCTAGACATACGGTTTAGTAGTATTATATCTTGATTTTAACGTTCGTAAGGGGACATAAAAGTGGTGAAAAACTGTTGTTCTGTTCGGGCGATTAATTTTATCCATCTTGGTATATTATATAATCGTTTACAATTGGTATTGTGTTTCTGCATCGAGTACCTCCCCTCCCCCCCCAAAAAAGAGGGTTGACATGCCGTTAAACAGATAAATCAAATTGTAATAGTCAATTATAAGCCATCTTCTTTTATTATAACTTTTCACTGACGTCACAGCTGAAATAAAAATGAGGCTTTATCCTCTTTCTCATCACATATGACATGTAGTTCAGACATGTGAAATAGCAGCTAATAAAAGCACGAAGCGAACACAGCATAGTTTCCCTTAATTCCTGTCTATGGGTCTGTCCTGTGCAGTTCTATGAGGTCCACCTTCCTAGGCTTTGTCTTCTCACCCTTTGAGAAGGGGGTAGTTTATTGCTAATCGCCTGAGGCCCCCCTACCGAGGAATGCCGACGGGGTTGCCCAGGCATTTTTTGAGGGTCACAGGTGCTTTTCCTCTAGGGTGCTGACTTATCAAATCCCACTTTCCGACCTTGTGTCACATTTTACTTTGTGAGAGGTAGATAAATACCCTTAATTTCTGTTCAGCCTTGTCTCAATATATTACACAAATCAATTGCAAGGCCGTGATAGGCGAAGCGAAGAGAAGGTATAATGAGTTAACAAAAAAACGCATCCAGTCACAGAAACTAGGTACTCGCGATTTCTGGAAAATCTACAATAGTGTAGTGAATAATGGTCAATCTACGATTCCCCCATTTTCAAACCACGATGATGTCGTTTGCACGGCCACTGATAAGGCTGAACTACTTGCACAGCGTTTCGCTTCTAACTCTACTTTAGACTCAGGTAACCACCCTCTCCCTGAATTACCATTGCGGACTGAAGCCACACTTGATAACCTGGTCATCACCCCATCCCAGGTCAGAGACATCATAAAAAACCTTGACACCTCTAAAGCTTGTGGGCCTGATCTTATACCAGTAATAGTAATAAAGAAATGCTCTGCTGAACTGGCCCCTGTCCTCTCCAAACTCTACAATAAATGCTTAGCCGAATCTTGCTTCCCCGATAGCTGGAAAATTGCCTCTGTGGTACCAGTCTTCAAGAATTCTGGGAATAGAACCGACCCTCAGAACTACCGCCCAATCAGTCTACTGCCGATCTTTGCCAAAATCTTTGAATCCTTAATCAATCTAGCGATAGTACGTCACTTAATTAATGCTAAACTTCTATCTGACCGCCAGTATGGATTTAGACAAGCACGATCTACTGCAGACATCTTAACGGTCATCTCTGAACGCATGTATCATACACTCGACAAGGCAGGTGAAGCTAGGGCAGTAGCGCTTGATATATCCAAGGCCTTCGACAAGGTATGGCATAAAGGGCTTCTCCTGAAAATACGCTCATACGGTATTACTGGGCAACTGCTTAATATAATTAGATCCTTCCTAAACAAAAGAAAAATCCAGGTTGTCCTCGATGGCCGTTCATCTAAGCAACATGACACAAATGCTGGTGTGCCCCAGGGATCTATTCTTGGACCTTTGTTGTTCCTGATCTATATAAACGATCTCCCTGATGACATAGTGTCTGAGATTGGTTTATTTGCTGATGACACCACGCTTTACTCTCGCCATGTTGGCAAAACAGACGCGATCATATCTGAGGCAATGGCTGAATCCTTAGAAAATGACCTCCAGGCTGTAGTGGATTGGGGCCATAAATGGTTGGTGACTTTTAATGCCGCAAAGACTAAGCTCCTTTCCTTCAACAACTACAAGAAGCCTCTCCAACCACCGATTGTCATGGCAAATAACACCCTACCTGAGAGTTCATCATTCAAACTCCTTGGCCTAACCTTCACAGGTAACATGAATTGGAACACATACATTGAAGACATTGCCAAGGCTGCCGCAAGAAGTTTGGCTCCCTCTACCGTGCTAGTGGACTCCTTACACCTGACATTATCCTGTATCACTACAAAGCCACCATTCGCCCATGCATGGAGTATTGTTGCCACATCTTGGCTGGTGCATCATCTACTAGTCTCTCCCTCCTTGACAAAGTCCAAAAAAGAGTCGTCAACCTAATAGGTCCCTCACTGTCAGCTAAGCTCCAGCCCCTGTCCCATCGCCGCAATGTAGCATCCTTATGTTTGTTTTACAAATACTTCAATGAGTTATGCTCCGATGAGTTGGCTACTCTGGTGCCCCCTCGACGTAAATTCACTAGACTAACTCGACATTCTACTAAATCTCATTCATTCACTGTGGAGGTCCCCAGATGCCGGAGAGCATTCTACTCAAATAGCTTCTTTCCTCGTGCTGCTGGCCTCTGGAACTCCCTCCCTGCCCCCTGTTTCCCTGACAGTACTGACATGCAGAAATTTAAAACTAATGTAAACAGACATCTCGCTGCTCAGATCCCAATTTAAGCTGAACCACTAATCCTTCTCCCCTTTTCCTTTTTCTCAGTAGCCCCTTACGTTTACAGTGGCGGCCTGCCTTGTTTGGGGTGAATCATGTTAAAAAAAAAAAATTTTTTAAAGTTAACATTTATTTATAAATAAATAAACATTATATGGTTGCTGAGAAAATAAAACAAAATTCTACTGTCAAGTGCAGAGGTTGAAATCACAACCTTCAAGTAACCAAAGAAATAAAAAAAGAAGAGAGACAATATAGTTTAACAATATTGCCATTAAAATTAAATTGGCGCTTTTTTGTAATGTTTCACCACCCGTTTTTCTCAACTTTCTTACTAACATATTTTTTTTATATTTTCGGTGTACAATTACCTACTATGTCGCTAGAGAATTCCGTGCTGTTTGGAAAATTTTTCAAATATTTTTTATTTTAGAAGGGGTGATCAGTTTCCTATATAAATTTAACGTAAACTGATCACCCACTTTTTGATCATGTTGCATGTTGTCGTTTGTTCGTTGTCTGTTCACCCATTTTTTTACTTTTTTTACGGACCGAATTTTTTTTTCTTTTTTCGGTGTACAATGTCGCTAGAGAATTCCGGATTGGCTGAAATTTTTTGGAAAAATTTGTGATGACAAAAAGTGGGGATCAGTTTCCATAATATATATATATATATATATATATATATATATATATATATATATATATATATTTTTTATTAGAATATATATATATATATTTTTTATTAGAATATATATATATATATTCTAATAAAAAACCTACCCGTCCTCTGGGCAGCAATTAAATCGAAGAAAGGTGTATAGGTAAAAAAATGTTTTTACTCAGAGAATTCTAAAATTTTAACAACAAACTTTGGTAAATTTGTAGATTAAGACCCTCAGGTAAATTACAACCCTCTCTTAAAAAAGTAGATTCTACTTTTTGGGGTCTTTCTATCTTATTAGGGCAGTTAAGTAATATATTTTTAACACTAACCCTAAGTTTGACTGGAAAGGTTGTAAAACCACACGTAATCGAATACATCTCAAATAGCAAAAAAAAAAAAAATGATTAACTGCCATAAAACGCTACAATGGCCCGAAAATGGAGGATCATTTTACGTTAAATTTATATGCAAAACTGATCCCTCACTTTAAATGCTGAAACAATTCTGTTGTTGTTTTCTGTTTTCACCATGTTTTTCAGGGTATTCACACGTAATGTTAATCTACGTATATAGTATGCACACCAGGGTGGAGATAGGTACGTATATAGTATACACACCGGGGTGGGTGATAGGTACGTATAAAGTATGCGCACCGGGGCGGTGATAGGTACGTATATAGTATGCGCACCGGGGCGGTGATAGGTACGTATATAGTATGTGCACCGGGGCAGAGATAGGTATGTATATAGTATGCGCACCGGGGCGGAGATAGGTATGTATATAGTATGCACACCGGAGTAGAGATATGTGCATATATAGTAGACGCACCGGGGTAGAGATACATACGTATATAGAAAGCGCATACAGAGGTGGTACTTTTAATAGAAATATGTCATACTTTTGCACCGGGCAACGGAAGAGGAAGGGTGGGGAAGAAGCAACTTTTGCCGAAGTCAACGGGGAGAGGGGCCGGTGAAATGAGACGACCAGGGAAGAGAGAGCCCCGGGCAACGCCGGGTAGCCCTGTTAGTCTACAATAATATTCAAACTTTCAACATTTTTATTTCTGCCTTAAAAATAAAGTATTGTATTAGTTCGATAATTCTAAAGTTATTTATTTAATTTTCACGGGAAAGGTAAACACCTAAAATAAAAAAAGAACGCTTTGTAAACATTAAGCGATTGTTAAGTTTGTTGTTCAACTTTAAAATAATTTATTTAATTAGCTATTTAAAAAAGTTATTTATTTTTCACAAAAGATGTAAAAACTGCAAAAACAGGGCGAGAGAGAGAGGTGGAGAGAGGAAGCGAGTAAGACAGCCACACTCTCCCACTTTCTCTTTTCGCTTATGCCTCGCTCGTAGCAAGCACTGATAGTATAAACTTAACGTGTTTATTTACTCCTCGCGGAGTTAGGCACAAGGCCAGTTTTATCTTACTCCCACAAGTAAGATGTGACCCAAGCTCGGGTCGAGCAAGTGGGGTTAAAAGCCAGCGCTCGAGAGGTGAGCACTCTGGCCATTTAAAAATTGCCTGGGCAGCCCCGTCGGCATTCCCCGGTAGGGGCGCCTCAGACAGTAAGCAATAAACTTACTCCTCCCCAAAGAGGGGAGGCGAAGCCTGGGAGGGTGGACCTCCTAGAACTGCACAGGACAGGCGTGCAGTATCCATCGGAACAGATACTACACTTTGATCTTAGCCAAAGTATATTAGTACTAATAGTATAATTAATCTTGTTAATAGCTGGTTTTTCTGTTTTAATGTATAGGGCTTCGAGTATGTGGATAACACAAAATCATCGCACAAAATACTAATACACTTAAACTCCACATACTCGAAGCCCTATACATTAAAACAGAAAAACCAGCTATTAACAAGATTAATTATACTATTAGTACTAATATACTCAAATGCCTATAAATATAAATTTAAATTAAACACAGTCCTTTATTTTTCCCGCCTAAATAGAATATATATTCACTTCTAGGTTTATGCCTGGTTAACATTACTCCACTGACGATGGACCTGGAAGGGTCCGAAAGTGCTTTGGGAAGCTTTGGCAATTTTATCAGCCAGTTTCCATCTGAAACTAAGAACCTAATCAGAAAAACGGAAAGGATCATAGAAAAAATATCCAGACGCAAGATGTCCGTTATTTTTAATGATACTTGTATAAAAGAAAAGATGCTGCCAAGATACACATATATATATATATATATATATATATATATATATATATATATATATATATATATATTATATGGAAACTATATATATATATATATATAAACAGAGAACGTCGAATTAAAACAGAGCACTAGCAAACCACTATTAGGAGCTCAAAGAAAATGGACGCTCACCAATAATTGAATGGAAAATAATACGACATGTAGAAAATTAAACGATCCGTGTAGATTATGTCTGAATGAAAAATTTGAAATCCTAAACTTTGAAGACCACCAAAATCTATTAAACTGTAGAAGTGAGATAGCAAACAGCTGCCTGCACAGAAATAAATTTACCTTAGGCTAACAATACATAAATATATAAATAAATAAACAAATAAGTAAAAAAACTAAACTAAAACCTAACAATTTAAAAGCTAAAATAGAAATAAAATGAACCACGTGTTAAAATAAGTTCACCCATTATATTGACACAACAAAAGAAACAGGATATAGGCCACTCTATAGAAAACAGAACAATAGAACATGATATAGGAAGTAACACTAACAAGACCTTTGTTCGTGGGAAGCCCACCGTTTGGCTGAGAGAACAACAAAGAATCTGATTGGTTAACTAGCTAGCCGTGTATATAAAAACACCCGGCAAAATAACTCCATGCATTTTAGCCTGAAGATGAAACGCGGGAGCCTCTGCATAGCTTAATTGCCATACATATATTTTCATAGCTTACTACCTAGCTCTACTTACGTATCGAGCACTGTTGAAGTAAATACTGAAAATTGATACATAAAAATATAACGACTATATATATTACTATTTCCATCACAACGACACAATTAAAACAGGCATTATAATAGGACTATATCTTAGAGAGCATTTAGAATATACAGCCCCCAATACCTAACGAATGAATATAACATAATAGAATAATAATAATAGAAAGCTTTTGACAGAGTACCAAGAAATTTTGTCTGATGGACTTTGTGTAAATTTGGTGCAACAAGTGGTTGGTGAAAGTTGTTCAAGCAATGTACAGAAATGCTTGAAGTTATGTTAGAATTAACAATAAATTTAGTGACAGTTTTAATGTTAAAGTGTGAGTACATCAGAGTTCTGTACTAAGTCCGTTACGTTTCATTTGTGTCTTAGAAGCGCTGTTCATGGAGAGGTGCAGTATGCTGATGACTTATTACTTGTCTGTGAAACAATGGAAGGTCTACTTGTTATGTTACAGACTTTGGGGAATGCTATAGAAAGTAAAGGTTTGAGAGTGAATGTTACCAAGACCAAGTGATGGTCAGTGTTGGAAGACCTTCAGAGGAAAGTTCCTCAGTTTGTAGAAAAGGAGTTAGCTGCAACTTAATCTTTGGTGGTACTTGTAAGCATTGGGTATGCAAGAAGTGCAGTGGAATTACTGGTAGGTTGAGAGGTGATAACCAGTTTGTGTGCAAGAAGTGTAAGGCAGACACATGAGAACTTAAATGAGGAGAAAGTATTTGAATGGTGAGGCTAGTGAGAAAAAAAAATCTATCAGGTATGTGTACAAAGTGTGATGATGTATGGAGGTGAAAGCTGGCCAGTGAGGGTTGAGGACATGTGTTGTATTAAGAGAAATGATATGAGAATTATATGATGGATGTGTAATGTGCATCTTAAAGACAGGCTTGGACATGATGACCTCAGAGGAAGATTAAATCTGGACAGTATGGGGAGATGTGCAGAACAGAACACTTTGTTTGTGTGGTCACATTGAAAGAATGGGTGAGCGTTCTTGGGTTAGTAGATGTAAAACAGTTTAGGTTGCAGGATCAGTTGGCAGGGGAAGGCCAAAGAAAACATAGGAGGAAGTGATAATGATGAATGAGAGAAAGAGGAATAAATAAAGACCTGGACAGAGAAAGGTTAATTTGAAAGTCAATTTATAAAAGCCATTCAACCCATGCCAGCATTTAAAATGGATGTAAACTGATGATGATGATGGTGGTGGTGGTGGTGGTGGAATCCTAAAAACTTTGAAATATCAAAAGAATTTCATTTAGAATGCAAGAAGAAAGGGGCGCCACATCTTCCACAACACAAAAATAAAATATCCAAACATGGTTTCAGCTCATTCAAATTAAAAATATATTCAACAAACATAAAAACACTATCACTATTCCAATCACATAGGGCGGCATATACACAATCCCTTATAATTACTACAACAAGGTATGAATCGATGAAACTCAGCATTTCTTTAACAAAGGAATTGGGCAACACTAAGAATACATTGGTCACATATATGTTAACTTTAAACCGTGTAAAATCTTCGCTAATCAAACATGCACCCCCCCCCCCCCCAAAAAAAAAAAATCTTCCTTAATCAAAGATGCACATCAAACTAAATCAAGACAATGCGTTAAAGATCCTTAGCTTAGTGTCACAGGCGAATAAAATATAATCTTTGAATTTGGATAAAAATCCAATGACCCAATTACACACTCCGTTTTACTTTTACTAATCATTAACTTCCTAAAAGTTTTATCTCCCCACATACCCACCATTCCACTCCACTCATTTCAACTATGACTTTCACTATCTGCTATCTTTCTCATATTTCTCTTTTTCTCTTCTCTATTTTCCATTTGTGAATCTAATTTACTTGAAAACTCAATATATTTTAGTACTGATCAAAATTTACTTCAATAAATCACCATAATTACATGCACTACACATTAAAAGTTTACTGAAAAATCAACATAATTATGTGTATTATTAATAGAAAATTAGCTTAAATAAATTAACATAATGATGTATTACCTATCAAACATTTATTAACATACATATTACTGATCAAATATAGATTTTAAAAGTTAGCATAATTATATGAAATACTAATAAAAATTAGTAACATAATCATATGCATTACAGATAAAAAAAATGTACTTCAATGAATCAACACAATTATATGTACTAGAAAAAATAGGCGAGCAGAGGTCGCATATTTTTCTAGTATATCACTACCACCCCACACCCCAAAAAGAAGAGGGTAATCCCTGGGAGGATTGTATCATGACAATAGAATAAATACTACACTACCCCCAAGGAGAAGGTAATGCCTGGGAGGATGTTCTCATGACAACAGAACAGATGCTACACTATCCCCCAAAGAAGGAGGTAATGTCTGGGAGGATGGTCTCATAACAACAGAACATACTACACTACCCTCTTCCCCCGCCAAAAAAAGGGAGGAGGTTATGAATTGAGCATTGAAAGAGAGTACAATAGTACATTAATAGAAACAATAGTATAGTTTCGGATACAAACAGACAGATACCAAATCTCCATTATTGTTCAATAATTAGTTTTAAAAAATTAACATAATTATATGTATTACTGATCAAAAACTAAACAGATTCAGAAAGATTGTTTTCTCTTTAAGTAAAAATCTCCAAACCAGCTAATATCAAGATGTTTTTGTTTCTTGTTCCATTCATTATTTCCATAAATAAAATTCACCTGCGTTTCATCTTCTAATTTTGGTGCAAAATATGTAGGTGTTTTTTTGGACTAAAACTACTCAATCTTTCACTTAAGAAATATCTTCATCTCTTAGATTTCAGTCATTAAGCTGTCTTCTTGGTTTACAGTCTAGAAGTATCCTGAAAGCCAAGTGAGGGTGCTTATTTCTCCCCCTCCCGGTCTCCACCAGGGTATCATTTATCTCTCTACCCAGCTTCGATAAAGAATCATCTTTTAGGTCGATCGAGGGAATTGCAAATGATAACTCTTTGCATTTGATATGGCAACATTTTATATTCAGATTATTGATACGGCTTAATCTCAGATTATATCTTGAGATTAACATCTATTTCCACTGAATGGCATTAAAGGAAATCTGAAGAGTTGTAAAAAAGTGAGAACTAAAAATGTCATATTACAGCTTAACTACAAAAAAAATAAATAAAATAAATAAATGAATATTCCACATTTGTCTTGTATAAATTAGTAGATTTTTATGTCCGACCGGAAGTACCTGAATGACGTTATAATGCGTCACATAAAGTTAATAGAGAATAAGTTTATTAATTTTTAAACTGATTTGACTTCTTCATCCAATAACAATCATTTTATCTACATCCGATTGAACAGCACTGTTTAAAATAAGCAATCACAATATGTTTTCTTATATGGTCATATTGATTGTTTTGTTGTGTTTAGAAAACAATCCTCTACTCTATAATAAAGACCAATGTGTATTTATTTGCATATAAATAAATACAAATCCGTCCTGTCATACAAAAGTTAGCAAGGAAAAAACATGGCTTTTTCTAGTCTCCAGACGAAATCATTTCAAGTGGTGAGGGAAAGCAAGAAAGCAAATAGCAATTCAGACAACTCCTGTCACCTGAAATGAATTTGGAAAAAGATCCTCTAATGTACATGGGTGAGAGGAGAAATCATAGAATTACATCAGTACTTTCATTTTTCATATATAAATTAGTATTATCATTTCTGATGCCATAAAGAAAAAACAACACCACTGTTGAATTTTTATTTAGAGTGGAGAATTTCTTTCCAAATTCATTTCAGAAGCTGACTTGCTATTTGCTTTCTAGCTTCCCTTCACCACTTGCAATGGTTTCGCCCGGAGCTTTTGTGTGGCAGGACGAATTTATATTTATTTATATACAAATAAATACACATTGCTGTTAAATCAGATGTAGGTAAAATGATTGTTATTGGATGTCAAATCAGTTTTAAAATATGTATCATCACCAACAACATCTGCAGTTTGTTCTCCTGCACCTGCTTGTCCTCCTGCTCCTGCTCCTGCTGATGTCCTCCAGCTCCTGGCAGATGATGTAATTGGATACGGTTTCTGTAGAAACACTAAAATGCTCTCCTTAATTTAAGAAAACATTTTTTTTTAAGTATGAAGATCTATTACAAATAAATACTAAAATTTTAAAGAAAAAAAAAGTTCTAGGTGTTCTGGGATTAATTCTTCAAGCATAAATTGGTGTGTCTTTCCTAGTTGTAAGACCGATCACCAGTGACCGGCCCTGCAACAATCTTTTAGGTTGATCAAGGGAGTTGCAGAAGTAAGGGCTGAAGAAATAAGCACCCTCACTTGGCTTTCTAGACTGTAAACCAAAACAGCTTAATGATTTAAATCTAAGCGAGAAAGATATTTCTTAACCAAAAAGTTTAGTCATTTTAGCCAAAAAACAAAACACCTACATGCATATTTTTTACCGAAATTAGAAGATGAAGATGTGTGAGAGGAGAATCGCAGGTGAATTTTATATGGAAATAATGAACGGAAAAAGAAACAAAATTATTGTGATATTCGGTGGTTTTTCCTAAAAAAGAAAAAAATATTTTCAAATCTTTTTCTTTTAGTAAATTTTTGATCATATGATTCTATAATAAATGCCGAATCTTGCTTTCCTGATAGCTGGAAAATTGCCTCTGTAGTACCAGTATTCAAGAATTCTGGTGAAAGAACTGACCTGCAAAATTATCGGCTCATCAGTCTCCTTCAACTCTTCATTAAAATTTTTGAATCATTAATCAACCTAGTGATAGTGCACCACCTCGTTAATGCTAAACTTCTTTCTGACCAACAGTATGAATTTAGGAAAGTTTGTTCTACTGCGGATATCCTAACAGTCATCTCTGAACGCGTATACCATGTACTGGATAAGGCGGATGAAACTAAGGCGGTAGCGTTTGATATATCCAAAGTCTTTGACAAGGTCTGGCATGAAGGTCTTCTCTTGAAAATTAATTCTATGGTATTACTGGATGAATATTTAATATAATCAGATACATTTTAACCAAAAGAAAGATCCAGGTCGTCCTCGATGGCCGTACATCTAAACAACATGACATTAATGTGGGTGTGCCCCAGGGATCGATCCTTGGACCTTTATTATTCCTGATTTTCATAAAGGACCTCCCTGATGCAATTACATCTGAGATGGTTATATTTGCTGATGATACCATGCTCCATTCTTGACATGTGGTTAAAAGGCAATAGCTGAATCTTTAAAAAAAAATTACCTCCAGTCTGTAGTTGAATGGGGACCTAAATGGATTGTAACTTTTAATGCTATTAAGACAGATCTCCTTTCCGTTAACAATTATAAGAAACTTTTTCAACCACCAATTACCATGGATGATAGCACCCTACCCAAGAGTCCAACATTCAAGATCCTCAGCCTAACATTCACAGGCAACATGAATTGAAACAAATAGATAGCAGACACTGCCGAGGCTGTTGCAAGCAAAGTAGGCTGCCTCTAACGTTGTAGAAAACTTCTCACACCTGACAGTATCCTATATCTCTACAAAGCCACCATTCGCCCATGCATGGAGTATTGTTGTCACATCTGGGCTGATGCACCAGCCACTAGTTTCTTTTTGTTAGACAGGGTTCAAAAAAGAATCTCTAATCTAATAGGTTCCAAACTGTCTGCCAAGCTCCAGCCCCTGTCCCATCGTCGCAATGTTGCATCCCTGTGCTTGTTTTACAAGTACTTTAATGGAATGTCCTCTGATGAACTTTGGTGCCCCATCGACGTAAATTCCCCCGACCAACCCAACAATCAGCAAAATTCCACCCCTTCACTGTAGAGGCTCCCAGATGCCAGAAAGCTTCTTACTCTAATAGCTTCTTTTCTCGAACTGTTTGCTTTTCGTAATTCCCTCCTTGTTCCTTGATTTCCCGACTGTACCAATTTAAATGTGATGTGAACAAACATCTTGTTGCACAACTCCCCACTTAGGATGCCCTTCTGGGGCTGGCCCCTAATTCACAGTAGCCCCTTACGTCTCAGTGGCAATGTGGCTTGTTTGGTGTGAATAAAAGTAAAAATTAGAAAAATACTCCACAACATTAGATCTAGAACTTCAGAAATTGATTAAAATCTACAAAATCAGGGGATCGGCTGCCCGCTAAATAATCCGTGCTTCGTAAATATTTGTCTGATATAATTTCTACTCATTTTACAAGCACAGTGAACTGGCACTTATAAAAAAGTTCAACTTGAATGAACGAAGTTTAGATTTACCAATTGGCAAATGAAATGGGATAAATACGTCAGATCCATGGACCATAACGCACTTTCTTCTTACTTACCGACTTCATGCCTGCCAACTTCAAAGACTATGCTGGATTACTGGTTTAAAGGAATTCTCCTCTGGTATGTACGCGTGTGCTTACAACTATAACTGAACTGCCATCTCAAAAGTGTTTATTTGACCTGAATAAAATGGATCTACCCTGGTATTACTTAAATTAAATTTGGCTTGAGAAATATTAGCCGGCACTTTCTAGTTATTCTTTAGTTATATTTTTTAGTACTTTTAAATTAAATTAAACTATTATTATTATTTTTATTATTCATTTATTATTTTCATTATTTCACCTCAATTATTAGGGGTATCTATTATTATTATTATTATTATTATTATTATTATTATTATTATTATTATTATTATTATTATTATTACTACTACTACTAATCCTGTTATACTTAACGAACATATTTATTCAATTTATTAATTTATTCATAGTAAGCAAATAAACTCTAGACAAATTATAAAGACAATATAAATCCAGAATCGGTGACACATTTGATCACCGTCCCACCACCACAACAATCACACACGTCTGATCGGTTTGCCCGAACGCACACATACATACATATACACAATATTACAGTTCACTTGAAAAAATACATTTATAAACTCGTCTGTTTTTTTTTGACACTTGATTCGTGCATGTCTACCCCCCTCATTCTCTCTCGATCTGAATCAACAGACGTTCTCTTTTTCTCCTTCTTTTCCTTTATGTGTCTACCTTCCCATCACCTCTCCCTTCATTATATGCCCCTCTTTCCACCTTATATTTTTATTTATTTATTTATTTATTTATTTTTCTAATTTATTTATTTGCCCTGTTTGTTTCAGATTTTTGTTTTTAGATTTTTTAGATTTTTAATTTTAATTTTTAATTTTTAATTTTTAATTTTAATTTTTTAACGGCATCAATTTTTGAAATGTTAAATTTCTTTTCTTCTTTTTCTCTTTCTCTATCCCTCCATTTCATTCTCTCCAAATATGATCTGAGGTTAAGATCGGATTCTAACTCTGCCTGATGAGATCTCAGTTTATAGTAACTGTTGATCGATAACATCGACATGCCAGTGTCGCAGATTTTGTACATGTCTGTGTAAATAAAATTATCATATATATATATATATATATATATATATATATATATATATATATATATATATATATATATACATTGTATTAATGAAAAAAGTGAAACTACATAACTCGTTCCACCGTTATATGTCTTGATTTGTGTCTATCCGTTACATCTCTGCATTGTATTGCCTTCTACGAATCACCTTTATATATAAAAATTAATTATTTTGTATAAGTAGACGTTGCCATTCTTATTTTTGATTTCATTTGATGGTTCCATTCTTTCCTTTAACATTAGAAGTGATAAACACTTACATCTATTTTCTCTGATGGAGAGCAACCTTAATGAAGTTGTTTGATTACACGATGACTAATTCTAACCGAATTTTTTAGGACTAATCCTAACCCTAACCCTAACCTATCCTGAGAGCTTTAGAGTTTGCAGATCAGACAGAGAGTTTCCAGACAGCCACGAAGTCAAACATCTACACTCTCTTCTGCCACCTGTCGATTAGACACTCCGAGCATGGCTATCATCACTTGACAATTTACAGTTCCCCAATGAAAAAAAAACTATCGGCAGCCAACACATACCCACTCTACTTAATTCCTTTCAACAAATCCCCAGTTCTTATTTCTGGCAACATACACTCAACTGTGTGTGTAATATCTCTATCTTTATAAAGTTAGATATTTTTATATGTTTATATATTTGTATGTACCGGATTCACTCCTAAACTAATTAACCGATCATTATCAGATTTTGGAACACAGCTGTTAGGCGTAAGAGGTCTAAATGTGGGCTATATTTAGTTTAATTTATTTTTATGCAAAGGGGGTAGAAGCCCTTCGTGAAAATTCAAAAACCTTCAATTTTTGTTAAATTTTCACGATAGTTACTAGACATCAATTAATAAATATTCCCCATAATTTCAGTTTCTTTGGGGTATTCTAAAAGATTTTAGGGGGGCATAATATGGGCATGACCTCCCATTTGAAAATTAAAATATATCAGATTTGCATTAAATTTGATCCATAGTCTACACTAATTAAGCAAGATTCCCTGAATTTCAATTTCTTCTTAAGACCACTTAAGCTTAAGTCTTAAGTTTTAGACATTTTCTAGAATCAAAATCATGCAATTGATTTTTATCAAAATTAAAATAAGGATTCTAAACATAAGGTTTAGTATAATTATATCTTAATCTTTGTAAGGGGGCCTAAAAGTGGTGCAAAACTGTTCTGTTCGGGGAATTAATTTTACCTGTCCTGGTACGGGTATTCTTCTAGTATATTTATGTAATTTTTTTGTTTATAGAAAAGCCTTGTTTTTTTTATGTTTATCTATGACAAACTGAATAAATTAAATGTCTTTCCCCATCTATTTTTTTCGGCAGCCATGAATAATAGGGACTACGTGGTCAGCTACAAATGATAAAATAGTAATAACAAATATTCTTGTTTTATAGAGTGATAAAAAAGTTGAAATTGTGAGAGCTGGCAGACTCGAACTTGAATACAGTTATATGATTCTGTAAAAATGAAGAAATTAATAAAGTTAATAATAATAAAAAAAACGCATACAAGACAGAGAGGAATTAGCTATACACAATATAACACACAAGAAAGTGACCCCCCCCTCCCCCCAAAAAAATATTGAGCAAAATTTCATAGGAAATTAACTCGGGGAGAAGTTCTGTAATAGAATACCCTACACCCCCTCTTTCCTATGTGGACACTTACTAATACAGAGAAGTATATATAGTGAACACCGCATTCACTGATATCTTGCTTCGGAGATTAGTAATGCCTTACTAATCTCTGTTTATCCATTCATTGTACTCTTTATTGCAATAAACTTTTCTTTCTTCATTCTACTATTAAAATAAAATAGTTAAATAAAAAATTAAATAAAAAGTAAAGATTAAGGATCCAGAAGTAATGTTATAAGTGATTTCCTCTGCAATAGTCAGTTATAAGTTATCTTCCCTTTTTTTTTAATACTAATGAGTTGTAGTGAACGAGACGCGATCCGAACGAACACTAAAAATCAAATGGCTTGAATTGCTACTCCCTTCTTTCTTTGCTTTGTTGGGGATATACTTTGCCAAAACAGACAAAGGATTTTTCGCAGAAACGTGTTAGCTCAGTATAGTCCAGCCAATAAAATACTGGCACGTCTATGCCAAAAGTAATAAACCAATGCGAACCTCACTTCAGCAAGGAAATAGGCAGAGATCTCTTTTTTTCTTTCAGACAGGCCCAAGAGACGGACCAAGAAGGAACACACCAGAAGACGCCTAACATTCCACCTCCCGGACCTCTTGGCTGGGGCGACAAGAAGAACAGGACACTTCAGAAATTCATGTACAAGCTATCCTTGCCTCGCACGCACCTACTTACACACACAGTAGCAGAACAAGGTAACCCACACACACACAGTATCACATGGCCACTTACACACACACACACACGGTCTATGACTCATGCACTAACAAATATAGACATACGCATTTTAGCCTCTCTATGTCACGCTTATTTAATGAACATTTCTAACAAAGAACACGAGTTGAATAAACTTTACAACGAACATTTCTTCATTAAAACTAACCTTTATACTCTTGTAAAATTGTCGTTCTATAAATGTTTTGTTGATTGATAATGCTTTATGTGATTTTTCATTCACCAACTTCCTTCCTTCGTTCATTCACAAAACGCCATACATGTAGAGTGAGCACTTGCTTACTGGTGACCCTAATGTTTCTTTTCTAAATATATCTTTACTTCGACATTTCTTTTCATTTCCAGTTTTAGTTACTATGCATGTCAAACAAGTCATAGGGGGCCACAGAGTCACCACTTACCAAGACCCAAAGGCCAGTCGAGAATAAGAGTTAATGAGATTGTCAATTGGATTGATGAACAATAATATGAGATGATTGGAAACAAATGGGTGAAAAGTGTAGGATTTGATTGCATAAGACGACGGCTTGACAAGTATTTGTTGATATTGGACTTGAAGGCCATCATGTTATAGTCAGCAGAGAAGCAGTACCATTGTATGATGGGAAGTTCTTGGGAAGAAATTCTGTTCATGAAAGCTTTGATTGGTTCTATTAGAACCCTTCACTGATGTCATGCTAGCAATAAAAAACAGTCTTCTCATTGTTTCACAATATATAAAAACACATCTAATAAAAGCTTGATTTGAATAGTGTATCTTTGTTCTTAATTCTTGGCTTCCATCTTGTTTCAATATATTACAGTGCTAGCTTCTACTTTTCTGTCTGAGATTTAACACTTACTAAGCCACTGACAATCCTTACAATAGATACCAGCATGAAGTTATTATACATTCAGAGAAAATATCCAATAGTGGAATAAAAAAAAAAATTCACATAGGAAGCAGTGTCAATAAGTTATATACCCTCCTCAAATGACAAACTTTTACTGACCTAGCAATGGCTTTAAGGATAAGGGTCATTGTAAGTACATTAAAGAACATGAGATGAGATGACCGACCGGTGACACTTCAGACTTACTATTCCTCTCTCTCCCCTTTCTCTTTCCTGTAATAAAATTTGGAATTGAGTGGAGTTAATGAATAAAATAAGGTGTGGTCATAAAAGGTTGGAGGATGTTGTGTTTTTTTAAACTTTTTTTTTATGTCTTTCTTCATGAGAAATTAAATTCCTTAATCCTCATGGTGGTCAGATTGTCCTTTTTAAGACCAGATTTGGCTAATTTGGCCTTTTATCAAAGCAATTTGGACTTCAAAAATTATATTTGGCCTTATTTTAAATTTGGCTTAAATTTTGGCCTTTTCTTTCTCGATTATTTGACATAAATATCTATTTGATAGTAATTATTAAAGATAAGATTATAAGTAATTTTTTACTTAAAATTATTTGCCAATTAAAATACTTATTTTACGCTGTTCTTACAATTTGTAAATTAAACGATTTGTATTTTGTAGTAGTCATAAATATTAACATTTCTTTCCTCTCTCAGGGAGCAGCCCCTGTGAAGTGGTTTGGTCACACGATGACCAATCAGACTCCTGGGTGTATTAATTTCGACTGAATCTTTGAAAGACTACTTCCAGACCCTCAAGGAATTACACTACAGTCACAGACAGCTTCCAGGCACCAACGAAGAAAGACAAAATGTTTAAAAAAATAAAGAAGTAAATAACTTAGACTTTAGAGTTGGGGATCAATCTAGCATATAAATTTAACATAAAATGATCCTCCACTTTCCGACCTGATAGCGTTTGAAAGTTATGTAACAATTTTTTGGTTTTAGTTTTAAAAAATTGGGGGGGGGGGTCTGTTGTCACCCGGACTTAGAGTTAAGGGAGGTCGGAGGGGGGGGGGGGGGCTGTCTGTTGCCACTCGAACTTTTTTCTAAATTTTTATTTTCTAAAATGTTTTTTTAAATGTTCTTTTTAAAATATTTTCTTTTCTAGTTTCTTTCTGATAATAAACTAATTTTTATCAATAATAACTAGTTTTTAATGATGAAAAGTAATTATTTTATTTTTATTATTAACTTTTCAGCATTACCCCTCTCCTCTCCAAAAAACACACACACTTAATCTCTCTTACCACAAACAAAAACTTCAGGTTATATGCCTTTAAAACGCTATTCGGTTAGACAATTATCCGGAAATGGGTGATGATTTTACGTTGAATTTATATGCGAAACTGGTTGGGAGGGAGGTCAGATTATAGAATTAATGGCAGTTTCAGCTCCTGTCTGTAGCAGCCATCATAGGTAAAAGGGTAAGGGTCACGCAGTGTGTCGTTCATCAGGGATTGAACCCAGAGTGTTCCGATTACAAGATAGAATGTTGTTATTTCTGTGCGAGGACAAGAGTCCACTTATGCAAATGACCATTGTTTTGCATGGGTGAATTCTCGTTGGAATAAAAAGAGTAGAAACTTTCCTCCGGGTGTGATGATAAATTTACGATGCGTTGAGTGTTCAGCAAGAAAAGGAGAAAGAAATTGAATTGGTGTTTTGTGTCAGGTTGCTAGATTGACGAGAGTCACGTTTTGAAGAATTGTTAATTACAATTCTAGAGTCGGATTTTTTTAGAGTTGGCATCATCGTGTTTTGGAGAATTGTTAATACAATTCGGGAGTCGGACTTTTGATATATTTTTTTCGTGTGTTTATGTTTTTTTTTTCAACTTTCATTTCTACACTGTCCCTGTCTTTTTTCCTTTCTAACGCAATGTTCACTAAAAAAATGAAAAGGGGAGATATGCATAACTATTGTTTATATGGCTGCAAGAATCAAAGGACAAACAAGGAAGAGATTAAAACAAAAACATTTTAAAAAAACACGTAGTTCACACCAAAGTGTTAATCCCGATTTCTAGACCAATTAGTTGTAACTAACCAAGTTTAATCTTCTCAAATGAAATAAAAGCAGCACCTCGTTACCAAATGTAGTGTTTTTGAGTCGACACCTCAACGTTGCCACTATTTGGCTAAGATCAAAGTGTAGTATCTGTTCTGATGGATACTGCATCCCATAGACTGGTATTGTCTTGGCCTTCGGGGCTTGATTTACGCCGGTCTATGGGTCTGTCCTGTGCAGTTCTAGGAGGTCCACCCTCCCAGGCTTCGCCTCCCCTTTTTGAGCAGGAGTAAGTTTATTGCTTACTGCCTGAGGCGCCCCTACCGGGGAATGCCGAGGGGGCTGCCCAGGCAATTTTTAAATCCCACTTTCCCGACCCGACCTTGGGTCACATCTTACTTGTGGGAGTAAGATAAAACTGGCCTTGTGCCTAACTCCTGGAGAGGAGTAAATCAATACAGAACGCTGGAGGTAACATAAGGAACTTCAATAACAATAATCCAATTCACCATGGTTAATACGAATGCATACATACACACTTTGGAACTCACACATTAATAAACATTTACACCATATCAAGATCTTTGCAACACAATAAAATTGAAAGTTGTAAATAAATACATTTGTTTTTCTGTTCTTTTTGAGTCCGTGCCGCTGTAGATATGAAAAAAAGGTGAATTAACGCTTCTAATGGTGGCCCAAAATAAACCGGCATTTTTTAAACTTTCATTTCGGTTAATTTGGGTTTTTGTATAACCCATTCCTACCGTGTTCTTTATCATAAAAAATAAGACCGTAAAAATGTTGGGTTTTTTTTTTTGGTACATTTGTAAATTAACACCTTCCACTGACACCCCCAAATAAGATTCTACTTTTTTTAGGCGATTACGTGTGAACACCTTGGAAATAAGAAGAAAAACAAACAAAAAAAGCAATTATTTTAGAATTTACAGTGGAGTATCTGTTCTGTATATAAATTTAATGTGAAATGGTCCCCCTTTCAAGGCCATTTTAGGGTTTTATGGCATTTTTTTTTACAACTAACCCTAAGTCCGAGTGGCTGGCAGTTAGGGTTAGGTTTAGGATTAGGTTAAAGGAATGTTTTGAAAGATAATTTATTGGAATGTTTTGAAAAAATAATTTATTGGAATGTTTTGAAAAAATAATTTATTGGAGAAAGAATGTTTTCAAAAATAATTTATTGGAATGTTTAAAAAAATAATAATTTATTGGGGAGAAAGAATGGTTTGAAAAAAATAATTGGGAAGTGTGATAAAGTAGCAAAGAATTGCGAAAGATTGGTACACTAGTATATATTTGGGACTCACACGGTACGGTGAGACAAAGAATCAGAGCATAATAGATAACATGCACTAGTAAAAATATTGTTTTCAATTTTCTGAAACAATGTTGTTTCCGTTTCAAACATAGCAAACGATGGCTGCAGGTCAAGGGTTAATCGCTATCGCCAGCTGCCATTGTTTTAAAGGTGATAAGATGAGCTCAGTAAGAGAATAATTTAGCTCATGAGAAGCCGGTGGGAAATCATGAAGTTGCGTCCGAGGTCGAACATTAAATAAGTTGCGTCCAGACTGGCAGAAAGAGAGACAGGAGAAAAACCACCCGGGGACGGTGCTTTGATGAGTAAAAGGGACCAATGAAAATGGTTCCTGGGTAAGGTAGGTAGAACATGGTCGGACAACGCCAAGTAACCTTGCCAATTAATATAATGTGTGACGATCGCGATTTTATTCAGTTCTGAGAATAGAACTCAGTTCCCATTTCTCAAATCAGAGAGAAAACTGCCGTTTTGGCCTTACTTCGCCTTACTTCATCTGAAAACTAAACCACCGACTGTCCAGTAACTTAGCGAGTCAAAGTTGGAACTTAAACTCAGTCTAGAGGCTTGGCTAAGATCAAAGTGTAGTATCTATTCCGATGGATACTACACCCCATAGACTGGTATTGTCTTGGCCTTCGGGGCTTGATTTACGCCGGTCTATGGGTCTGTTCTGTGCAGTTCTAGGAGGTCCACCCTCCCAGGCTTTGCCTCCCCTCTTTGGGGAGGAGTAAGATTATTGCTTACTGTCTGAGGCGCCCCTACCGGGGGCTGCCCAGGCAATTTTTTAATGGCCAGAGTGCTCACATCTCGAGCGCTGGCTTTTCAAACCCCACTTTCTCGACCCGATCTTGGGTCACATCTTACTTGTGGGAGTAAGATAAAACTGGCCTTGTGCCTAACTCCTGGGGAGGAGTAAATAAAACACAGAGGTACTAACTCCCAATCAACAAAAGACTTTTTCCTTTTGTAACTAAAAGTTTTATGAAAATATATCTTCTGATTTTTTATATTAAGAATATTTCTTTGAGTTATCGATACCTCGCATGTTTTGTTTTTGAATGTATTTCTATATCCTTCAGCTTACTTCCAGTTCTCTGATTGACCCCCAGTCCGGAATTCTGATCAATTAACACAATGTATGGGAGGTCCAGCTCGGTCAACTTAGACGATATGACACCACCCATATTCTTCATGAAAGCGGAAACTTCGTCAATGCTGGCGTCCCGAGAATATGACTGAAGTTGGTAACACCACATCAATTCATACCAGAGGTACTAACCTCGGACATGGCTGGAAGTGACCGAGCGTGAGGGCTTCATTTTTGGTTGCTCCGAATGACTGTGGTACTCTCTTTGGTGACCATGACCAGGATAGTTGAGTCACAGATGGTGAAATACTACTACTACTACTACTACTACAACAACAGCAACAGCAACAGCAACAACAACAACAACACCAACACCATCATCATCATCCCTTTATGTCTGATCCACACACACAAACACACTTTCGTGAATTATCTCCTAAGATTTTCTTTGACCTAATATTCATCAGAGGAGTAATGTCAGTTGAAGAATAGTCTCTCTCTACTCTATCGTTATTTCCATGGAAAGGGCTTGACTAAGCTCCAATCTTTAATTCCTCTTTTTAAGACATTCGCTACAAGAACTCGTCTGGCTACCATAACGGAAAATAACTTTTCCTTCTTGCCAAGTAAACAAACATAAAAATAAAACAAAAAAGCAAATACAACCATTTTCGTTCTAATAAACTGCCATACATTATTACGTACATACACTGACCGATTTCAACAATTGGCAACAAACAATCACTGATTATTGTCTTGGTCTTTCAATTTTTCTTTTCATACATATACACCTTGAATATGAGTTGGCAACTAAGTTCTCTACGTTTTTGTTTTAATAGAAATTTAAAAACGTTTAATAAAAATTAAAAAAAACTAATTAATCAACAATATATCCTCTCTTGTTTACAACTTCTTCCCAACGTTCAACAAGATTTTCAATACCTCGTTGGTGGAAATCAAAAAGGAAAAATTAATAAATAAATAAATAAAAATAAAAACAAAAAGAAGGAGATGTTGAAAATGTTCATTTTTTTTCTAACTTGACATTCCATTTTAATGATCTGAAAATAAACAGAAATTAACTTAAATTAACTAAAAAAAAAAAGATTTCAAAATAGAATTTAAAAAAAAATAGATTCCAAAACTTAAAGAAAAAAAAAACAGCAAGAAGTTATTTGCTAACCCAATATATTAGTATGCGGTCTACCTGCGTGGATTTACTTTAGCTGTGGTCTACCTGTAATATTCTATTTTATTATGGTCTGCAAATCTTGCCTCATCGATTTTAATTGGATTTTAAGGAATGGTTGTACCAATTCAGCATTTATTCAAATAAAGAATACATTGGCAAATAAATAAAATTAAAATAAGACAATAGAACAAATAAAAACATTTTCTTTCTAATGAAGTGCAACATGTTATTACTTACAAGACATTGACTGATTTCAACAATTGGCAAGAAACCATCACTTTCATGTCAACTGATTATTGTTTTGGTTTTTCAATTTTTCCTTTCATTCTTTTTTTTAGCCTTCCCCCCCCCCCCCCACCACCACACACCTTGAATATATATTTAATTTTAGAGTACTGTATTTGTAATCATATAAAAAAAATACACAGGTGAGAAATCATATTCTCAAGAATTTGGAAAAAAATAATTCCTAAATCCATGGCTTTAATCAAATCTGAATCTGTTATGTCATTGCAGCATCGAGTAGAGTACTTAAAATTAATAGCGTCAATAAAACGAAAAAAAATTATGAGATTGATCTTTAAACAGGATGCGAACATAAAGCCACAGAGTGCAAAAGCTAAAAACAGAAAAAGAAACAGATTTAAAGGAATAATGACAGTAAAAAAGATTACATATCAAGGAGAATAGAAAGACCAAGGAGAGAAAGCACCGCCCAGACCTCTACTGGAAAGGTGCAAAGAGTACTGGAATCTTGGGGAGACTTTTTTGCCACTCAAATTCCAAAAAAGATAACGGTCGTTATCAGCGAGTAATTAATGGTAAACGGCCGTTGCGATAATGCAAAATGATATGTGGCAATTATTGAAATAGGATAAGAGTGCTGGAGATCTGGGGAGACTTCTTGTCACACAGACTCCAGGAAACAATTTTCTCATTCATAAATTTTTTAGCCTATTTAGTCCCCACCCGTCATCTCATACATTGAATATATATTTAAAATCTGCTACTTCATCTGTGAGTGTACAATCTGTAATTTTAGTTTTATTGTCAATTTTTTGATTGTCGACGTAACTCTCGAATTTCAAAATACTTTTAAAAAATTATTTTAAAATTAGAATGACGTTCGAATGTACTCCCATTCAGCTACATAAAATGTTACAGGTGAAATCATCTTCTTAAGAGTGTGGGGAAAAATAAATACCTGATTCCATACCTTTGACCAAATCGGAATCTGTTATATCATTAATACATTAAAATATTGTTTTTAAAAATTAATTTGTTCCTATTTTTTAGCTTGTGCACTCTGTAACTTTATGTTTGTATCCTGTTTAAAGGTCGATCTCACATTGTTTTCGTTTTCATTTGAGATATCGGCTGCTGATTCTGGATACCTACCTCAATGTATTAATGATATAACAGATTCCGATTTGGTCAAAGGTATGGAATCAGGTATTTATTTACCACCACACTCTTTAGAATGTGATTGCACCTGTGTAATTTTGGTATGCGTTTACAAATCCAGTACTTTAAAACTATGATTACACAGGGTTTGATTCTGGATAACGGTTGACTTAATTAAAGCAGACTGTTATATCTGGATGGGATCGGGATCACCATCACCATCATCACCATCACCATCATCTTTTGGGTTTAGTATTTAAGGTGTGGCAAGTTTGCAACACCAAGCAACATCTCACACCTGCTTTCCATGCAGTCTGATCCAAAGGGTCAGTCAGTTTGCATGCAATCATATCATTTCTTACACACACACAAGCCAAGTTTTCCTAGGTCTACCACGCTCCCTAGTAGTTCGGATATCCAGGCGTGTTATGGATTGAATGGCAGAGGTGGCATGCTCTACCAAATACCATTCTAATTGTAAAATCATTTTATTTTTAATATTTTGGAATTCAAGAGTTATATTCACAATCTCCAAAATTGCCAACTCAAATAAACCTATAGATTATACATTAACAGATAAATAATTGAGCTGAAGTTGTAGACTTCTAAATGAATAAATGCAAAAGTTTGTTTTATTTAATTTACCATACCTATATTACTATCACAACGGCTCACTGTTATTTAAATCAATAGTAGAACACAGTCTTCTGAAATACTGTATATATAGTAGAGAGCAAAAACCCAAACACGGCTCTTTGTATGCCTAATTTTCATAACTATTTTTTAAAATATTTTATAATAAATTAATGTTTGGTGTTATTCCTTTGTAATTTTATTGCCCATTTTTTTCTATATAGATGCGATAGTTTTGTCTATACTACCCGTAATTAAAGTGATTTTATAAAAAAAGGATAAATTACCAAAACATTTCTGAGAATATTATGCTCATTAATTTTCAAAGGAGGTAATTTAAATGTAAACTATTAGTTTTTAAAATTACAATAGTTTTATATTAAATATATGTAATGTAAGTTACCCATTAAAATATAATACTTAGAGTTAGATTAGTTTTTTGCTTGTTAAATATATATTCAAGGTGTATGATGGGGGAGTAGAGAAGGCTAAAAAAAGTATGAAAGGAAAAATTGAAAGAACCAGACAATAATCGGTTGACATGGAAGTAATTGTTTTGTTGCCAATTGTTGAAATTCCCCGGTGTATGTAGGTGATATGGGAGTGGATAATTGTTAGAGAGTGAAAGTGTCTACCACCTCCTTTGTGGAAGACGTATTTGGGGGAAGCAGCTAGATCGGAATAAATGTAATAATATTTATAAGAAGACGAAATGTACGCATATTTTCTGAAAACACGCATTACGATGTTCTGTAGGTGATTAATAGAAAAGATTAGCATACAAAGCTTTTGGTTTGCAGTCTATAATAGGGAAAGTGGCAGGAGAAAAATCGACTTTACTTTATTATAGAGATATATGTAATGTAAGTTATACATTTAAAAAGAATACTTATAGAGTTAGATTAGTTTTTTGCTTGTTATTATAGGTGTGTGGTAGAGGAGGGAGAGACTAAAAAAAGTATGAAAGGAAAAATTGAAAGAACCAGACAATAATCAGTGGACATGAAAGTGATTGTTTTGTTGCCAATTGTTGAAATCGGTTAATGTATGCAAGTAATAACGTATTGCACTTTATGAGATAGAAAATAGTTTTATTCGTTTTATTATTATTTTTTTTACTTATTATTTTTTTACATATTCTTTGTCATTATTTAAATAAATGCTTAATTGGTACAGCATTTAAAAATAGTTAATACAAGCGGGTTCATTTTTAAAATTTTGTACTATAGGGTCACCACTTACCAAGGCCAAGAGCCACTCAAGGATAAGGGTTAATGAGATGAAATGATTGTCAGCTGAAAGATGAAGAACACTATGGGAGTACTAAGATTAAACAATTGAATGAACAGATTGATTACTTATTTTATTTACCTCTCCAAGAGGTCAGACACAAGGTCAGGCGTTAAGTTGAAAAGCCATTGCACTAGGATTAGTGCACTATGACCCTAAAAAAAATGCCTGGCATTCTCTG
Source organism: Sepiola atlantica (assembly GCA_963556195.1). Taxonomy (NCBI): domain Eukaryota; kingdom Metazoa; phylum Mollusca; class Cephalopoda; order Sepiida; family Sepiolidae; genus Sepiola; species Sepiola atlantica. The sequence goes on along the minus strand of OY744524.1, from coordinate 72,975,959 downwards.
GTAGAGGCACCTCAGGCGATTAGCGATAAACTAACCCCTTCTCAAAGAGAAGGTAAAGCCTGGGAGGGTAGACATCCTGGGACTGAACAGGACCACACCTCAGGCCGACAGCAACAAAGTCACTATCAGACGTATTGTCAAGAACGTATTCCCAACGTGTCTGAAATAAGTTTGGTCAACTTATAGGGTGGTTTATGACAAGCTGTGGCATGCAGGGGTGGATAATAACCCTGGGCAACCAAACGAGGGGGGATCATCCCCTATCATCTAATCATTTTTAAACTATCTTTCTATATCATAATATTTCACAGTACTAGGACTTATACTTGAGTCTTTCAGGCATACAATCAAGGAATTGGCCCTGAGTATTACCAGGGCATAACCAGACCTCTGCATGTTAATGATGACAAGTATTTGAATTTGAAGATGACTATGTTATAATCTACATGGAAGCAGTCCTACAGTAATGTGTTCCACAGATGGGAAGCCCTTGCAAAAAAGGTCTGTCCATGAAAATTTTGCCTTACGTTATGCACATGGAGGAAGATGGGTTAGTCTTTCTTTTGTTGTGGTAGCTAGACAAGTTCTTGCTGTGAATGTCTTAGTGGGAGGAACCAAAGATTGAAGCTCAGTCGAGTACCTTCCATGGAAATAACGATAGAGTAGAGAGCGATTATTTTTCAACTAACACTACTCCTCTGATGAATATTAGGTCAAAGAAAATCTTTGGAAACAATTTACTAAAACAAAGCCGCTTTTGCAAATAGCAAAAGCGGCTTTTTTTTTTTGCAATTTTTTAAAGTCCTGTATAGAAGTACAACTAAAAGTGTGTCTGTATGCATGTGGATCAAACATAAACGGATGATGATGATGATGATGATGATGATGATGATGATGATGATGATGATGATGATGATAATAGTGGTGATAGTGGTGATGATGATGATGATGATAGTGGTGGTGGTGATTTGTTTTGGGTCTCCATTAACGATGTTAATTCACTCCTTTTTTATATCTACAACGGCACGGACTCGAAAGAATGGAACAACAAATGTATTCATTTACAACTTTCAATTTTATTGTCTTACAAAGAATTTGATATGGTTTGAATGCTCATTAATGTTTGAGTTCGTTTATGTGTGAGGTGGCCATGGTAAAGTAGATAACGCCGCAGACTGACGACCTGGGTGTGTCAAGTTCGAATCCAGCCGGTTCCATAGCACCACTTTCACTTATGGATATTGGCAACTTTCATGTGGTCTCTCCTGTAAGATTATTTTTTAATATTTGGTTACCACTCATCAAGGCCAAGAGCCACTCGAGCATAAGGGTTAATGAGACTGAATGGTTATCAGCCGAAAGGTGGGAACCACTATGGGAGTACTAATATCGTATGAACTACATTTGATTACTTAGAGAATTGGTGAAACCAATGCCAACAACAGAATCATACCAGTCTAAAAAAAAGTTGGATAATCCTGATTTATACGAATTTACTTTATTAATGTATGAGAAGAGATGGAAAGGCAGAGGTTTGACATACTAATAATCTCTTTTGTAATCTTTCGTCTTATCGCACCTACTACAGGAACCCATACAAGCCTTAATTTTATCAGGTATGTCACCACGTTCTCCACTAGAAGAACAATTTTTTTTCTATGGAAATCGCTCCAGACAAAGCATGAAGCCACTTGATGTAAGGAGCTAACAAGAACGAAATATGATCATTGCAAAGACAGGAGATGCCTATTGGTCTTAGTCTTGAAAAGACCGAGGCTATAGGTAGGAAGAAAACAATTAGCAGGAAAAGAGTTCCACAAGCCTGCAGTTCTGGGAAAGAAGCTACTGGAATAGGAAGCTGTATTACAATGAAGTATCAAAACAGCGAATTGATGGAGACCACTAGACCAACAAGTCAAACGAGCTGGAACAAAAAAATAGAAGGGAATAGATCACACAATTCCGAAGAACACATGCCATAATAGTATTTATAGAAAAGACTGAGACTAGCAACATGACGTCTGTGAGAGAGAAGGTGCAGAGAAGAAGAAAGGGTGGGGTCAATAAAATACAGATATTTCTGCACCTTATCAAGAACCTTCAAATGGGACAGAGATTCACCAGTCCAAATATGACAACAGAACTCAGCATCAAGGAGGAGAGACAGTAAAGAAAACATTCACCATTTTTATATATTCACAATGACGTGCACTCAAAGTGAGCGGAGCAACAAATGTATTCATTTACAACTTTCAATTTTATCATGTTGCGAAGATTTAGATATTTTTAAATGTTCATTAATGTGTAAGTTTCAAAAGGTGTGCATTCGTAATAACCTTGGTGGGATAGTAATTGGATTATTGTTATTGAAACTCGTTACGTTGTCTCCAGCATTCTGTAGTGACAATGTTGAGGTGTCAACTGAAAAGCATTACAGTTGCTTTTATTTCACCTGAGAGGATAACATTTTGGTTAGTTAAATCGTGTGGGAAGCATTCTAATTGGTCCAGAAATTGCGATTAACACTTTGGTGTGAACTCCATGTTTTTATGCCTTCTTTGTTTGTCCTTTGATTCTTTCAGACGTCTTTGTAAGTAATGATTCCAAAAGGAGCAGACGAATTCTTGCCACTAATTTTTTGGTATAGTATTTTCACTAATTAGTACAATTAGTTGCAAAGGGACCTTTTGGACATTAGTTGTTTTTACCTCTTCCTTGTTTGACCTTTGATCCTTGCAGGCGTCTTTGTAAACAGCGGTTATATATATGATAATTTTATTTACACAGACATGTACAAAATCTGCGACACTGGCATGTCGATGTTATCGATCAACAGTTACTATAAACTGAGATCTCATCAGGCAGAGTTAGAATCCGATCTTAACCTCAGATCATATTTGGAGAGAATGAAATGGAGAGATAAAGAAAGAGAAGAAGAAGTAAAGAAATTTAACATTTCAAAAATTGGGGCCGTTTCTATATATTACTGGGAACTATACAACAATAACCAATCACCAACAGTGACCTGGAACACAATCAGAAAAACTAGCACCTGTGGTTCTCTAAACTCACCTTGTTACCTTTGCCTAACAGAAAAACTTGAAATAATTAAATTTAGTGATAGGGGCAAACTTCTAAACAAAAAACAAGAAACATCAATTAACTGTAGGCATAATAGATTATACCTTCTTAGTAATCCACTTATAACCCCTTAGGTGGTTACTATCTAAAAAAAAAAAAAGAAAAAAAAAGAAAAGAAAACTTCACCTACCCATCAACTGGTAATTTTGTCAACGCAACTATCATCTTATACCTTTTTTTATTAATCATCATCATCATTATTATTATTATTATTATTATTATTATTATTATTATTATTATTATCAAAATATTTTTATTATCATACTCACAACGATTAATACTAATTGTCATCTTCTGTATTTTTCTTTACCCTTAAATATTCCCTTATATATTTTTATCCATTTATTGATTAATATTTTTATATTTTTTAGATTATCTTTAGATTATCATTATCATCTATTATTATTACCATTATAAATATTTTAAACTTAATTATTTGACATTGAATTATTTTTAATTTCTATACTTTTATCAAGATTATTATTGTTGTTAGGGGTGGTATCATGTCTGCTGTTACTATCATAGTTATTATTATTTGCAGCAGTGAAATTAACAGTATCACTATTATTAATAATATTGATATTGCCATGTTTTACCGTTACCTGACTTTTGCTTCCACTGTCATTAATGATAATGTCATTATCTATAACTTTATTATTTTATTTCAATTATTATTATTACCATTATTATTATTATTATTATTATTATTATTATTATTATTATTATTATTATTATTATTACTGTTTTCATCTTTATTGCTATTATTATCATCATTATAACTACTACTACTATTTGTACTGTTCTATTATTATTTATTAATTTTTCACTATCATTATGACTATTGTTAAAATTACTGGGATTACCACTCTGATTACTGCTGTCGGTAAAACCACTATTATTACTATTTTTATATGATCAGCATTATTGCAACTATTAACCCATATCACAATATCGGCAAACATTATCTTATTATTTAATAGTATTATGATTATCACTACCTCCTAGTATTTCTAATATTTCTTAATTATTCTATTTCTTTCCTAAACCATTATTTTTTTATAAATTCTTAAATATTATTGACCACCATTATCGTTGTTGTCGTCGCTGTTATTATTATTACTATTTTTATTACTATTATTATTATCATTATTATTATTATTAATAACGCCGGCATTTCCTAGTTATTCTTTAGTTATATTTTTTTAGTACTTTTAAATTAAATTAAACTATTATTATTTTTATTATCATTCATTATTATTTTCATTATTTCATCTCAATTATTATGGGTGTTTATTATTATTACTATTATTATTACTACTACTAATCCTGTTATACTTACCGAATATATTTATTCGATTTATTAATGGTAAGCTAATAAACTCTAGACAAAATATAAAGATAATATAAATTCAGAATTAGCGACACATTTGATTACCACCCCACCCCACCACGACACCAATTACACGCGTCGGATCGGTTTGCCCGCACGCACGCATACACACATATACACAATATTATAGTTCACTTGAAAAATACATTTATCTGCTCGGCTTGAGAATAACTGTCGTTTTTTTTACACTTGAATCGTGCATGTCCACATCCCCCCCTCCTATTTTCTCTCGGTCTCAATCAACTAACGTTTTCTTTTCCTTTTTCTTCTCCTTCTCTTCCTTTATGTGTCTACCTTCCTATCACTTTTCCCTTCATTATATGCCTCTCTTATTTTTTATTTATTTATTTGTCCTGTTTGTTTCAGATTTTAGATTTTAGATTTTTTAGATTTTTTTAGATTTTTTGTTTTTTGTTTTTAGATTTTTTAGATTTTTAATTTTTAACAGCCCCAATTTTTGAAATGTTAAATTTCTTTTCTTCTCTTTCTTTATCTCTCCATTTAATTCTCTCCAAATATGATCTGAGGTTAAGATCGAATTCTAACTCTGCCTGATGAGATCTCAGTTTATAGTAACTGTTGATCGATAACATCGACATACCAGTGTCGCAGATTTTGTACATGTCTGTGTAAATAAAATTATCATATATAAAGCTCTATTTTGATATTGAGCACTTTTTATAAACCCGGTTAAAATTCTCTGGATTACCACCCTGTGGATATTTTTTACCTGGATTATTACCATTATATATATATATATATATATATATATATATATATATATATATATATATATATATATATATATATATATCCCTTTTTCATTTTGTTAGTGAACATTGAGTTCGGAAGGAAAAAAGACAAGGACGGGAGCGGAAACTTCCGATCGCATATAAATTTAACGCAAAATGATCACCCATTTCCGAGCCATTGTCTAACTGAATACATTAAAAAAAATATTTTAGAAAAAACATTTAAAAAATAGTCTGGCTGGCAAAATATTTAACTAAAACCAGAAAATGGTTACATATCTTTCAAACGCTATCAAGTCGGAAAGTGGATGCAGACGTCTTCGTAAACAATGGTTATATATAGCTCCCCTTTTCATTTTTTTAGTGATCATTGCTTTAGAAAGAGAAAAAGACAGAGAAGGGAGCTGAAACTGCCAGAAATTCCTAAGTGGCAGGGAAGCAAAGTTTAATCTCCTTCTATTCATTTAACATCACTTTTCCCTTGGGGTCAGGGGTCAGACGTTTTCTGATATTACGCAAGCTCACTCTCCACTTCTCACAGTTCAGCAGGTCAACTGTCTCCAAATTTCACTCTGTGCGATCTTGTCTAACCACTTGCTTACAAGTTACTTTGGCCGGCCAACCTTCCTGTGATTTAAGACATCCATGCTTCTGCAGTGGATTATCTAGGTGGATGAACGTTCCACATGACCATACCAGCATAATCAATTCGTCCTTAGATAACCTTTATGCTGGTCAAATGTAGCTCTTTCAGCAAATCTTCTGACCTGATGTGTTGGCTTTTGTCTGATTTTACATTGAGGATCCATCTGATCATGGATCTGTCATTGCGCTGCAATTGGATGAGAGAGGACAGGATGAGGGCCCAGTATGCACTGCCATATAATATAATGCTCCTGACACAGCTGTTATATATCCACAGTCGTGGTCCTGCATCCCACTGGTTAGGACATTCATACCATAAGTTGGTTGTGGCCCATTTGAATTTAAGTGCTAACCCTAGAATAGCTGGGTACTGGAAGTTGAATACTTCCTTGACAAAGATACACAACTTCTGGGAAAAGATGCACCGTCTGCGACGGTTAGGGTTGTGCATGTTGATGCGGAAGGCAGGTTGGTTGTGGTTGACGTTGCTGTTGATAACAGCAAATTCCAGATTGTTGTGGGTTATGCGCTCAACAGCGATGGCGAGAGGATTTTCTTTTTTCGGCAATTGGAGGGGTTCCTAATGGGTCAGGAGCAGATATTGTTAATGAGGGATTAGAATGCCATCCTTTACCCCAACATAAACATGGTCATGGGGAGTAGGAGGTCGGGTAGGTGTTAAAACAGTTTATATGACTTGATGGCTTCGTGCGATTTTGTTAACAGATTTCATGTCGATCACTCCGGGCAGGAGATGTGGGCGTGGTCTAATAGCATGCTTTCCCATTCAAGTATCAGAGGTTAGTGAGAAGAGGCAATGTAGATTTTTTATTTGGTCCTGCATCCCACTGATTAGGATATTCATACCATAAGTTGGTTGTGGCCCATTTGAATTTAAGTGCTAACCCTAGAATAGCTGGGTACTGGAAGTTGAATACTTCCTTAACAAAGATACACAACTTCTGGGAAAAGCTATTACTACTTTACCAGCGGTCTCTAGTGGGGGCGGTTATTGGGAGTAGGTGGTGGGTTAGCACTAAGGCGAAAGTTAGACGTTTTGCTGTCCAATATGCTCAATGCCCTGCTTGAGATAAGGCTAAGGCAAAAAAGTGTTTAGAGGATAAGCTGACCCAGATGGTGGCTGGGGAGGGTTTCCTTAACTGCAGCACTAAGGGGGACCTCAACCGCTTGTCTAGCGAGTGCTATGAAGGTCAGGTAGTTAGAGCTAGGTTAAAGAGAGTCTTAAACGAAGCTGTAAACGCTGACGCTGTTGAGCATAAGGCTGCTTTATGTATGATAGTTATATTTGGAAGGTCAAAAACCTAGAAGGCGATATCTTCGCATCGATTTGTGAGATTTGCGAGGGGTTATGGAAGCATCTGGAGGAGCGCTTCACCCAACTACCCAGACTCTGCATCGAGAAGTTTGACAGTTATTTAACTGACTCACCCTGCCTGGAGGATGCCCGAGTGGTTAGCTGTGATGGCGTGGTTACAGAGCCAAGAGATCATTACTGCGTTGAAGCAGGTCGGCCGAAATAAGTCTCTGGAACTTTGTTGTCTGCCCTTTAAATTCTACTTAAGGCTTTCACCCATGTTGGTTCCTCTTCTGAAGGATGTGTTCTGTGTTCAACCATTGATTTGCTCAGGGATCCATCCCTGAACAGTTAACCAAAGGAGTGATCACATTGCTGAAGAGAAAGGACCGGCATGGTGAGGAGGACTTAGATAATTTTAGGCTCATAGTTTAGAATTAAAGATTTTGGCAAGAGTTCTTGTGAACCATTTGCAGACCGTTGTCAGTGATTTGATTCAACCGGATCTTCACTTTGTTGTGAAGGGGAGATCGATTCAAAACGGCTTGCATTTGATTTGTCTGATCATAAAGGGAATAGTCATTTCCTGGGATCTGTTTTGAAGGCCAAAATGGTGACGTGGGTTTCACGTCTTGACGAGGTCCATGGAGGTGAATCTGTTTCCGATCGGCTACTTTAAACATCAGCTTAAAGTGAAGATCAGATGCAATTGGAGGAGATTACATCACATGGAGTTTGATAGGTGGGTGCGCAACACTAGTTTGTGCATCTGTCAAGGAGCTGGGTACGAGTTTGTGTTCCATGCATAAGCATGGTACACACGATCCTAGATTCTGCGGAACCCACCCCTCAAAATTAAAAGACTCTTAGCTAGTGGAGTAAATGAATCCTGACCCTGTTTTTGTTTTTGTACTAGAGATCCTCCAAAAATGCCCACTCCTCACATTTATTTTGCCCCCGGTCACCCCTAAACTGTTGTATTATATCTTGGAGGAGACCATCCATCCCCATATTCCATCCCAATCTGTTTTATTTTTGACATCTTACTTAGCCCTACTCCCATATAGAGACCGACTTGCATGTTTTCGGAGTACCTGGAAAACAGTGGGCGGCCTAACACTTAGCTGAGGGTTGGGAGGGCTCTACTAACCTACATTTTTTCTTTCTTTTTTGAATATTTGTAAATGTTGTCCCACTCCCCACGATTAAGTTTTTGTAAATAAAATCTTTTTATAACAAATTGGGGATCATCTAAGTAAAATCAAGCCACAGAGTGGGTGTGGTATTTTGGTGAGAGTGTCTAGCGTTGAGTAGGCCCAAAAGTTTTTGACAAAATTGGATAACCATCGACCCTCCCTCTCCCCCAAAACAATTCAGGCTTCATGCCCAAGACAAAGGATGAACTTTATGATTATTGTTTTTGTTTTAAAAAAATCCTTGTTGCGAATGTATATATTTTGCTTAAATAAAATAACTTACCCTGGATTTCGAGAAGCAACAACTCACAAGATTTCTCCCAAGCTGCTTTCACCCTTGTGGCCGTACTAAGTTCACATCCATCACCTGCACTCAGCATATTACCTAGATAGCAGAAAAAGTCTACTACCTCCAGGGTATTGCCATCTTGCACCATCTCTTTGTAGGGACGACCGTCAATAGGATGCGCCTGTCCCATGCATCTCCTACACTTGAAGTTGGTGTTCGGGGCTAACTTACACTTCAGGGCACTGCACTTTTTGTGGACCCACAATAGGCACAAGTTACATTATATCGTATTGCTTCTAAAACCCTTCCGGCACACAGAACAAGGATACTGAACAGAGTTCCTTAGGGATTGTAGACTAGGACCACACACCATCACTTTGATTTTAGGCAAGTTCACCCTCCTGGTCCTACGTAGAATTGCTTTACCTGGCAGGGTACTAGCTAAGGTTTCCGCATCACTGATGATATCATTGTCTTTGCATCGTGCTTCAGAGACATTGTAATATTGATGGAGGTGCTTGCATGGTATCAAAAGGTCTAAAGTTGGATGTTTGGGGTGGTAATGCTTTGCTTCCGGGTCTTTTCTGCTTGGCGGATGGTTCGATTCGAATCTTAGGATTTGGTTCAGACCGAATTTCCAATTTGAAAAGAATTAGTCGGAGGTCCAGTCAAAGTTCAAAGCGTTGATTGAGGGAAAATTTCCTTCTTTATTAACTGGCTGTACTTCCTCTGCCTGCGAACAATGTAACGGTTTTTAAACACCTTCTTTTTTCACTTCTTAGGATGAGAGGAAGGCTGTGGGTTTGCAGACAGGTCTATATGGGCGCTTTAGAATACCTGACTTAGAAAGTCATTGCCATGCCAAGAGGTTGGTGTTCCTGGGATGAACCTGGACAGGTGTCTGCGTGATGACTTTCACTATCTCGTCTTCAGTCCTTTGGTTGAGAGCTGATGTAGATTGAAAAGTAAATCACAGTTCTTTGCTCAAAAGGTATTATATTAAGAATTATTGGAAGCTTTCACTTTGGATCCGCTTGTGGAGTGGCTAGGATGGTCAATGGAAAAGATTCGTACTCAGTGAAGTTGGGTATCATGTTCGGGATATCTCTGCGTTTTCTCTAATCTAGGAATTACTTCGAAATACACTATTCTTTAATGGCTTGTTTCTGTTTCGGCATGGCAGATATGACCAATTGTCTGCATTGTGACCGTGCTGAGGTAGAAATGGCTGAGCATTTTTTCTTCCATTGCCGTTCTGGCAATATGTCAGTGAGGTGACAGCTTGCATCATCCCTGAGCAGTTCGTACTGGTGGAAGCTGCATACATTATCGACAATGTTGATCCCTCAAGGTCTAGGGAGAAAGGAATAGTGTTTCTCGCAATCCTGACCACAGCTAGAACAGTAGTATAGACGACGCGTTTGAAAAGATTGTACGAATTGAATATTTTTCTAATCACAATCTAATGTTATTCTTCAAGCATCACCTTATGGTTAAAATTAGATGTGATAGGAAAAGATTACATCACACAGAATTCAAGAAAAGGTAAGTGATTGAGTCCTGGTCCACCTTTTTTTAGGGTATTAGAGTTTCTACCAAGATTCCCAATCCCTGATTACATTTTTTTCATGACCTCCTAATTAATTGCATTCTGGAAGGACACTACACGCTTCTTATTTTTTTCCCCAAGATCTTAATATCTCACTCCCACTGCTTGTTTTTGGTCCTAAACAGATTGAAAAATATGGGTGTTCTATACTTAAAGAGGGTCTTTCTATCCCCACCGCTGATTTCATTTGGTTCTACCGGTACTGCAAAAATTGAGATCTTCTTATTAGCCCAAGTACATAACACTGACAATGTGTAGGCACAAACAAAATCCTTACGAAACAATTTGCCAATTAGCATGTTAGGCGCAAAAGGAAAACTATTCCAGAATGTTCGATGTGAACATAAGCCAAGATAATTGCATCAAACAAACAGATTGTTACTAGTAAGCCAACGAGGTGCCATACATCCATGTCAAAGCAAATCATGCTTTTCCTGACAACAGATTCCTGTTTGTCATGCGAGTGCAAACTTCTCGCCAATGGCAACCAGCCACCGAGCAACAGCATCAACAACAATAGTAGTTATATTTCATCATGCCAGCATGAATCTCAATCAACAGCATCGTCAACAACTACAGAGAAGCAACAATACTACTGATATGTTTTGCAACGCTAGTGCAAATCTCGATCAGTGCAATCCCGTCTGTGTAACAAATTACCATGGGATTGCTTCCCTGCAGATTACAACGAGGTCGTCTTCAAATCCAATGTCAACAGATTCCTGTCATGAACCGTCCCCACAAGTATACAAATCTGGTCCACTTACTCAATCATTCTCGACCCTCTCATAATGTTCTTCATCTCTCAACTGACAATCATCCCTACTCGTTAACTCTTATCCTCGTCTGGCTCTTAGACATTTAGCAAAAACAAAAAGAAAACCAATGTCAACAAATATTTGCCATAAACCATGAAACATATTACAACACGATTGTTTCCGTGCAGACTAGAGCATGGTCATCTTCAAATCCAATATTAATAAATACTTATTATAAACCGTCCTCATAAGTAATCAAATTTTATTCATTCCATTCATCATTTTCAATCCTCTCATAATATTCTTCATCATTCAACTGACAATCCATCTCATCAACCCTTATCCTCGAGTGGCTTTTGGCCTTGATAAGTGGTGACTCATTAATAAAAAAAATTATGATGGTTGGATGATATGTATTTGATGAATAAATCGTGATGCATGCAAGGACTATTGTTTTATATGAATAGAGTGTGATTGTGTCGACTTAAGACTAGGATCTACAGCAGAGTAGAAAGTGGACTTTTGGCAGCCTTGTAACTCTCGCTTCCCTTATTTTGTCCTTCAGTCCTCACATTTCATGAACGATGTTTCTGACAAAGTGGGAAGAATTGCTGTTTTCTGGGTCGGAATCTATCCATCTAACACTTATCGTTGGCTAGTTTTTGACCTTGAAGTAGTATTTCTTTTGGTGATTATTTAGATTAGGACCCGAGCTAACTTTGACACCGTCATTAGGGTTAGCGTTAAAATTAAGGTTAGGGTTGGGCCCAAAGTTAGCTCGGGTCCTAATCAGTACCTTTTTTTTTTCAGCTCCTTACATCAAGTGGCTTTATGCCTTGTCTGGAGCGATTTCCATTAAAAAAAAAAGATAGACAGAGAAGATAACAATCTACCCAAACTTTTAGGGCCTCATGCCTATTTTTAAAAATTATTTTATGAAATAAATGGTACTTTTGAACTTTCTTGACTAGAACAATTTTGTTTCGGTTAATTTGGGGTTTTGTATAACCTATTCTTATGGTGTATTTTCTTTACCTTAAAAAATAATAAAACCTTAATGAGAAAGATGTTTTTTTTTTGTACATTTGTAGATTAGCACCCTCTATAAAAAAATGAGATTCTACGTTTTAGGTTATTACGTGTGAACACTCTGAAAAATTTGGCGGAAAGAAGAAAAAAACAATTATCTTATAATTTAGAATGGGGTATCAGTTTTGTATATAAATTTAACCTAAAATGACCCCACCCATTTTCAGACTGTTCTAGCAGGATAGTCAACAATTTTTTTACCACTAACCCTAAGTCCGAGTGGCTGCCTGTTAGATTTAGGTTAAGGTTAGGATAAGGCTAGAAGACGATAACGAATGTTTTGAAACATCATTTATTGGGGGGGGGGGGGGAGACAATGTTTTGGAAAAAAAAATCTTGAGGAGGGTGAAATGTAGCTTTGATACTGCAAATGAAAGAACGAGTTAATACCGGGTACAAAATTAGCTTAACATCGGTAAGAGGAGACAATACAAAACGAAGAATAACCGAAACGAAACTTGTCCTGATAGACACACTAGTGAAATATGTCAGTTAAAAATAAAATAACAGAAAAACTTTAGGAAATACTTACTTGTGGTGGAAAAAATATTAACGTACAGTACACTAAAATTTACGGAAATTAATCCAGGATTTTAAATTTTATTTAATGAATTAAACTTCTTTTCGAAGTCCACGACCGCCGCCGTTTGTAGCGAATGAAGGGAAATAATTGACATTTTTTTTTACTATTTTGAAATAATCTTCTAAAATGAAAACCATAAATGGCGTGATTGAAGCGTAATATCGCTATTTTTATATTTTATTTTAAAAATTAAAAATACGGGATTAATTTCCGTAAATTTCAGTGTACTGCACGTTAATATTTTTTTCACCAAAAGTATTTCCTAAAGTTTTGCTGTTATTTTATTTTAACTGCCATATTTCACTAGTGTCTCTATCAGCACAAGTGCCAACGGAATTGCTAGTCAAGAAAGTTCGGTAAATTTGTAGATTAACACCCTCAGCTAAATCACCCCCTTCCCTAATGAGATTCTATTTTTTAAAAAAAAGATTACGTGTGAACAACACCCTGAAAAACTTGGCGAAAAGATAACAGAAAAAAAGACCTCTCCCCTAAGAAATATTTTAGAATTTATATTGGCGGATCAGCTTCGCATATAAATTTAACGTAAAATGATACTACATTTCCGGGCCATTCTAACTTTATAGGGCTGTTAACTACATTTTGTTACCCAAGTCCAACTGGTAACCACACGTAACCGACTAAAAAAGTAGACGCCCCCCCCCCCTCGCAAAAAAAACAACGCATAAAATTTATTCCCATAGCAAAAAACAAAACATTTTACCCTTAAAACGGGGGATCATTTTACGTTAAATTTATATGCGAAAGTGAGTGTACCTCACTCTGGCACTTTAGCTAGGCACCCCATAGACTTGTATTGTCTTGTCCTTCGGGGCTTGATTTACGCCGGTCTATGGGATTGTCCTGTGCAGTTCTAGGAGGTCCACCCTCCCAGGCTTTGCCTTCCCTCTTTGGGGAGGAGTAAGTTAATTGCTTACTGCTTGAGGCGCCCCTACCGGGGAATGCCGACGGGCTGCCCAGGCAATTTTTAATGGTCAGAGTGCTCACCTCTCAGGCGATGGCTTTTCAACCCCCACTTTCCGACCCGACCTTGGGTCACATCTTACTTGTGGGAGTAGGATAAAATTGGCCTTGTGCCTAACTCCTGGAGAGGAGTAAATAAATCACTCTAAAATATGTTTTTCTTTCCGTGTTCACACGTGATCGCTTAAAAAAGAAGAATCTCATAGGGTTTTTTGTGGGTGGCGTATTTAGCTGAGGGTCTACAATACCGAAAGTTTAATATCACCAAATCAATAAACATGAAATATCTTCAAAACTAAGAAATTGGTTGACGTAAAATGTGGAAAGGAGAAACACGTGGATGGTATGTTTGGCGCAGTTACTAAGCAGAAAGAAAAGAATGAGAAAAAGGCAGCAGCAGCAGCAGCAGCAGCAAATGGTAAAACCGGAAGTTGCGCATGAGCATATGAATTTAAAATTCTGTTTTTTTTTTTTTTTCACCCGTCGTAGGAAAGAAAAGGAAATGTCCGAAAGCCGTTAATGTCTACTCTATTTTGAAAAAACAAAAAAAATTATTGGAAGAAAAATATTTTTAAGAAAAAAGCCATTACAAAACAAACAACAACCATGGAGTTTGGTTGCTTGACTTTCGGAATGAACGTTGACATTCAACGAACTGACGGTAAGTTTTATCATATAATTCATTTGGGCATCTCTTGTTTTAATCAATGCACCCCCCCCCCTCCAGGTCAAAGGTCAGTTTTTTTGGAGTGGGGTGTAGCTCCCACCCCGAAAAAGGGACACCCTGGATTGAAAACGAAAATTTAAATTGCCTCAATCTGGAAAGATTTCTTCTTAGATCAAGGACAAAACAGATACTTCTGTTTGATCCCAGGACTGTTTTAATCAAAAATCTCATGTCAACATTAAAAGAAAGAATGTCTTACAGAACACGTTTATATTGAAGAATTTAGCTTTAAGATGGCTGCCACTGGAACAAGATTATTTTAACCAAATTATTTATAGTTTTTCAATTAAAAATTTAATGACCAAACAATACCAGAATAATTAGGTTATATTATTACGGTATTGTTTGGTCATTAAATTATTAATTGAACTAAATTATTATAAAACTATAACTATTTTGGTTAAGATAATGTTGTTTTAATAGCAGCTATTTTTAAAGTTGAAATCTTCAATATAACCAAAGGTGTTTATGCATTTTACGGACCGGGATATTTTTTAGATAGGATTTTCAAGTTAGATTCCATTTTTACGGTATCTTTTGTTCATTAAATTGTTATGTGAACATACAGAATAGTATAGTTAATAAAGCCCCATGTTAAGAATGGCTTTCTAAATAATAACGGTATTATTTCAGCCCGGTCTGTAAACTGCATAAGTACCTAACCCAAAATACAGATAAAATTCATTCGAATATTAGATACAACCGAACATCTCTGTAACTTCATTTTTTATCATTATTTCTGAATTACATCATTCAAACAAAAAGAAAAAAATACCGTAATATTGTTTGAAAATCAAGTTATTAATTAAACCAAATTATTATATAACTAACTAATTTGGTTAAGATAATGTTGTTTCGATGGCAGCCATCTTAAAGCTGAAAACTTCAATATAACCAAAATATCAAATTGTGTGGGAGATTTAATTTTTGAAACCTTTCTTGCCAATAAATCTTTAGTACGAGAGATATTAAGTGTTCCATACTTAGAAATCCCATTAATATTAATTTAATAAGTACCTCCGCTTCATTCTTCTCTAGTAAGGTAGTTAAACCTAACGATTCCCGCCTGTCCTTATAAGTGTATGCCTTTAATCCTTTTATTAGTTTTTGTCACTTTGTGCACTTTCAAATTGTTATATCGCAATTCTCATGTCCTTAATTGGCACTTTCTTTGTTCGAATTTTGTTTTCATGTTTGCTACTTTTTTTTATTAAAAAAGGGCAACCCGAAAAAATACACTGGTTGTATGTGATATATATATATATATATATATAGCCAGATAAAGGAATGAATATTGTTCCTTACTACGTAAAGCCTCATTTCCCCCCTCATGGTGTCGTTAAAAAGGATGAAATAATGTTACTTGTAATGAATAGGCATCCAGAGAATTTCACTATTGATGGAGAACCCCGATTCATTCCCGGAAATGACCGAAGCAGTTTGCGATTTGAAAGCCAACTTTTTTTTATTTTTTAAGGGGCTAATTTAAAACAAACAAACCCTTATCTAACTCTTCGCATTCCTGGTTTTCGTTTGCCTATACAGACTACGTAAATACTGACATTTTTGGGGTGCCTATTCATTACGAGTACCGAAATAATTTAACATTTCTTCATCCGGTGTAACCTAAAAAAAAAAAAAAGAAACTCGTTACTATTTTTATTTTTGTTGTTGTAAATTTAAAAGCCCCACGAGGGCAAAATTAGACATGGTCTAGAAAATACAGCCCCCCCCCCCCAAAAAAGGAGTACTATGGATTAGGACAAAGAAAATAAAAAATTGCCTTAGCCTCAGTATAGAAGGATTTCTCCTTCGCTGACAGACTACAGAAAAGATGAAAAGTCGTATCAGACACTTTGCTCTTATCCAAAACACCAAGGAGTATGTATTTTTAAAGTGAGTTTATAGAATCACTCCCGTTTCCAAACTTTTTCTGTATTTTGGGCCATTAAAACGAATATGGGTAAACGTTGAGATTTTAACTCCAAAACGTTCAGCATGTCAATCTTTTTTTTTTTCAATTTATCGCCTATACGCAATTTGATACTTTCACAGATTAGGACCCACGCTAACTTTGACCCTAACTCTAACCTTAACCCTAACAACGAGGTCAAAGTTAGCTTGGGTCCTTATCTGTGAAAGCATCCACAATTTTAAATTACCTTTTCGAACAATCTGTTCCCGACTCTAATCTCAAGGTTGATCGCAAATTATTAGTTTGCAAGATATTTACATTTTAAATTATGGTTATAATTGGAGTGATTCTATAAAAATGTCATATTTACTTTTACATAAATATTAGTTTCTCTTTCGTTTGCAGTGAAAACTTTTTCTTAATCATTATTTTTTTAATTTTGAAAGTTTTTGTCACGTTTCGGTTTCACAAAAACAAACGTTTTACCCCATTTTTTTTGTTTCCTTATTGGCAGTTTTAAAATTGTCCTCAAACGACTATAACATTAAAAATCAGAAAATAGTTGGTGATTATATACAACGTCGGTCCCAAATTCCTGGCATGATCACGTGATATTTTCACCGGTAATGTGTCCCGCACTAAAAAAAATACTCAAAATCGCATTTCAAATCCAATCAAACAAGTGAATTTCAAAAATAAATGAATTTATAATTTAAAATTTTTTTTCAACGAACAATGGATTAATTTATATGGCGACAACAATACGGTCGCATAAAGAGCGAAACATTTAATATGCTACTAGCATTGCAAACTTTTATCAAGTCAATTAATTACAAATTACAAAAAATAAACAGAAAAAGAAAAACATTTGTTACATTGTTCGTTGAAGAAAGATTTTTTATTTTTTTACTAAATTTATTCATTTTTGAAACTCACTTTTTGTTTGTTTGAAATTGCGATTGCCCGGTATTTTTTTAGTGCGAGATATTACCGGTGAAAATTTTTATTTACCTCCCCGGGAGGTTAGGCACAAGGCCAGTTTTATCTTACTCCTACAAGGTAAGATGTGACCCAAGGTCGGGAAAGTGGGACTTGAAAAGCCAGCGCCCGAGAAGGTGAGCACTCTGGCCATTAAAAATTGCCTGGGCAGCCCCGTCGGCATTCCTCGGTAGGGGCGCCTCAGGCAGTAAGCAATAAACTTACTCCTCCCAAAGAGGGGAGGCAAAGTCTGGGAGGGTGGACCTCCTCGGTGAAAATAATATCACTTGATCATACCAGAGATTTGGGGCTGTCGTCGTATACAATCATCAAATAGTTTGTTTTGTTTTACTATAAAAAAACAATTTAATCTCGGCAACATTCCTTAAAATAGAAAACTTTTGCTCCTTGTCTTTCCCTAATGTCCACACACACATGAAGATGGCCCCCTCCTTTCAAAACAGTTTAATAAGTAAAACAAATCTCCCAATACAATATTTGTCTTAACTACTACTTAGTTTTAGTCTTGTACATTAATCCCTACTATTATTACATTTTTTTTTATTTTTAGGTAATAAAATTGTTGACATGTTTGCTCCCGAATTGCTATCTAATTAGATTGGTCGGTTGCTTAGAAAAGAACTTATTATTGGTTAAATAAAAAATATCCACTTCGTTATAGCCGCCGTATCGGAAATTGCGACTCCTCGGTGTTAGCCCCCCCCCCCCCCCCCCCCATCGATCCATTATATTTTGTTATAAATTTTCTTTTTAATTTATCTAACGTAAAGGGTTACAAACGTTTCTTATTGCTTCAAGCAAACTACCTCTCCTTATTGTGATTTTTTTTTTTGCCTGATAGTTTTATTTTTAATGCAAACTGGTGTGGACGTATTTTGCCGTAAAGATCGGATTTTAGTTTTTAATTAGAAGAGGATATTTTTTTTTAATTTTTCCTTGTTTTGTTTTCCTTTGCAAGTAATTCAACGCAAATTGTAATTATTTCTTCTTTGCAAAGAAGATGGTAATGGTTGGAACATTTTTTTTTTTTTGAAGGGGGAGGGAGTAGTGTGAAAAACGTCATGATTGCAGTCAGTCTAGACATTTAAGGTGTGTGTGTTAACGATCTCTGCTCGTTCGCGGTTTCTGTTGCATGGGCAAACGATCTCCGCTCGTTCGCGGTTTCTGTTGCATGGGCAAACGAGTGCGTTCGGGGTTCATTTGGACATCCTTTCTGGCGATGCTCGAAGGGTGGGTGAGGGTAGCAATGCATGACCGACGGAGGGGGGGGGGCGTTTTCGTGGCACCACAAATACAAAAAACTTCGACCTCCGTCATCCCCAAAAATAAGTAAAAATAAATGTTTGCAACACACTTTACGTTAAGTTTTTTTTTTTTTTTTTAATTCTTTCTATATCCAAATTACCTCCCTAAAAAGAAACTTGTCGAAAAGAAAAGTATAAAATGATCCTACATTACCGGGTCATTCTAGCGTTTTAAGGCGGTTAATAAAAAAATCGGTATTTTCTCGCTCCCACGCCCCTATTTCGAATTCGTGGTCTGCCTCTCCTGCAGCAAGTGGTCACAATTAACAGAAGTCAAATAAAATCTTTTTTCATGGAAAAAAATTTCTGGAATAATTTTTAAAATGGAAATTAAATATCAAGTAAAATGGAATATTTATTTGATGACTGAAAAACATAAAATAATTCGAATACAAAAAAATAATGATTTAATTATTTTTAGTGTGTAATCATTTATATCGGTTCAAAACTGTCTACATAATACTTAAAACGTTGTTTATGACGGTTTGGTACAAACAGTCCACTGATGACAGCCCATAGCCACGAATTTGGAATAGGGGCATGAAAGCGAGAAACTACAAAATAAATAGTAAAAAAAAATGGGAGATAAATTCTGCGTTTTTTTGGGGTGGGTGGGGGCTAAATTTTTAGGTGATTATGTGTGGTTTACGACCATGCCAATCAGACTTAGGATTCATTGTAAGGATTAGGTAACAGTCCTAAAAAGTTAGAAATGGGGGATCATTTTACGTCCAACGTATATTATGAAACTAATCACCCCACTCTAAATTCTAAAAAAAAAAATGTTTCTTTTCGCCAGGGTGTTAATCTATTAATTTATATTATTATTACTACTATTACTGTCTAGAAATTATGAACGTTAGTTGAATCGTTTTTATTTTTCAAGTCTACATACTGAGAATGTAAATTTCGATTTGTTTTTAAAAATGCTATCTCTCCATTTACTGGCTGCTACCCGTTAATTGCTATGTCGTGGTGACTACTTATATTCTCCTACTTGTAGAACCACTACCTATGATGATTATTCACTAACGGTTTCATCCCTCTCCTTCCCTTGCAAAAATGTTTTTGACCGTTTTTTGTGTTTATTGTACTTTAAAATCAACCAATGTATGCGTCGTACCAATGGAACTGTTGATTTCTCATTATGTGGGAAGCTATGCATCAAATACCCCATATTTTTATGGCCATAAAGGTTTATTATTTGAACTTTTAAGATTCCTTAGACATATATACGGTGTTTTTTTTTGGGGGGGGGGGGGCAGGGCGTGAACTTTTGGCCCTGATCAAAGTGTAGTATCATTACTATTACTGAAATAAATTATTTTAACAAATACCGTTGGGAAATAAGTTAAAAACCATTTATTTCGGATTTATCTACTTATTTGTGACCTATTTGCGTTAAAAATATTTGATATAACTTATAAGCCTTTTAAGTTAGCGTAAATAACGATTATGAACATTGAACAAAGTAGTATAAATAGTGGCTAAAGAAAGATGGCCACTTTGCTCAAAATTTGTATTTTTAACGCAACACAAATAAGTGAACCAAAATAAATTCTCCGACTGTATTTCCTTAAAATAATTTATTTCGGTAATATGATGAGTAATCATATTACTATCACCGAAATAAATTTATTGATTACCCTGTTCTGATAGTACACTTCATCTTTTCTGTCCCTGGGTAGTGAAGAAGAAATCCTTCGAGACTGAAGCAATTTAAAAGAATTTGTCCGAATCCAAAGTGCCACTTTTTTCTTTTTTTTGGGGGGGGGGGGGGGGTAGTTGGATTTTCTCCACACTGAAAACCGACCTTGTGTCTATCTCTGTCCTCGTGGGGAGGCAAGTAAGTAGGGAACCCCCAAATTTTGAATAAATGAAGTTTTTAGACCTCTTAAAATCATAAGTTTCGCCAACTAAACTAACTGCGTGAAGATAGCTGTGACAATTTAATTTCAGTCAGTTATAAGGAATCTTTGAATTTTTCTTCTTAACCAGAAACTCGATATTTTGCAGACCTATACGACCTCCCCCCCCCTAATTTTTTTGAATTTTTTTAAGCATCAGATTATAAATAAACAAGTACCGACTTTTCATGTTATAAACTGACTTACTACACTTTCAAATGGAACATTATCTGTTCTGGCATTCGTCAGTGAAGGAGAACTCCTTTTGGCACTTCTGCATTCTTTATGAAGTCGCAGATTTTCTGTCCTTCTACTGAAAATAAAGGGAAGTAATTCAACCGGAAGTGACTTATTTACAACCTAAAAAAAAAATGCAAGACTGATTTGTTTTTGGGTAACAAGAAACAATTAACAATTTCTTTTTTTTATTATATGAATTAAAAATTTTATAAATAAAAATGTAAAGTTTTGATTGGGGGGGGGGGGAATTAATTTTTTGGTCAACATTGATTTTGCTTTTATTTTTTTTAAATATATTGTAGTTGAAAAGTTTTGTTTGAGATTTTTTTTATCTAAATGAAAAGTTTTCATTGGGGGGGGGCTGTATTTTTTTGTCCTTTTTCTTTTATTGAACAGGATAATATGGGTATTAGTGTTTCGGCATTTCTGTAAGGGACTAAGAAGCCAGACTTAGTGGCCGCTTCATAGCCACCAAATACCCACAGTTGTCGTCGGATACGGCCCGTATTGTTCTTTCTTCGTGAAAATAGACTTTCGTCTATCTCCACGAATAAATTACCAATGTCGCGAAGATTCAACTCATTTAACTCCATTTTCTAAAAACTAAATTCTACTTCAACTCCCGGTAAATTCAACTTCCGGTGAATTCTGAATGAATGGTACTTGGAGAAAAAAAAACGGAACTCTTCAATTTCGATTTCTTAATCGGCTGCGGCTTCATAAAGAATGCAGAAGTGCCCTCCTGCCTTTTAAACTGAGGCAATTTTTATTTTTGTCTCAATCCAGAGTGCTCCTTTTTTGGAAGCTGGAATTTCTCCACATTAAAAGCCGACCTTGTGTCTAACTTTGCCCTCGTGGGGAAGAAAGTAAATAGGGACTTGTTTTATTTTTATATTTTCATACTTTACTACTAAACTCTACTCACACGTATTGAAAACTGTTGAAGTATCACCTTATAATATTATACGTTTATATAGATGAAATAATTATATATATATATATATATATATATATATATGATTTGTGTTCAGTTTGCTATGTAAAGTTTGTTAAATCTTCCCTCCCGTTAGAAATTCCGTGAAAAGGCGTTTGTAAACTGGTTCATTTCGATCGAAAAATCAAGTATGGTGAAAAGGAGATCATTTTACGTTAAACTTTCATAGAAACACGGCCTCTTTCGTTAAATTGTGAACAAGTAACTTTTTCAAAACCAACCTCATCTAACACTGCCCTCGTGGGGAGGCAAATAAATAGGGATACCGAGTAAACCGGTACACGAGTCTTTTAAGGCATTTTTTTTTGTTTTTATGTCGAGTTTTAAGGGTGGAGGATCCACCCCCACCCTCTAAAAAATGTGGGTAGGGGTCACTCTGAACGAATATGAAAATAGCTCTGTTCGGACCGGTTGGCATTCGCCGGTCAGGGCGCTACACTCAATACTCCCCCCCCCCCCCACACACACACACACCGAAAGGAACGGCAAAGCCTGTCAGAATAATCTTCCGTGCACTATACAGGTCAATCTTATTTCAAAGGATTAGGTTATATAGTAAATTAGAATTGTATTTAGGAGAAAAGTGTAGTATCTGTTCAGTGTTCTGATACTACACTTCATCTTTCTGTCTTCGGTCAGTGAAAGAGAAATCCTTCTAGACAGACAATTTTAATTTTTGTTCCAATCAAGAGTGCCTCGTTTGGGGGAACTAGATTTCCCCCTACATTAAAAACCGACCTTGTGTCTAACTCTGCTCCGTAGGCAAGTAAACAGGAACATGTATTTGAATTGGTAAAAAATGAATAATAGCATTGATTTCAATTAGCATGAGTGCCCCTATTTACTTTGCTCCCCACGAAGGCAGTTAGACACAAGGTCGGTTTTTTAATGTGGAAGAAATCCAGCTTCCCAAAATGGGTCACTCTAGATTGGGGAAGGGGGGTACGTCAGTCTATAAATGTTTTCCTTTACTAACTGATGAGTGAGGACAAAACAGATACTACATGCTAACTCTAGTCCAAAAGCTGAGGAAGTAATCGGCCATTGACAAGAGTGTCATTTAAAAAAAACGAACTGTCACTATTTTTTAAGTTTTTAAATTCCAGAGGAAAACATCTGTCATTGAATTTAGTAGTGCACAGTAAATAATCATGTCATAATATAACTGACAAATAACATAGCATTATTAGTCGTGACACTGCTATTGCTGATAGCAGTTAGTAGCAGTAGTGGTGGTGGTATTAACGGTTGGTAACTAATTTTGCCGGCCGGTGCACCCGATACTGACGCACAATATTTAAAGCTCTATTTCTCATACTCAACTTCTCTTTAGCATTTCCTGTTTTTTTTTTTTTATGCTTTGGTGACTTGTGAGATTCTACCTCTATATTAATAAACTTGTGTGACCAATTCTCGTGTGTCTGTATTTTTCACGTCAACGTAACTTTGATAATTGACAATTATTAATATTTTTGTATAGAATCACTCCCGTCTTTAAGCCGCCCCTCCCTCCTATTTTCGGCAGTTAAAAACGAATATGTTATTTAAATCAATCGCAAATTATTAGTTTTCAAGATATTTAGGATTAAAACCACCATAAAAACCTGATTGGAGACGGGTGTGATTCTATAAAATTACTTAGTTTTTTTTGTTTTTTGTTTTTTTTAATTAAAAAAAATTGTTTTTTAATTTTTACTAATCGAATATTTATTTAAATCAATAGGCCAAATCAATAGCGTAAAATAAAATGAAATATTATTTTTAAAAATAATTTAATTACAAAATGAAGTCCACCGGAATGCATTTTGGTTTAATAGAAAAGTCAACAAAATTAGAAACCATACTAAGTATAATTCAACCAAAGTCTTCAAGAGTAAGTTTATTTTAGTTGGTCTTGGTTCAATTAAATTGTTGATTTACCCTGCCTCTTCGCGAGGGGTGGAGGTGATACACGGTCAAGATTAATACGGTGTGTGGCCATTTCTGAACACTTCAAGGGGGCTCATGGCCGGTAACAATTACCTGTAAAAATTGGTTAATCAAACCCGTCGGCAGTCCTGTGATAAACTCATACAGATACTACACTGATCTTAACCAGAGTCGGATGAAAAACGTTTTCTTTTTGTTTTGTTTTTTAATAAAAACTAATCAAGCCATTATTTTTATACATAGCAAGTACCAGACATAATACCGATCTTAGTTTGTTATGCTTAATTTAAGTGTGTGTGTGTGTGTGAGAAAAAAACAAAAACGTATAAAACATGTCTTGTATGATGCCAACAATAGAGTACCCGTTTTCTCTTCTCCATTTTATTTATATCGGACCCATTTTTTTTTTTTTAAATTATTTTACCGAAAATAATCTGAACGTCCACAGCAATGATGTCATCGTTGTCATGACCTGCCGATCATATTTTGCCAAGTTTATCGTTTATTTATGTTTAATTAATCATCGTAGCGTCATTATTTACATATATTTACGATTTACATTAATTTGTCATTGTTCGGTGCGTGCATTTGAAATTTTCTTGTCTGACATTTAGTGTTTATTGTAATTAAGTTATTTTGGGGTATGGAACAAAAGGGTGAATAGATATAAAAATAACTATCACACATTGTTTTTTTTTTTTGTTGTTTTTTCTGTCGATGAATGTCGAATGTGAGGATAATTATTATCGTCATCGTGATGACTCATTGTTTTGTTGAACGTTACACACCTAAAAAGCTTCATACGTAGTTTTGCTGTTGGTTGATTGACATCATGGAATTCACCAAAATACCTTTTTTTTTGTCGGAGACCGGGGATAATAACCTCCGGTAAACATTACTATTGGCGACATAAATTATTTAAAAGGAAATACAGTTGTGAAATTAAAAAAAATGATATAAGCATTTTTAAGTTACTGTAAATATCGGTTCTGAGCAAGATAACCATCTTTAGTCACTTGTTTACTTCCTGTGACTAAACAAGATGGTTGCTTTGCTCCGAGCCGATACTTACGTTAACTTAAAAATGCTTATATCTCATTATTTTTTTTTTAACGCAAATACATAACAAATGAGTAGGTAAAACCAAAATAAATTTTTGGACAAATTTCTCAACGATATTTCTTTAAACTAATTTGTCGCGAATAGCGTTTAGCTCTGATTTCACATTAACAAAATAAACGTCTTATATTACTTTTATCATCTAAGTCAAATATTTCTTTAACGAAAACTTTTCCAGTAGCTGTCCCTATTTACTTGCCTCCCCACGAAGGTAGTTAGACACAAGGTCGGTTTTTAATATGGAGAATATCTAACGCCCTCAAAATATGCACTCTGGATTGAGACAAAATTTAAAATTGCCTCAGAGGGATTTTTTCTTCACTGACCGAGGACAGAAAAGATGGAGTGTAGTATCAGAACAGATACTACATTCTGTTCCTAACCAAAGGGCCAAGAAGTGAAGCAAATCAGAACTAAACAATAAAGCAGTCCTTCATGTATCACATGTTTAGTAAAATTATAAATCCCAGGCCCAACTAATAAAACAACTTTTAGACAGAATTCGATTTTATTCATCAACATAGTCTCTTTCCAGGGTGATACACTGATTCCAACGCTTCTCTAACAATTTGATGCACTTTTTATTGAGCGATTTGCCTTTGCCTTCAAAATACGCCTCGGTTTCTGATATCACTTATTTTATTGGAACCAAATCTCTTTCCCTGGAGCATTCTTTTGAGGTCTGGAGAATAGGATGGGTGCGGAAGAAATTCTAATTGCAATTCATGTAGTCTTGCGATTGACTTGCAACGCTGCACTGTCATGGTGAAAAAACTTTTTTTTCTCTTTATTTGTGGCCGTTTTTATTTAAAAAAATTTTTTTTTTTTTTTTTTTTTTTTTTTTTGCAATTTCTTTCATCAAACATTTCAATAACTATATAATATTCTCTAATGGTGGTTCTTCCTTTCTCAAGGTAATCTATGAACAAAATACCTTTTGCATCCCAAAATACTGAGGTCAAATCCTTGCCTTTGGTCGCTTTTGCCGACTGCTGTCCACACAGCTGACTGCCGATTTGACCCCAGAGTGAAATGGTGGGTCCATATTTCATACATTGTCACATTGACGCAAAAACTCCCTTTTGTTGCATTGAAACAGTTGTAAATAGGAGTGGGATGTAATGTGTGAAAATTCCAGATTCATGCGAGTAGTATTTTTTTGTGTTCATTTATACATAAATAACACTAAACAATCAAACATTTTGAAAATTCAGAAGGTGCAGGCCAAAAATAGCCGTTAGGGCTCCACGGGACTCAAAATCCATCATTTTTTGGTGAAAAAGTGGTTTCATTCGACATTGTAGGTCCTAAAACATCCTCAAAAGCTATGTATGGATATAGATGGTTAAATCTGATATAGTACTTTAATTTAGGACCATTTTCAGGCTGTGAAAGGGTTTTCATGAATGTAAAGTAGCTAAAAACTAGTGGCCTGCACCTTCTGAATTTTGCAAAATTTTCAAAATGTTTGATTGTTTAGTGTTATTTATGTATAAATGAACACAAAAAATACTACTCGCATGAATCTGAAATTTTCACCCATTACGTCCTACCCCTATTGTAAACAATGCTCTGAATCAGCGACGCTTTGTTTTTGATCAACTGTAAGCAAATGCAACACCCACTTTGAACACAGCTTTCTCATTGACAAATGTCCATCCAAAACGGTGAATACACTTCCTTCTGATATCTTTAAGTTGTTTTCGGCTCTTCTGCTATCTCATGCAACTTCAATTTACGATTAACCAAAACAAGTTAGTGGGCATTTTTATGTTTTCTGGGACAACTGCCGAATTTGGGTGACCTAAGAGTTCAGAATCATTTGTGTCTGTATGACCACGTTTAAAGTCAACATACCACCTCTTAAGCATTGTTTCTGATGGAACAGAGTCCGAAGAATAGTTACTAAGTTACTAAACCATTGCTTGGCTTGAACAGCATTTTTTCCACATCAGAAAGTAATGCTTTATCAACACAGAATTCAGATATTTTCATTGTTTTGAAAAGTTGCAACAGTAGCTTTGTTGAAAAAAAGTTATAATTTGTAAATCGATTGGGCGCAAATTTTGATAAGTGCCATTTCAAGGTTAGTACTGTATAAAAATTATGGATTTTTTAAATTAATGATGTCATCTATATGTCAGGCTCGGGACTTATTGAGTAATGTGTTAGAGCACATATAGTACTTTGGCATGATGCTGATGTAATTCATTTTGATTAACTTGTTTAGATTTTTTGGTGAAGTACATTAGAACAATCAATTACATTGTTTTTATGTATGATATCTCGCTATAATATGAACTTTGACAAAGTCTCTTACATTATATATACTACATTTATATAGATTGTGATTCATATACAGAATGAGGCAGAAAGGTTGGCCCGATTTCAAAGTTTAAAATAAAATTTTTAAAACATAATCATGAGAAAAAGTTTGTTTATAATAAGTACATTATACGCCTTTGTGGCTAAAGTGCTTTTGAAATTCGTATCACTTAAGTGATGAACACCAATTTTGATGCAGTTTTAGGTCTTTCTTGAAAATTCGCCATAACTCTTTGAACTCTGTCCCGTAGAATTGCAATGATTTCCTGAGTTATTGCTGTCATTGGATCTTCTACAGTTACTGATCAGTGTTGGTTAAACGCTTGTGTTTTGAGTTGACCCCATAGAAAAAAAATTACAAGGGGCTAAATCTGTGGAATGCTGAAGCCACCCAATATCGTCTTGCAGGAAATATGTTTTCGGGGATGAACAACGTATGCAATGTGGCGCCATTTTGTTGGAACCATACTTCATCTGGATTCTGAGTGGCGAGTAACTGGGATGGAGAAACCCTTTTGAAGGCTTCGCGATAACGGTCCGATGTAATAGTTACTGTAACACTTTCTCTTTAAGGAAAATAAGGGGTACTTCTACAGAAGTTAAACCGAAATTGTTCTTGGCCTTTTGGCTAAGATCAAAGTGTAGTATCTGTTTCGATGGATACTGCACCCCATAGACTTGGATTGTCTTGGCCTTCGGGGCTTGATTTACGCCGGTCTATGGGTCTGTCCTGTGCAGTTCTAGGAGGTCCACCCTCCCAGGCTTCGCCTCCCCTCTTTGGGGAGGAGTAAGTTTATTGCTTACTGCCTGAGGCGCCCCTACCGAGGAATGCCGACGGGGCTGCCCAGGCAATTTTTAAACCCCACTTTCCCGACCCGACCTTGGTTCACATCTTGTTGGAGTAAGATAAAAACTGGCCTTGTGCCTAACTCCTGGAGAGGAGTAAATCAGTACTCTCACTCTGAACTAAGTTAATAATGGCAAGTCTGCTATTCCTCCTCTTTTTAATGATCTTCAAGTTATTTCATCTTCTAACAATATTTTTGCTGATAATTCTTCTCTTGATGATTCTTCCTGATTTTTCCTTTGAAAACAGATCACTCTCTTGACTCTGTCATTGTCACTCCGAAGATAGTTGCTGGGGTTCTTTCTGATCTTGACTAGTCTAAGGTTTCCGGTCCTGATGCAATTCCTGTTGTCGTTTTCAAACGTTTTGCTCCTGAATTTTCTTCTATCCTCTGGGAGACATTTGTATTTGCTACATTTTTGCTCCAGTTGTCATCCTAGGATGGTCAGGAATTTTGTTGTTTAAAGCTGATGATGTTTCTCTACCGTGCTAGAAAACTTCTCACACCTGACAGTATCCTATATCTCCACAAAGCCACCATCCTCCTATACATGGAGTATTGTTTGTTGCCACATCTGGGCTGGTGCACCATCCACTAGTCTCTTCCTCTTAGACAAGGTCCAAAAAAGAGTCGCTAATCTAATAGGTCCCTCACTATGCATCAAGCTCCAGGCCCTGTCCCATCGCCGCAATGTTGCAACCTTGTGCTTGTTTTACAAGTATTTCAATGGAATGCGTTCCGATGAACTTGCTTCTCTGGTGCTCCTTCGGCGTAAATATATTCGACCAACCCAACAATCAGCTAAATCCCATACTGTATGAAAAATTGAATCTACAGTGTAACGGCAAGTCCTGGGAACATATACTAGAAAGAACTGTTGTAAATAAGTCATACGCCATCTATGACTATGCAATCCCTACAGCTACATACATGGAGTTGTTGAACCTGGCAGTGATATGGGACAAGAGAGAAAGTAGCAACCCTAATTGAAGTCAGTGTCCCTAATGATGCTGGCTTAAACAGTTGAAGAAGAAGATAACTAAATATCAAGGTTTTATGTACAACATGAAAAGAAACGAAAATCTTAGGAAGATCTCCATCATTCCAGTAATCAGGGTAATGTTTGGAATCCGGTAGGATGCCCCCCCCCCCCCCCATCATCAGCAAAAACAACAAGCCGCGCGTGCGTGGTCCCCCCTCTGTATGTGACTCGATGTGGCGAGTGTAAAATGCAATAAATTTGGGGCATTTTTGATCCCCTGGGGGTGCGAACCAGAATTTTTCTGAGGTCAAGGATGCTCATTTTATATCCAGAACAATTGCCTCTACATTTTGGCCAAGTTTCAGAAAAATTAAATGGATGGATCAAATGTTATGGGAGAAAAGGGTCATTTTTTTTGCCATTTTGGGGGCTTTTGACCCCGATTTTTTTTTTTTTTTTTTTTTTTTTTTTCTCCCCCAAGGTCAGCAATACTTATTTTCTATTAGGAACAATTGCCTCCACATTTTGGCCAAGTTTAAAAGAAATTGAATAGATGGATGAAAAGTTATGGGGCAAAAAAATGTCATTTTTTGCCATTTCGGGGCCTTTTGATCCCTTGGGGGGCTAACCAGATTTTTTTTCAAAAATCGGAGAATGTCACTTTCTAACCTGACAAAAGTTACAACTTCATGCAAAATTTCAGAAATTCAATGGATGGTTGCGGAGAAAAATCCGGACGGACGGACGGACATGCCTCAAAATATAAGTCCCCCGATTTATAAAATCGGGGGACCAAAAAGATAAGAGATGAAAAACAATTCATCTGTAAATTCCTAACTTTTTTTTTTTTTAACATAGCATGCCTTCTGTAGATGTAAGAGGCTACTGAGAATTAAGGTGAAAGTTTTGGGGGTCATCCTAGATTGGGAGCTGTGCAGCGAAATGCTTGTTCACATTAGTTTTAAATTTCTGCATGTCGATACAGTCGAGGAAATGGAGCAGGGAGGGAGTTCCAAAGGCCGGCAGCCTGAGGAAAGAAGCCATTTAGAGTATAGAAGGCTCTCCGGCATCTGGGGACTTCCACAGTGAATGGATGGGATTTAGCTGATTGTCGGATTGGTCGAGTGGATTTACGTTGAAATGAACATTACAATGCAAGACAAATCTGCCCGGTATTCTGTCACTTGGGGGAAACCTATGGAAGTGTATATGCCGAGTTCAGATCTATTGCGCTCAAATTGCTTCCCTGCAGTTTACAATATGGTCATCTTCAAATCCAATATCAACAGATTTGTGTCATAAACCGTCCCACTAGTAATAAAACTTAGTTTATACTATTAATTATCCTCAAACCTCTCATAAGGTTTTTCATCTTCCAACTGGCAATCATTCCATTTCATTAACCCTTATCCTTGAGTAGCTTTTTGCTTTGATAAGTGGTGATTCGTTAGTATACAACAATGCACTAATACTATTGGGAAAGTTATCTACCCACAATTTACCCCCAGTCAGTGGCATGCAGAGGTCTGGTGATGCAAGGGGCCAACTCCTTGATTGTATTCCCCAAAAACTCGAGTATAAGTTCTAGTACTGAGAAATATTTTATGAGAAAGGGAGTTTGAATATGATTATACCCCCCCCCCCCCAATTAGGTGACTCATCCCACCTCCTGTTGCTTCATCCCACCTCTGCATGCCTCTGTCCCCAGCTATGGGTAATGTAGTTACTTATTTTCAACAATGAATCATTTATGATATCTTGTTTGACATTAAATAACCCCAAAGGGCTGATATGCCATAAACATACAAACCAAACCTGTCTCTTTCTTTTCGCTTTGTCTGATTTGCTGCTGCCGTAAGTGTGCAGCTTTGTTTCTGAGAATTTCCTCCACTGCAGCGGTAGTTCTGCTGCAAGAACCTCCCACTGATCTGTCAATATTAGTCACTGAACGGAGCCTTAAGAACTCTTTTGCTTTTTTGCCAGAATTGAAGATGCGTGGTTGGCTTAATGAATATCGCTGTGACCCATGCTGAGTTGAAATCCTATCAGATCAATGTATGCATCAATATCATTGGGCGAGAAGTATGACCCCCTCCCCTCCCCCAGTTATGGATAAACTAACAACTTGTGTTCAATTTATTGTATACAATGAATTGTTTCCAATAGACATTGGTATTGTGACAGTAAATAAAACTGACCAACCAAACAATCTTTACAAAAATCAAGTTGATCTTTTCGCCTAATCGCTGCTCAATCTGAAAACATACCCTTTTAATTTGATCCAATAATTGTGTAGGAAAGGAATTGTTACATTTCAGATGCAATGAGTTTAATGAATCTATTGAATGGCTCAGCAGAAGTGGCCAGGAAAGAACCTGTAATTGTTCAATTGAATGGCAATATCGGTTCCAAGACTGAACTATCAAGAACAATAACGATCACCTATTGTTGTCATGTCATAATTACATCCCTTAGATTCTCTTTTGTTATTGGAATAGTTTAATGAATAAAGTTACAAAAAGAATGCAAAGCTATTTGGATTCTGTTACAGTAAAGATAAGTTATTAAATATGTTCTTGGAAAATTTTAAACAAGAAAAGTTTATTTGTAGACTGGTAAAATAATAATAATGAAAAACATGGCCTCTTTTAAAAAAATAAGCATAAAAAAAAAACTTTCAATGAGATAGTTATTAGAATCATGCTTTTTTTTTTAAAATTAATGTGCTCCATTTGATGTCTAATACCTATTCTCAAAATTTCACAAAAATTTGAGGCATCTGAATTTTCACAAAGGGCTTCCACCTCCTCTTTGCATAAAACTAAATTAATAGATATAGCCAACATTTGGACTCCTTACCCCTAGCAGCTGTGTTTCAAAATTGTTAATGATCGGTTAATTAGTTTAGTAGTGAATCATATAAATACAAATATATAAACATACCTATCTTTATAAAGACAAAGATGAGTGTCTTGCCTATTTGTTTGTTTATACTTAAAAGATCTTCAGAATATTGACAGTAGAATGTTGTCAGCAGGTTTAATTGTTTCGATTTCCACTTCATAATATTTGCTTAGGAGCACGAAATAGATTAGCTTTTCTGTTTTGCTTTTATTAACAGCTGTTTAATAAAGCTCTCAATGCAATTAGTATCTAACTTGTTTCATGTATGATTTAAGCATTTCTTTCAACAGAACTTTGATAATGTATTAAGTTTAAGGACCGGGGCCATAAATGGATGGTTACGTTTAATGCTACTAAGACAAAGCTGTATTGTTCCCATATCTGGACTGGTGCATCAACCACTAGTCTCTCCCTCTTAGACAGAGTTTAAAAAAGCCTCTAATCAAATAGGTCCCACATTGTCTACAAAGCCCCATCTCCGCAATGTTGCATCCCTGTGCTTGTTTTACAAATACTTCAATAGAATGTGCTTTGATGAACCTGCTGCACTTGTGCCCACTCAATGTAAATACTCCCGTCCAATCAGCAAAATTCCACCCCTTCACTGTGTAGGTCCTCAGATGCTGGAAGGCTTTCTACTCTAATAGCTTTTTTTACTACTTGCCTTTGGAATTCGCTCCCTGCTCTCCCCCCCCCCCCCGGACTGTACAACATGCAGAAATTTAAATGTAATGTGAGCAAGCACAACTCCCCACTTAGGGGCCAGATTAATAAGGGCATCCTATTTACGTAGCCCCTTGTGCATCAGTAGCAATGTGCCTTGTTTGGGGTGAATATAAAAAATGTCATTTTGCAAGTAATTTTAACTGTATTTTAAATCAGCAAGGGGAAACTACTACTAATAGGGGTGGGACGTAATGAGTGAACATTTTAGATTCATGCAAGTAATATTTTTTTGTGTTCATTTAATTCATAAATAACACTAAACAATCAAACATTTTGAAAATTTTGCAAAATTCAGAAGGTGCAGGCCACTAGTTTTTGGCTATTTTACATTCATGAAAACCCTTTCACAGCCTGAAAATAGTCCTAAATTAAAGTACTATATCAGATTTAACCATCTATATCCATACATAGCTTTTGAGGATGTTTTAGGACCTGCAATGTCGCATGAAACCACTTTTTCACCAAAAAATGATGGATTTTGAGTCCCGTGGAGCCCTAACGGCTATTTTTGGCCTGCACCTTCTGGATTTTGCAAAATTTTAAAAATGTTTGATTGTTTAGTGTTATTTATGAATTAAATGAACACAAAAAAATACTACTCGCATGAATCTGAAATTTTCACCCATTGTCCCACCCCTACTACTAAGACAGTTTAGCACTCGTAAAATACATCTTGGAGGTACTCCGGGGTTTTGAGTTTTAAATCAGCAGGCCTGTCTCCCCAGCAACACAAGCATTTCAGTCATTTTGCAAGTAATTTTAACTGTATTTTAAATCAGCAAGTAAATATATTAAGAGACTTGGTTGAAAAGGGGGTAGTTGGCTGATAAAATTACAGAGCCTCTATCATTCTCAACCTTGTCGAAGATGTCTAACGTTTTCAAATATCTCGGCTCGACCTTTATAACCATAGGGCAAGGAAAAGATAAGATTGCAATCCATATCAATCATGCTCGCGCAGCCTTCTAACGCTTCCAGAGAAGATTATAGTCTTGACAAGAGATCAAAACTCAACAAAATCGAGGATATACCAGACGCTGATACATGCAATACTGCCGGATGCTTTGCACACTCAGTCTTCGACATGTATTCCCTACAACACATACGACTGAATCCCAAACCAACCATCCATACAAGATGCAACACTGCTGGCATTGCAGAGACTCTTCTAATAAGGAAAATTTGCTGCTTTGAAAATTTTCATCGACAGCCTGAGGAGAAATTTATCTGCAAATTGGTGACTCTAAATGCACCCACTTGCTAAAAGATGTGCAGAAGCGGTCAACTAAAGACATAGATGGCCAGACCACTGTACATGGGCCACCATGACTTGGGATGTTGTGCTGGCCAGTAAAGAAGCCGGCTCAATCTGACCAGGATGAACGCCATTGTAACAACATGGATTGCAATGGTGACGGCAGATAGGGAGCTGGTAGCTGGCCACCGCGTTTTTGGTATTCATCGCTTGAACCGAGAACTGGTGTGGATCACTTTGACACGGGACGCAGTGAACTCATTTGAAGCCGGCTCAACCCACTTTCGGTGAATGTCATCATAAATACAAGTATAAAGGTTAGCTACTACCGAGGCAGTCTAGTACTCGTAAAATAGATCTTCGAGAGTTCTGGTTTTAAATCGTCATACACACTCCACTAGCAACCCAAGCATTTCTCAAAAGAAAAATGCTTCCTCCCCCGAATGCGACGACATGCTCCTGAGGCAGACGTGATTATCCTGAACCTAGATCGAGCTGTGGAAATGACTCTGACTTGCATTATCCCCTGCCATAAAAAGGTCCGGCTTTGACTGCTGTGTAGTTTTAAAATTAAGGAAATGTCGAAATCATAGGTTACTATTGAGGGTTACTAGTGAGGATCAAACTCACAACCTAGTAGAAACGGAACGACTGATTATTGTACTGGAATAAACAAATTCACCTCAATAAGAAAAAGGTGAACCCAGAATTATGTGTTCTCATTCGTTAAGAATTAACTGAGTTTATTTAATGTCTGAAATCTGCTGACTTGTGACTGGAGGCGAAGAAAGAAGCAAAAAGGAGAGAAGTCAGAAAATGTCCAGTGATTGTGAGCCACATTATTTTATTGAGGTAAATTTGATTATTGCTACACATGACATAAACCTCGCGAACTAATGTGAAAATATTTTTAGCAAAGTTTATGCTTCCTTTGTGCTGAAACTTGGCAAAATTCCAGTCAGTTATTTTTCAACCAGTACTATTTGCAATTGATCAAGTTTCCTGTCAGAGGGCGGGAATCGACTGAAAAAAAGTCTGACTTTGTAGTCTTATTTAAAAAAAAAGCCCGACTCTGACACCTGCATCATATTATACAATTAACTTTCGCTTTTGTTTATTTATTTATTTGAAACTAGTTGGTGCTGTCCGCTTGCTTTCACTTTGCAATTTAATTCCTATCACTTCTTGAAATCATTGAAACGAAACTGATCTATAAGAAAGGGAATAAAATTAATCTTTGCTCATAAAATTAATTTGCATACATTCTTTTTTTTTTTTCTCATAAATTAAATTTGCATACACGATTATTCATACAATGAAGCGGGCCGGACACGCGTTCACTTTTATTATTTAGATAACTAGCAGGACCTGTGTTCTGGCATTGCCCAGAGGAAATATAAAAGAATGATTCAACTGTAAAAAAAGAAATAAATATTAGAGTATCAATTCTGAAATACAAAATCAGGATAAAAACATTTCACTGTCAGTAAGTTAGGTGATTAAATGTTTTGTATGAAGAATTGTTGTAAAAAAAATATTTTTGTAAATAAGAGTTATTGAAGTTTGAAGCATAGGGCTAGGCTCTCTACCGTAAAGTTTTGAATAGTAGCACCCCCCCCCCACAAGCATGTTAAAGTAAATATTGTTAAATAAGTATTTGTTTTCAATCAAACAAAATAGCACAAATAATAAGCAAATATCAATCGTCATCTCAGAAATTATAATACTATTACTACTAATAATAACCACAGCACAAACAAAAAAGTAAATGTGACAAAGAAATATTCATGAAACTTACCATACCGTAAAGAGATATTTTGTTTATTAAAAAAATTAAGTAATTAAATGAAGAAAAATAAGACCTGAGTTTAGAAAGTCTTAGCGGACATTTTTTAACCGTTCAAAAAGAATGACGAAATGACTATTCTTACATTCCATAAAGCTGGGAACAGTCATTGTTTCGAATGAAAATGTACAGTGGATAACAGAAGAATACTATCGTGAAAATTGAAATGCAAACACTGTTAATGTCAGTATTATTCCATGAAAAATTAAGCACCAGTGTTAGGGGTAGTGGTTAGAGTAGATAATTAGTAGCGAGTAAAAATGACATCCACCTTTTTGGAATGTTTATTTTAGAGAAGCAAATAATCCAGATGAAATGTAATAAATATTGAAAGAAGGCAAAATTAATACATAATTTCTGGAAACCTGCGTGAGGGCTTAGCCTAATTGGATGGTGGAACAGATTAGCATATGAAGGTTTTGGTTATTAAGCCATAATGTCTGAATGTAAACGGGAAAAATCGACTTTACTTTATCATATAGATTACTTATCTATTCAGCTTAGCACTATTAAACTCTTCAATTTTAAAATGTTCAAGCCATGCTAAGTACAACATAGTACTTGTAAGCTTTAGTGTGTGTATAATATATATATATATATATATATATATACACGTACACACAATGACAGCTGTGAGCCAGAAACACGTGTCCATGGATTACTTTATGTACATATGAAAATATATATATTATTATTAACGAAAATTGTCTTATAAAGTTAAGGGAGACTAATAATGCATTAATATGTATCACTTAGGAAGTGAACAACTAATTAATAATGCAAAAGTAACAAACGCTGCAATCACCTAAAAAAAAACAATTACATAAAAAAATACATTAAATATTTAGGTGATAAAAACAGTACATATTTCTAAGCAAGGCGTCATAGTCCAGGGGTAAAACGCCAAACTATTAACATCAACATTGAAGGTTCGATCCTTGTCTAAGTTAGCCATGCTGATGGCAGCTGTGTGCCAGAAACATGTGTTCATGGATTACTTTTATGTACGTATAAAATTAATGTTTTCCAACAAAAACAAGATTTTGTATCAAAACTTGTTTTAAAACTACACAACCAAAATATATACATTTTATATATATATATATATATTTCGGCAGCAAGTCGTTTATTAGACATGTCATTGAAGACCACGGAGTTCTCCCTCTTTATGATCTTTCAGTCTTCAACAATTAATACACAATAATAATAATAATAATAAAAAATAAAATAAACAAAATAAATTAATAAATAAATTAATAAGTAAATAAATTAATAAGTAAATAAAGATATGTATATACACATGCAAATAATTAGATATACCAAAAATAAATAAATAAAACCATAAATACGGCTCTTTACAAACAACACACAACCTCCTGAAGACGGTCGCGAGACCGAAAGAGCTCGAGAAATGGCCCAAGACACAACATTAGGCGCCATGATCCATCAATTGATACCAAAAACCCGACGAATCGCTCGCCGAGTCGAGAAACTGACCAGAAAGATCATAAAGAGGGAGAACTCCGTGGTCTTCAATGACACATGTCTAATATATATATATATATACTTTACTTCCATCCTTCATGCACATGTTAGTAAGTAAAACATGTGCCATTTTCTAGCCCCCCCCCCCCTCGGCGAAATCATTTCAAGTGGTGAAGGGAAGTGAGATAGCAAGTTAGACAACCACCTCAGACTTACCCCACTGCCAGAAATGAATTTGGAAAGAAATCCTCCACACCATAAAATATCAACGGTGGATGTTTTTTTTTTTTTTAGGCCATCAGAAATGATTTACATATGAAAAATTCAGTTATTAACATAATTTTAACATTTTATATGAATATTTTAGTAATATATCTAGATAAATAGAGTCTGTACATTGGCGGAGCATTTTTTTTTTTTCTTTTTTGTCGTTTTTGTTGGCGAGTGAACACTAGTGTTATTATAATAATATTGCAATTGTTGGAAGAGGTTCTGAAATCTTAAATAAGAACTTATGTTTAGTAAATAATTTTTTATATAACAATTTACCAAAACATGTCTATCACCCCCTACCATCAGGACAATTAGGTTTCATGGCCAAGAATTTTTAATGACATTAACTTTTCAATTCATTTGTGTCTGGTTAATTACTATGCAATGACAGCAACCTATTTACAAGAAAATAATTTAAATGAAATATTGCAATAAAGAGTATAAACGTATATTTAATTTCTTTGTTTTTGTGTATTATTGCCAAAAAAAAAAAAACTTCCTTTTCAAATAATGATTATTATTAAATGAAAGCTGTTACTTGTGATATTTGGATGGAAAAATGTTTTTCCGTTGTAATCTTTTTGTCCTGATTTTTAATTACCAATTCCTATGGAACGTGTTTTATTTTTCATACTAGTGTACACCCATAAAATTATGTTTCGCCAGTGTTCGCACTATTTATCTAGATATATTACTAAAATATTGATATAAAAATCATAGAATTATGTTACTAATTTAATTTTTGGTATATAGATTATCATTTCTGATGACTTTAAGAAAAAAAACGCCCACCATTTTTTAAATTAAAAAAAAATTTTTTTTTTAAAGAATTTCTTTCCAAATTCATTTTGAGCGGCGAGGTAAGTCTGGGGTGGTTGTCTGACTTGTTATTTGCTTTTTTGCTTCTCCTCACCACTTGAAATGGTTTCATTTGGGGGGTGGTATAAAAAACATTAGGCACCACATGTTTTACTCGCTAACTTTTGCGTGGAGGATGAAATGTGTGTGTGTGTGTATATATATATATATATATATATATATATATATATATATATATATATATATATATATACACCTACATAAATACACGTTGATCTTTATTATAGTAGAGGATTGGGGCTAAAGTAAAGTGGTTGACCATAGTTAAGGGCGACCCGAAGGCTCCCTTTTCATTAGCTACTAAACCAAGTGTAGAGGCTGCCACTCCTTTCCCAAGATTGCTCCACTTACCCTTGA
The DNA here is from genome assembly GCA_963556195.1 of Sepiola atlantica. NCBI lineage: Eukaryota > Metazoa > Mollusca > Cephalopoda > Sepiida > Sepiolidae > Sepiola > Sepiola atlantica. The sequence goes on along the minus strand of OY744524.1, from coordinate 72,937,194 downwards.
TCTTTCTAGCAAGTATCAAGTAAAAAAATAAAAAAAAATTTGTTTTAGTCACTATATATATATATATATATATATATATCATACCAAATATGATTTAACTGAAGATTGAACCCTGATCTCCCAACCCATTAGCGAATACTTTAACCATTATGCCACATGGGCCGGTCAAAGAAAATTTTTTTAAAAACCCTATAAAACTGAGCTGAACCAAATGGAATAAGCTCAGTTGAACATTGAATTTTAAGTCTTTTAAGATATTTATTAAATGCCTCTTTCGGTATCTCTTATTTTAAATGAAAAAAATAAATAAAAAATTAGACAGTGCTAACAAATATTCTTAGACCATCTTTCATGAAAACAAAGATGCTCGGAATCTTTAAAAAGATTAATTTAAAATTGATACATTTTATTTGACGAATAACAAACTGAATAATAATAATAAAAGTTAATATCATTTATGACCTCCTTTGGCTTTGATAACAGCTTGCATTCTTGTGGGCATTGTTTTGACATACCTTTTGACAGTAACTTTTATTATTGAATTTTAAATAGTTTTTAGCTGGCTTTACTTGAAACTTTTGTGCAGTCAATCTTCAAATCTACTAAATCTCAAATGTGTTCAATAAGATTGAAATCTGGACTTTGACGTGACCGTTCCATCGGTCCCAATACTCTTAATTTTTTTCTTGGTCAGGTAGTCTCTGCCACCTTTGAAGTATGCTTTGGGACCATTGTGTGTTTCATATATGAAACCATTACCAATTGGATTCGGTGTAGAAGGGATTGCACTAAAATTTTGTGATAGATGTTTCTTTTTATGATACCTCTGATTATCACTAATATGCCCAAACCGTTTCCACAAATAGAATCTCCAGTATTTTTTTATTTTTTTTGTTTTTTTTACCTGTATTCACCCCAAACAAGGCACATTGCCACTGAGACATAAGGGGCTACTGTGAATTAAGGATCACGTCTACAGGAACCCTCTTAAGTAGGGAGTTTAACAGCGAGATGTCTGTTAACATTACATTTAAACTTCTGCATGTCAGTACAGTCGGGAAACGGGGAGGGAATTTCAAAGTCTAGCGGTTTTAAGGAAGAAACTATCAGAGTAGAAGGCCCTCCGGCATCTGGGGACCTCTACATTGAAGGCATGGGATTTTGCTGCTTGTCGGGTTAGTCGAGTGTATTTACGTCGAGGGGACACCGGAGCACATTCCATTAAAGTGCTTGTAAAACAAGCACAGGGATGCAACATTGTGGCAATGGAACAGAGGTTGGAGCTTGGTTGACAGTGCAGGGCCTATTAGATTGACAACTCTTTTTTGGACCCTGTCCAATAGAGAAACTAGTGGTTGATGCACCAGCCCATTTTGGTTTGAGCTGCCTCCTTCCTTGGTTTGCACCACATCCTGAACGATGACAGGCCAGAGCAAGGTCGCATGAGATAGCTAACCAATTGCAATGCCACTGTCAAGGGCCAACCCTCTGTGGACTTGAGTTTAATCAAGTCTTTGATGGTTGTTGCCCACTGATACGTTTACACCAGCCAGGCAGAGAAGTAGGAAAGATCATGTCACAAATTAATTCTGCCTCTTGGTGATGAGCTGCATGCCCAAACCATCAAAGACGTCGCTGCAACAAGACAGATGGCAGATTTAAGGTTGATGTTGGCAAAAAACATCAGTTGGTTCACCAGCAAATGTGGCAGACAGTCATTGTAAAAGACTTCCAGCTTCTGTTGGTCAACTATCTTCATTGGTCATGCCATAGAGGAGGATCAACCGGGCGACATTGATAGAAATGCTTCTTGGTTGATATTAAGGTCTCTTAAAGCCCCCACAAGGATTGTTGGAAGCGCACAAATGCTGATCTAGCAGCCCCCAACTCGACAATCTAATGTTTCTGGCATTAAAATGTTCTCTAGCTTTTCTGCAGACGTAAACACAATGTTGAATGATTTCTTCCAGCTATTGTTCCTACGGAATAATGATGGCCTCAAAGGTTAACTGCCTGACCCCTTGCCGATCCTTACATCCTGCCTAACTTGACAACAATCTCTGCGAATCTAAATCCTCAAATGATTACTAGTTGACATACACGCAATATTTAACACTTCTTCATACACGTGCATTAACAATTTAAAAAAATGAAATGATTTTGGCAATTTCCAATGCTGTTGATTTAGGACAGCTTACATTGAATGATAGCTTAATGAATAGATGTTTCTTGCATGAAAATGTTCTCCAGCTTTTCTGCAGACATAAACACAATGATACTGACTGAATGTTTTAAACCTGGACTCGTATGTGCAGAGTACCTTCTTTCAGTCATCAACTATCCAGTAATTGTGCTTCTTGGCAATTCTAATGAATTTCTGGATGTTTCTAGGTCATAAACTTGTAACTATCATCCTGGTCAGGTTGAGCCAGCTTCCTCCCAAGTAAGTACAGCGTCTCTGACCATCGCAACCCACTTTCGCAAATCCAGATCTAGGTCGCACGATATGACTGGCCAATCCCGATTCCATAGTCAAAGACCGACTACTTGTGGGTCTGATGGTGCTGCTAGGTCACCTTTGATTGTCGCCACCCGTGTCTCCAACTGCTCACCAGTACGTTTGTGCTAATCAGGTAGAAGGGGTGGGGAGAAGGACCTTGTGGATGGGATCTCCCTTCGGGTGCCGAGCTGTATGCCCAAACCATCTTAGACGGTTTTGGAGGACGGACAGCAAGCATCGGAGATTCAGTCGATGGAGAGCTTGAGCTGGTACTTGATCCACATGCTGGCCTGAAAGATGATAACTTAGTAGTTATTCATCTTTTTAAGCCATGCCCCATCAGTCATCTGCTTATATCGAAGCATTCATCTCTGCCTGATGACCAGCCGTGGCCTTCCTTTTGCCTGAAGTACTTAAAATCTTGAGGTGTCTGACATCTGCTTCTGTTAACTTCCATTTCCTGCCTCTTCATTGGCACATTTTGTAAGTACTAGTCTTAGTAATTGGCTTTGTAGCACACTTGACTATGCTACGAGAACACTTTGTGTCTTTCCCTGTTCGTCTCGAAGACCATCCAGTATTATGAAGAATTTTATTGCAACCTTTTCATTTTCAATTAGTTCTCAATATTTCGTCATTTTTAACAGAAATGGAAACTTTAAAACTGAATTCACCTTTTTATAAAAAAAAACTAGTTTATATACCCACTCCTCGAGCGGTGTTTGTACAATACCTGGGTATGTCAATTTCCATCTTTACCTAGCTTCTACCACTTTATAGCTAGTACGAAGAAAAATACTTTATATTGTGGGGAAAAAATATGCTACTTAGTGTTTGCATGAGAGTAAGTAACTGTGATGAATGTATTTACATATTGTTTTGTTTTGTTGACAAAAAACATTAGAAATAATTGGGGTTTTTTTTGGGGGGGGGGGGGTAAGCAAAAATTTGTTTTGAACTAATGCTGAATACCCTTTGTCTACTTTTTTGCAGATTATCAAAAAAAGGTCACTTAGTTTAAAAAAAAAATATTTATGTATTGTCTTTTATATATTAATTGCCTTAAATTTATAAAACACGTATCTAGTTAAAACAAAAATCCTTTAGACTTACATAAGATTCGGGTGTTGGCATCTTAAAAACTACTGTTTTAGTTATGTGTACTCTGCATATTCCTTTTTTGTTAACCAATCACATGTTTCTATTTGTGTACGAAATGGCAAACTCCAAAAACAATAACTTTTTAATAGTATATAGATTGGAAGCCAGCTCACTGGGCTTCTCTTTAAGTAATCAAGCGGAACATTATTCAACCATGAAAATAGTTTGGTTTTTTTTCTATTCAGGAATGCAAGTAAATTACTATAACTCATAAAAATGTGACCCAAGGTCACATATTTATGCTAGCATTTATACTACACTGCCCCTTCCCCCAAAGCAAGAGGTAATGCCTGGAGGATGGTCTCATGACTACAGAACGGATATTACACTACCCCCCCCCCCCTTGGAAAGGAGACGGTAGTGCCTGAGAGGATAGTCTTATGACAACAGAACAGAACAGATACTACACTACCCCACCCCAAAAAGGAGGTAATACCTGGGAGGATGGTATCGTAAAAACAAGATACCGAGCTACATATTAAAAATATACTCATTAACTTTTGGGGCAATCATTCATCTGTGGGATTTGAGATCGTTATTAAATTTGAAATTTCATATATTTTAGCATTAAAAATGCATTTGAGTTAAAGAGCTTCTATTACATTATTCCCAACTCCAGGGGAAGTCCAACACTCAGCATGTCACAATCAGTACAGTTCAGTATAAGGTAAAGTCATACCTAGTGTCTTTAAACGGTCATCTACAGCGGTCGTCCCAGACTAAGAACTTCTCATTCTAGAATCAGTCGAACGAAGACAATCAATTTGGAAGATCTGTTTTTATTCAGGCTATTTGTGTTTGCCGTATGACATAATCAGCAGCGAGGAGAAGGGAGTGCAAAAAATGAGGTCCTAAGTGATTAATTGATTCTTAAGTCATCTTAGTTAAGTCCACTCCGGTTGCCTTCCAATGCTCGACTGACTAGTTATGCACTTGTTCTTATCTCGTCTGACGTCATTTCTTCTAGCTATGGTTCCCATGGAAGAATGATGGCCTCAAAGGTTAACTGCCTGACCCCTTGCATTTTATTTTATTTATAACTTGAAAATTATAAAAATTGAAAAATAAGTGGTAATATGCGGTTCAGGGCTGGGAGTATTTCCGTGCAATTCTGGGGTTGACTGCTCGTATCCTATAAATATTTGCAGTATATGTGTCATAAGGCATTGATTTTGTGGATGATATTTATTTGGAAGATTACTGTCTAGGAAAAATGTTTTTTTGTTTTTTTTAATTTTTTATTATTAATCAAATTTGGGTCAGTTTGTCTTCATGACATGTTCTGTCGATTCCACTCGATGAGCCCACCTTGGTGCGGCCTCAGGACTTTATCATTGTCTCCCGACTCAGTGAGCTCAGAAGGAGG
>OY744524.1:72687167-72927167 GCA_963556195.1 Sepiola atlantica | reverse complement strand
TTCTAAAATTTGGGAATATTTCTGTTGAACTTTGGAATATATATATATATATATATATCTATATATATATATATATATATATATATTGGTGTTGCAGCAAAATCCGACACTTGGCAAAAAGAAAATGAAATAGTCAATAAAAAAAAAGTTGTATATGTAGAAGACCGACAGTATTTAGCAACAGTTATTTTGCAATGTAACCACTGGCAGAAACAACCATCTCAAGGAGGGTGCGAAATGAGTCACACGCTATGATGACTATGTCCTTGTCTATAGTGGCGAACGCCTCCACGATAGCAGAGAGTTGGCATTCTTGTTGATCTTGGCCTCTATCACTTTCCTTGATGAATAGTCAAGGGGGTTGCAATCGGGTGAAGAGGGTGGTCACAAGTCAGTCAACCAGTGGTGAGGAACGTCGTTGAACAGCCACACTTGGGTCGTCTTGACCTTGTGTGCAGGAGCGGAGTCCTGCTGGAAGATGTAAGCGTGTCTGGGAGCAATCTTGTCCATCTAAGAGCACTGGTGATAAAGATCTTGCTGATTATCTTTGTTCTGATTTAGAACATCTCGTGCAATGGAAAAAAAGTGGCTTGTTACGTTTAACATTTCTAAAACCAAGCTTCTCTCCTTTCACCATCAATACTCAGATCCACGTTTTGCCTGTTGAAATGAATAGCCCCCTCCTTAGGAAAGCCATGCGCTTGGGTAATCTTCTTGTATTGTTGCTCCAGATCTGAAATAGAAGACCTTCATCAAATGTGTTGCTACGAAAACGTTTGTATCATTCTACTGCTTCAGAGAGTACCTGATTCCTGGTGTGATCTTCTAGATGTCAGAGACGTCCTAAGATAGAGTATTGCTGCAAAATCTAGGGTGGTGCCGGTCAGAGTACTTTCTTACCTTGACAGAGTACAAAATCGACTTCGCAATCTAGTGGAGGACAATCTCTTCTCTTCCATACAGCCTCTTTCTTACAGAAGAGATGTTGCTAGTTTTTCTCTACTCTATCGTTATTTACATGGTAGGTGCTTGACTGAGATCCAATCTCAGCTTCCCTTCCCTGTAGAACATTCACAGCAAGAACTTTATTTTCTACCGCCAATGCAAAAAGTTTCCTTTCTTCCTTTGTGTACCTAAAATCAGTTTCCATGAGCAGTTTTCTTCCAAGAACCTTCCATTTGTGGAACACGTTATTACAGAACTGCTTTCCTGCAGACTAGAAGATGGTCCCCTTCAAATCCAATGTCAACAAATACTTGTCGAGGTGTCCTGTTGAGTAATCAAATTGTGTTCTCTCCATCCATCGTTTTCAACCCTCTCATAGTATAGTTCAGCAGCCAACTGGCAATTTCATTAACCCTTATCATCGAGTGGCTTATGGCCTGGGTAACTCATTAAAAGAAAGTTTGGGGAGCATGTTTTTAATTAGGTTTGAAAATCTGATTCCATATGTAAGTTAGACCTAACTTTAGACTGATCAGATTTTTATTGTTTGGAATATATATATATATATATATATATATATATTATATTATATATACTAGCAGGGGTACCTGGCATTGCCCCCCCCCCCCTCCTAGGCAAAAGTGTAACAATCTCTCTCTTCCCCTGTTGTCCGAGGCAAAAAACTGTCTCTTCTCCGGTCACCCACCCCCCTCTTCATTGCCCCACTGTCCCCCCTCCCCCCCCCTCATTGCACCCTCCCTCGCCCCTCTCACAGTACTACACCTCCACACCACCTCTCTGTTGCCCGGGGCAAAAGTGTAACATATTTCTATTAAAAGTACCATCTCTGTCTTCTCCCTCACCCCAATCCCTCTCTTCAATGCATATTTAAGTTATCGTTAAAAAAAAAAAAATTCTCATGGGTCCGTGAGATTCGAACACTCAACCTCTTTGTATTCATTCTTTAACCGTAACCGTTACGCTACCAGTGCAAAAAGTAAAAATATAGGAAAATAGATCATGTTAACATCGTGTTTTTTTTGTTGTTTTTTTTGGCAAACCGTGCATGCATACAATCTAGAAATGACTGGAATACAGAGAAATATGGTACCCCCCCCTCCCTCAAGAAGTTCTGTGTCCGTTCAGCATGAAGAAATCAATGTTTTTATCCAATTTATCGATATTATGCTTCCGGAAGCTGGAGGATTCAGAAAATGTTAACTTTATGGATTCTGTCGAGTATCTTGGTAGCATTTTCCAGACATACTCACAGACATTTCCCCATTTATATAATACTAGCAGGGGTATTCGGCATTGCCCACCCCTACCCCGGGCAAAAGCTGTGTCTTTCCCGGTCGCCCCCCCCCCCCCCCTCTCTACCCCCCCCTCTCCCCGTTGCCCAGGGCAAAAGTAAGTACTGTCGTCCTACTTTGAGAGTCACTGGGGATCGAGCCATCAACCACGAGGTTGTGGTACTTCGTCGTTATCCATCTGGCCAAACGGACAGCGAATAAAACTGATGAAAAATAGGTCTCTTAAACGGTTTGAAATCGGGGCTCAGTACGTAAATATGTGGGGGAAAACGATGAAATTTGGTACCCCCCTCCTCCCTGAGAAATTCTGTCGGTTTGGCACGAAGAAATAGATGTTTTTTCCCCGATTTTTTTATATTATGGGACCGGAAGGTGGAGGATTAAGAAAATGCCAACTTTATGTGACTGTTGAGTATCTTGGGAACCTTTTCCAGACATACATACAGGCTTTTAGCCTTTATATATATATATATATATATATATATATATATATATATATATATAATGAGGGAGGGAGGGAAGAGTTGCTTCCCTTGGTTTTTAAATTTGTCTTTTATTTAGAAGTAAAAATATTGCATTTAAAATTTTTTTAAACATTTACTTTTTTTCTTTTGTTCAAATTTTAATTTTTCTCCTAACTAATATTGCATTTTTTACGATATTTTAGAATTGCAAACTTTAGGAAAATATACATATTTTTGTTAGCTGTCAAATAGGGCATTCATGAACAGATACTTATATTCCTAATTGTACCTACAAATTCTTTAATAATGTGAGTTTTATTAGTCTATTTTTCATTTGCTGATGTTTTGGGACACCATTTTTTTGGCCTTTCGTTCTGACTAGTTACTCTTAGAAAAACTAAGATATATAACTGTATTTTGGTTGTTCAAATGTTAATGAAACGGTTAATAAAGAAATGGATCTTTTTAGAAATGAATAAAGACATGGCAACTGGAATCTAACTTTCTATTATATCTAAATGAATAAATGTAAGTTTTTTTTTCATTTATCACTCCTATATTATAATCAAAACGGGTTGCTGTTATTTAAACCAATAATGCAACATAAAATCTTGATAGTCTGTATATATAGATAAAAGATCAAGAGAACCTTTTGCCTGCCTAATTAGCATAACTATTTTTTAAACCGTTCATAATTAATGTTTAGTATTATTAATTTGGAATTGTATTGGCTTATTTTGGCTATCTATATGCAATAGTTTTGTCTATATTAACAGTAATTAAAGTTATTTAATAAATAAATTGGAAAAATAACTAAAACACTTAAGGTTTTAACTTTGTGCGCTCACTTACCGAAGGTTGTGGCTTGCTACGAGCGAGGCAGAAGAGAAAGGGAGAGTATGGTTGTCTTGGCTTGCTACGAGTGAGGCAGAAGGGGAGTTGGAGGGAGTGGGGCTCTCTATCTTTCTCTCTCTCTCAAACAACTTCTTTTTTTTATTAAGTTGATGCCTAATTTATAAATTTTAACAAACTTATTTTTTTAATGTTTACAAAGACCTTTTCACTATTCTAATTGACAAAAGTTTAGTAGCCCTGTGATCTGTCCAGATTACGAAAAAAAAGATTCATATTTTGGTATGACTATAGATTACTATCCTCCACTAAATAAAAATTTTTACCTTTTCTAATTTGATGGAAAGAAGAAAAGAAAAAAATATTTTATAATTTAAAGTGGGAAAAATTTTCGTATATAAATTCAATTTGTAGGGCAATTCAAACTTAGGGTCAGTGTTAAAAACATTAACTGCCTTAACAATCTAGACCCTAAAAAGAATCTCATTTTCAGGGGGGTAGCTGAGGATGTTAATCTACAAATTTACCAAAGTTTATTAAAATTATGGAATTCTAAGTAAAAAAAAAAAAATAAAAAAAACTTTTTTAATTAATGCCTCCCCCACCCCTCCCAATTGTTGCCCGGACGGCGGGTAGGTTTAGCTAGTATATATATATATATATAATACTTGGAATATTTAGGTGATAAAAATCGTACATATTTCTAAGCAAAGTGTCGTAGTCCATTGGTAAGACGCTGGACTATAGACATCAATATCGAAGGTTCGATCCTTGTCTCAGTTAGCCATGCTGATGACGCTGTGAGCCAGAAACATGTGTCCCTAGATTACTTTTTATGTACGTATAAAATTAATAAATATATATATATTAACGAAAAATACGTCCTATAATTTTAAAGTTAAGGGTGACTAATAATACAATTTTCTGCATCTTAATCATTCAGGGAGTAGAACAATCGAAATAGTAGTAGTAAGCAAAAAAAACGAACGCTACAATCACCAATAAAAACAATTACATAAAAATGCTTTAAATATTTAGGTGATAAAAATCATACATATTTCTAGGCAAGGTGTCGTAGTCTATTGGTAAGATGCTGGATTATAGACATCAATATCGAAGGTTTGATCCTTGTCTCAGTTAGCCATGCTGATGACGCTGTGAGCCAGAAACATGTGTCCCTAGATTACTTTTTATGTACGTATAAAATTAATTTTAAAATATATATATGTATTCCCGTGTACAAAAATCTGTATTTTTATACATTTTAATTTGTTTATATAACAATTCTAACTTTGTATTCTTAAAAGAAATTAAATGAAGGACATTTGTTTTTATGAGAATTAGGTTTTTAAAAAAAACAAAACATTTTACATTCTACACTGGATTTTTAGGACATTTTAATGTTAACATTAGTATTTGATAAAAGTTCATTTACATCTTTTTGTGCAGAATTTGTTTTATTTTTCAAATTCTAATTTAAAACTTGGATAATTGTGACTGACTGTCCCATTTCCCAAATAGATTTGTGCTGTTTTGTAAAATGTCAAGAAACTAGATGTTAAATAGTTACCCTTTACAAAGAGCACATGTGAGTAAATGTTTGACTAATGGGGAGGGGAAAAAAAGGAAGTTTAATGAAATACAGGACGCCATTTTGATTGTATAAACATTTAAAACGCTAACATATGGAATAATATCTAACAATGTATTTCAAATTTAGTCTCTTAAATTTTATTTAGCATTTAGTCATTCACTATATCGTCTTTGATAATAATACATGAATCTATTATATGCCGTGTTAGTTATCAAAGGTATTGATTTTATTTAATCGTTCTGTAAAGTTCGCTACTTAAAACATTAATTTAAAATAAACATTTCATTCCTAACTTTGTAAACACGAAACAAAATCTTGTTTATTCGTATAGATCAACATAACATTTTGGTAATTTTGATATCAATTTATTTATCTTTTAAGTGTTAAAAGGAACATTTTGAACACAAATGCTAAATATTTGTCCTGTAAATAAAACAATATGCGAAGCGGAACTATTTATTATATTAAAAGCAAAACAATCATTGAGTTAAAAAAACAAAAACATATATGCAAATTAGTTAACCTTGCGACTGATATTGCATATGCATAATCACTATATAAAAAAGATGGCGCGTCTATGTGTAGACTTGAATTAACTTGAAATAGGACGTTTTGACTTTACCATTAGTGCGAGAAATGGGCCCAACTTTTTGCATATATTCATTTAAATGTATAGACATTTTCAAAATCAAAGCGTGCAAATGTAATTAAAAGAAAATTTGACCCATTAAATATTCCTTTATGTTAAAACTGTTTTCTTTATTTTGTTTCTTTGAATTCAGGTCGTGTTCATTCTGCTGTGATCAGTTCCATCAACAAAGATTCAAGAAGCGTTACTGTGGAATGGTTCGAAAAGGGGGAAACTAAAGGCAAAGAGGTAAACAACCTTTATCCAACTTTTGAACTTAACATGTTTTTGTTTTATATTTAAATTAGTATACTTCTACTGTATATATCAAATTAAATATATGAGAAGTTCAAATCAAAAACATCCGATATGTAATCAACCTGATGATCCCTGTTACCTGAACCTTATTAACACACGTTTGAACCGTGTTACTTGTGATGATACTCTCTCCCACACACGTAATGGACAAAATCACTTCTTTTTTTAATTTCTAAGTCTGCGTGAGATTGTTAGCAGGAAAAAGGGATCATTTTCCAACCAATTATGACTCCTTAAGTGAATGCAGTAAAAGTGCAAAATAGTTAATTCGATAATACGTAAATTTAAAAAAAGAAAAAACACATTTTTATCAAACCCATTAGAATAAAATTCTCTACCTCTCCAGCCAAGTTTTAATGTTTATAACACTTTCTATTGCACACTCTATAAAGTCTTTCTTGACAATCGACTTTCAATAGCCGGCAGCAAATGTAGGTATGTTGTGACAGCCATTGAAAGTCGATTGTTGAGAAGACAGACTTTATAGATGAAAAAGTCTGAAATAAAGTGTTGTAAACGTTAACTTGGCTGTTTAGGGTGGGGATTTAATTCTAATGAGTTTGATATAAATTATGCAGGGGTTTTTTTTTCCTGGGGGGGGGGGGGGGTATTGACTATTAACTATTCTGCACTTTTACTGTGAATACAAAAAAGGGTGAAGTGAAAAATATAAAATGATTGTGGTTAGAAAAGGAGTTATGATGGACAAGTATAAAATCGAAATATTTACCATTTTTGATAAATCAATTTCAAGTAGATTGACGAAAACAAAAATTTGAAATTGGTAAAAAAATAAATAAACGGCAGTTAAAAACATTTTTTTTAATTAAGTAGATTGAAGACATCAATCAGTATAAAATATAATAGACATAATTTCATCAGATTAACAATTTAAAAATAAAATCATCTAAAATATAAATTTACAAGGAAACTTTAAAAGTTGATAAATCTGTGAATATAAAACCTCAGTTCCAAGAAGAATTATGGAAACCAAAATGTGATATAAATTGGTAAAAATGAAAGAACAACAAAAGTAAAAACAACTCTCGGGCAACGCCGAGTGGGTAGTTAGTTGTAAATAAATTGGAGGGAAAATAAATAAAATTTCAAAGGATATTGTTTATTTTAAATTTGTACAGTATTTTTAATGGGTGGGAAATTCGTTGGCTAAGTGTAGCTTATATCTCGGGAACAGAACGGCCTAGGGAAAAATTGGGGACTCTATTTGAAACTGCAAAAAAAAGTAATAGTGGAAGAATTTTTTTCAAGTCAAAAAAAAAAAAAAAAAATTCTCAAATATAAAAATTTACGATCAGAAATGTAAACAGAAAATGTAAGATAATTGGGTGCTTATTTATATTGAGACTCGGGTGAAATATGGCAGTTCAAAATAAAATAACAGGAAAACTTATGTATATACTTACTTAGAGAAAAGTATTAGTGTACGCCAAATATTACAGAAAATAAGCTAGTAAAATTTTAATAAAAAATAAGATTAATTTACTATTCGGAGTCCATTAACTCTGAACGACAAACTAGCATGTCTTCATATTAGAACAAGGGAGATAATCTTCTAAAAAAAAAAAATTTAATTTATTAATTATTTAAGTATCTTTATGAATCAAACATTTACTTTTTCAATTATTTTTTTTATCAATAATCCATTAGATAAGATATTTTTATATTTAAAGTAATTTTCCTGTTCTCACTTCAGATCGAGATAGAAGCTATTTTTAGCTTGAATCCTGATCTCATTGACATGGACAGTGCGAAAACTACCTCCCTCCCCAAGGTAAGTAAAAACTTTTTTTTCCCCTTTTGCTCCCCCTCCCTCTTTATCGGTTACAGTGCAGTGTTATCGTCTGCCTGGGAAACGAGAACAATTCGTTATACCAGTGTCTTCTTTGCTTGGAAACATTTTGCACTGCCAAAGTTGTTTATTTTATAATTTATTTGACTAAAACAGACTTGTAAATCTAGATAACCTGATGGGAAATAAAGACAAAAATATTGAAGCGTTTTATAATCCTTGTCAGACATGATATGGAATATCAGCATAGTAAAAGTGTGATTACACTTCATCTTTTCTGTCCTTCTTGAGTGAAGGAGAAATTTTTCTAGACTCGGGCAATTTTTATTTTTGTCCCAATCCAAAATACCCTTTTGGGAGCTGGATTTTCCTCACATTAAAACCTGACCTTGTGTCTAACTCTGCTCTCGTGGGGATGTAAGTAAATAGAAATTCCAATAGGGACGACTATTCTCGTCTTGGTTGTTGTATTCGCAACATTTCAGCCAATGTAAACTCTGACCTCAGGTACATCTTTTCAAACTTTAGAATCTTTATTTGTAACTCATGATGATTTGACGAAGACCATGGATGTTTAGGCCCAGCTCTCCTATAAAAATAAAACAAAAATAAGTCTTCAACAACCCTAAGTCTGGGGTGGCAATAAAATAATTTTTTGTTAATAAGGTGTCAGTGCAAATAAAATTCTAAAAGATGCTAGTTTTAAATAAAAAAAAAAATTAAAAAAACTTTTTTAAAAGTGCCGCTATTTTTTAAATGCAAAAAATGGGTACCTATTTTGTCCTACGTAATGTTGTCAAGAACTGGGTGATCATTTTATTAAAGTAAACGGTCACTCGAAAAAAGTCTAAAATTTTAATTTTGTCGGGGTGTTAATAAAAAAACAAATCTCATTTTGATTGTCTAGTTTATGGTGCAGGGACAAAGGATTAAAAAAAAAAGTTTTTTTTTTTTTTTTAATCTTGCTTTTTAATCTTGCTTTTTAAGTAAATTATACCATAATTCTATTGTTCTTATGCGCTAATTCCAAGCTATTGCAGGGTCCGCATTGATGGTTTTTTTTTTTTTTTGTCTTGACTTGACACAATTACATGCTTGGTCCCGATGAAAGTTGGTTTTACAGAGATCTTTGTACAGGGTGTCTGCCCATCTCATCAAATTTTCTCCCGGTTGCTTCTCAGCGACTTCGAAGGCAAGTTTCGCGCCTGTGTCGTTGTTGGCTCTCAGCACATATCCAAACCATCTGAGCCTCCATTCCCTCATCTTGCCCTTAATCAGTGCAATGCTGTAGCACCTTCGGTTGTCCTCATTGCAGACATAGTCAAGCAGTGTAATTTCTGACATCCAGTGGACCATATTAGTTTCCATAATGGTGAATCTTACATAATTAAATCTTACACCATAATTAGAAAAATAATTAACAAAAAAAAATAACCATTATTTCATTTAAAAAAAAAAAAAGCATATCAGAAGAGCACATGGCTAAATTATTTCATGGAAATTGAGGACATTGTGCTACGGCAAGTCAGTAACCTATTTGGAAATTATGTGTTGCTCTGTCTGACGCCAAAATTGATGAAGTTGGTTTCATGACCATGACACCAGACTCTTTCATAGTATGCCATGATGAATCTTGAAAGGTATGTCATCAGCTCTCATGACCTAAAACCGAATTTTGGTCGACTTAATCAAAGACCACCAAAGTCTATGAAGCAGACCACAGTGGCTTGATGGTATAACCAGCAGTGTTCCAGCATCCTGCATAGCGCGAATGTTTGATCAATACATTCACGATTTGGCTGATTAGGTCTGGTGTGAGTGTCTTGCTAACTTTGGAGATATTTGAGAAGAGTTACTGCAAGTACTTTGGCTGCAACATCAATGAAACTAATGACATGTTTGTTTGTGCAGTCATTTGTCTCTTTTCTTATAGAATGGTACAATAATTATGTCACTACAGTCTTTTTTCTTTCATTCATTTTTGTTGTTTTGCTTAGAATTTTCTCATTGTAAGTTGGACTGCAACACTCTTTTCAAAATATTTCCTCTCTAACTAGGATTGCAACTCTAACAACATTTTAGGGCTGTTACGCTTAGAACAATCCTTGGTTTTCTATGAAATAATTAGAATAAAGAAAACTACAAAAAAAAATTAAATAAGTTATATTTTCGTTTATAATTTGTAAAAATTCATTTGCTATTTAAGAATTCTTTCTCCTAGAAATGTTTAGCTAAATTTCTGGTTGCTAAAGTCACCAATAGAAATGTGCTTTTAAATTTTAATAAAATTCATTAAAAATTATTAAACACCTCCAAAACGTAAGTGCATTGTCTTAGAAATGTTAAGTTGATGCACTAAGTATATCCCAAGAACCACCTATCTGTGGAACACAATACCATGCAGCTGTTTCCCAGCTGACTACAACATGGTCATTTTCAAGTAAAATGTTAACTAATATCTGTCAAGCCATCCTTTTAAGTAATCAAATTCTGCCCATCATTCCAGGTCCTCTCATATTGTTCATCATCAAACCGACAATCTCATTTACCCTTATCCTCGAGTGGCTTTTGGCCTTGGTAAGTGGTGACTCATTAGTATAAGATATAAAAATATGAATGAAAAACCAACAAATTAATGCCTCGTTTAAAAACTTTTGTTTGCTTTTGTTTTTCTTATATTTATATTTGAAATGTTAAAGTGTGAAAGTCATGAAATAAATTCTTGTATTCAAATTGTATTTAAAAAAATTTTAAATT
Source organism: Sepiola atlantica (assembly GCA_963556195.1). Classification (NCBI taxonomy): domain Eukaryota; kingdom Metazoa; phylum Mollusca; class Cephalopoda; order Sepiida; family Sepiolidae; genus Sepiola; species Sepiola atlantica. Next base: position 72,916,486 of record OY744524.1, on the reverse strand, counting down.
AAAATAAACAATGTGAATTGTTTTTTTTAAATAAATTTATTTAAAAACCTGAGCTTTCGGCGAAAAATCGCCCTTTTCAAAGCAAAACATTTTTCTTTTCTTTTTACTTGTTTTTCCCATTCGAGGCATATCTGTTTCTTCTTGAAGACAGTCGTCCGTTCGTCTGATAGAAATATTTAGTTTGAAAATAAATCTGAATGTGAGCACATGGTTTTGTGTTTTGAATACTGAAGTGATAGTCACATTTTTAAACATTGTTTTGTATTCGAATGATATTTAAGAAATTTAAAAAACAAAATAAACAATGTTTGTTTTTTTTGTTTTTTTTTTCTTAATTTTATTTTATTTTATTCAAAACACAAATTTTTATTTTCAAACGAACCGTCATTCCCATCAGATGAATGGACTAGTCTCCAAAAAGGAGCAAATATTCCTCAAATGGGGAAAGACAAGTAAAAAAAAAAAAAAAAAAGAAAAAAGTCTTGCCTTAAAAAGGGCAAATTTTCGCCAAAAGCTCGGGTTTTAAAATAAATTTATCTATTTAAAGAAAAAAAAAAAGAAAGAAAAAAATTCACATTGTTTATTTTGGTTTTCAAATATCATTCGAATACAAGATAATGTTTAAAAAAAAATGTGATTAAATTTTCATGTTTATGCTGTTTTTTTAGTCAACACGATAATTTTATAAGGAAACGCTCATTGATTATATAGTCGGTTTTCTTTACAAATTTGCAATATGATTTGTAGACGGTTGACCTACTAAACTGTGAGGACTGGAGAATGAGCTTGTGAAATATCAAAAACCAGCTGACCCCTGGCCAGGGAAAAGTGACATTAGATAAATAGAGGATAAATTATTTTAAATAGTTAATTGAGTTTTAAACCTTTGCTTGAAATTGATGTTTTGTCAGTAATGTCCTGATCAGTCGATTATGATCGAACGCACATGAAAATATAAAATCTCAGATCTGGTCTTGTTCATTGAATCTTAATCATAATATTTTAAACTAGCAGAACTCCATGAAAATTCCATGGTGCTTTTTAAATCAATCTGTATAATTTACTGTTAATAATAATAATATTCCTTTTGAAATAATAAATGTCTCTCAAGGGTCAATACTATTAAGAAAAAAATGATTTTTTTCTGTAAAATAATTGTCATTATCAGCTAAATATTCTTTGAATAAATATAACAAATATGTCTCTTTTAATTATTTAAAATTGTAGCAATTTAATTATTTTTAAAACCATAAATATTCTGTCTTCTTTCCCTAAAATAAATATTCTTCAAATCAATAAATAAATGTCACTTATTGAAATGTACTTATTTAAAATAGTACTGTTTTTGTCGACAGGATTGCATAATTTGATTTTGGAACCATTCATTTTTAAATGGGTAAAGTTGGAATTGTTTACCTTAGCAACATCAGATTAATCACCAATTACTATCTTTGATTATTGGAGGATCTCATTTTATTTTTTATGTGTGTGAAAGGTGATAGCATACGTACGAACATGAACCAGCTTAGCGTATTATTATTATATAGATGTTGCATTAACAAAACTGTATATCAAGTCTCAAGTTAAACATTGAATAGTTTTGATAATCTGTAGTGGAAACATAAACCATATCATTTCAAATAATGTAATCTCACATACGAAATACTACTGAAAACCGACTTCCTTTCAGATAGTTTTGAGCCTGTGTCATGAACAGCTCGATCAGTTAGCATATTTTGTATCTTATGTCTACTTGATTCATCATACTGACCTGAACTGTATCCCTACTCGTAAGGATCCCCCCCCCCCCATTGACCAAACTTGCTCGAATGGACAAAAGTTTTGTTTCATTTCTTGCATACTTTATCAAAGGATTCGTGTGGCGATGTTGATGATGGTGATCTAACCGAAAATGATGCCGTTAGTCTAGAAGATGACAGTTCTGAGAAGAAATCAGACGTGTCTAGAGGCTCCAACAAGTCTGCCAGAACCAATACTCAAAAAAGGGTAATTAAGTTATTGTACAGCATGTGTTCATCGAAGCTGCATGTTCTGTTGTGGTGTGTCTTATTTGCTGTTACTATTTTCTCTTTTAGTTCGTCCCTCACTTGCCTTCCAATTTACACTTTCATATTGTGGTATTCCTAGCATTTCTTAGCTATAAATCATAATTTACAACTCATTTTATTTTTTTATTTTTGTAGCAATCTTGCTTCTGCCTCCTGTTGTAGTATTCTGCACTTTGCAAACTGTCAACTTTTTTTTTTTTTCAAAGAATACTTCAGATTTCAACAAAATTGTTCGCATTTGTCAGTGATAAATGTTTCATGAGACAATGGTGAACAATTTTGATTCCAAGTTGGTCGATAATGGAAAACTAAATTTAAGATTTTGTAATGGTTTTGTTTTTTTTTAATCAATTTTTTTATGGTTTTGCTTTTATTAATGCTTTTTTTAATGCTACTTTTCTTTTTTTTATTCCTTACGTTGGAAATAAATTTAACATGTCACAAATAAATTGATGCAATCAAACGTACATTCGAGACGAAATGGAGGAAGGGGGACAAAGAAAGTTGGAAGATTTTTTAGCTAATTATGGTTGCATATGCATAAATCTAAACGTATATACGCACAAATACAATCACATATACACACCTAGTTTTCATGCATAAATGTATTACCCTCTTATTTGGAAGGAGAAAAAAAAGAATTAAAATTAAATCAATAAATAATAAATTAATAACTTGATACCACAGTATTAGTATTAATAGATACTTTTTTTTTTTTTTAATTGCTTAGGGAAAAGTTCTTTCATTCAGTACTAATTGACTGTTTGAAGACAGCTTTATTTGACTCAGCTTTTCCGACTGTTTACGTAAATCTCATTCGACAAAAGTTGGTTTAGTTTGGTTCGTAGTCTATACAAGTGCCTCACACGATGGTAATCCAAACTGACTGGCGAACTCACATATTTTTCACGCTGATTGGACAAGATTAGTATTTTAATAAAATGTAATTTTTTTTCTTTCTAAAGAAACGGTTCACTCTCTTGTGTGATAATTTTTAATTCGATTTCATAAAATGTGAGTGAAAACTGGCAACTACATTGTTACTTACCCAGAACAATTCTTATTATACTAAACATTTATTAAATAAAGTATTTTTAAATATTTAATTTTGACGCTTGATTTCTTTTTAAAAACTCATAATTTTTATTTCTTAATCTTCACAATTTTGTATTCAAACAAATAAAATCTTAGTATGTAAATTATTTTTTGGGAAAATGGAGTGTGAAGTGTTACATGAGGAGACGTTTGACACTTACATATTAGTGTAGGACGTCAGGATATTAATACGAACAGTATTTTATCCAGGTCATAACAGGTGAAAATGGCTTTGCTTGTTTGTCCAGGTTTACAATGTAACTTTCGTCCGGGTTTACAATGTAACTTTCAGCTAATATTCTTAAAAAGCTATCTCAATCTGGAGGGTCTCACAATCGGACTGTCCTTTGGTGAAGGATCTCTCTGGAATCGTCTAACCATGTCAACATGATGACCTAACTTTTAACAATGTCATGAAAAGAGGTGCCTTTAGAATTTTCTTTGTAGATAACACTTTATTGTTACAGGCTTTTTCACATTCCATTGTTCTTAGAGGGAAGAGACACTATTAGTATGGATCACCCAAAAAATGTTCGCATATAAATTTAACGTAAAATGATCTCCCATTTCGTGGCCATTCTTGCCTTTTAGTGCAATTTTAAAAATATTTTTTCAAGCTGAAAACTTGATATAAAATAATTACTCTACCACTAACTCTAGATCCGAGTGACAAGCCCCCCCCCCAAAAAAACTCCCTTAACCGTGGCCTACGTAATATAGTAAACAAGTTTACTATTACGATGGCTACGCCTTAAACATAGCACTAAGTTCGAATGGCAACCTCCATCCAAAACAAAATCCCTTCCTTAACCTTATCACTAACCCTAAGTTCGAGTGGGACACCCCAATCCTACAAAAAAAAACATTAAAACCACACATAATCGTCTAAAAAAAAATTTTAAAAAAAGAAAAGCAGACCTCCCATAAAGAAAAACCCACAGGATTTATTTCCCATAGAAAAAAAATGTTCAACTGCCCTAAAACACTAGAATGATTCGGAAATGGTGAATTATTTTACATTAAATTTATATGAAACTAACCCCCCCCCACCCCCACTCTAAATTCTAAAATAATTGTTTTTTTTTCTTTCTGCTAAGTTTTCAGGGTGTTCACACGTAATTGCCCCTAGCCCTACAATTAACCAGAAGTCCGAGTGACAATCTCCCCCTCCTCCCACAAAGACCCTCTTAAAACTACACATAATCGTGTAAAAGAAAAAAAGTAGACCCCTCCCCCCCAAAAAAAGCAAGAAAAATGCACAGGATTTATTTCTTAAAGAAAAAAAAATGGTTAATTGCCCCAAAATGCTAGAATGGCCGTGAAATGGATGATTTTACATTAAATTCATATGTGAAACTAATCGCCACGCTAAATTCTAAAATAATTGTTTTTGTTGCTTTCTGCCAAGTCAGGGTGCTCACATTCAATTGCCTAAAAAGGGTAAAATCTCATATTTTGGGGAGGCAAGGATGCGATTTAGCGGTAGTATCTACAATAATACCAAAGAAATATTGCAATATATTCATTTTTAAACAGTCCTAGTATTAGATTTCAGTTTCTAGTACATAAAATGTATTACAATTCAACTTTGAGTTCTCTAACTTCTTTTTTTAATGGATACAGGGTATTTTTTAAGGTATTGCAGCATATTTATGTGCATTTACTGCAGATTACTTGGAAACCATTAATTTCTGGAGATTTTCAGTGGCATATTCTGATTCTTTGTACAAAAATACACTTATATGACAAATTTCATTGCTTAATCTTATGTTTTAACAAAGATATAACATTTTTACTGAAAAATTACTGTAAAAAATGTGACGAAACACATGGTCTTAAAGAGGGGAAAAATATACAATCATACGAGGCACAAAAATAGACATAACTTCCTTATTTTTAGTCAGATTTTAAAAATTTAAGAAGATTCTTTCTTAGATCATCAAGCTCTTTCTATACGAGGCATGTCTAAAAAGTATCCAACCATTATTATTTCCGTGTAAAATAAACGATAGGGCGGCGCCACTCTACACAGTGAAGGAAGACACCTTCATACACATGTGTGAATTTTATCACCAGGTTCCTGCGTGTTAGTCGCTGCCTGTCGGTCGCTGAGTGAGGTGTTACACAATGTGTTCGTCGGATTACCGATTCTCTCAAGATGACTGAACGTGTTGAGCAAAGGTATTGCATCAAATTTTATCAAAAAGCTTGGTGATTCTCAAAGCAAAACAATTCATAAGATTCAGCAGATGTTTGGAGAAAATTCAATGGGTGTAACACAAATTAAGGAGTGGTTCAACTGATTCAAAAATGGCCGCGTATAAGCGGAGAGTGACCAGCGTTCTGGCAAGCCCTAAACTGCTCGGAGTGCAGCTGTTGTTGAGTAAGTGCAAAATTTGGTGATGGAAGGTCGTCGTTCAACCCTGCGGGAGATCGCCCAAGAGGTCGGAGTGAGTAAAGATTCCGCACATGCAATTTTGCGTGATTATTTGAACATGCACAGAGTTGCTGCGAAATTTGTGCACAAGTTGTTATCGCAGGAACAAAAGGATCTCCGTTTTCAAGTTGCACAGGATCTTCTGGAAACCGCCAACACTGATCCTGGGTTTCTGAACACCGTGATAACTTGAGATGAGTCATGGGTGTACGGGTACGACCCAGAAACAAAAAGACAGTCGTCGCAATGGAAGCAATCTGAGTCTCCAAGACCAAAAAAAGTGCAACAGATGCGAAGCAAAATCAAGGTGATGCTGACTGTCTTTGATATCCGTGGAATTGTGCATCACAAATACGCATCGGAAGGACAAACAGTGACAAAGGAGTACTATCAAGATGTTCTCCGTTACGCAGTTCGGCGCAAAAGACCGGACATGTGGACGGCGAAAAATTGGCAACTGCACATTCGCCCCAATTGATCCAATATTTCTTGGCCAAACATGGAATTCCAATCGTTTGCCAACCTCCCTACTCTCTAGACATGGCTCCTTGCAGCTTCTGGTTGTTTCAAAAATTGAAGATGCCACTGAAAGGTTCCCATCTTGAGACTAGAGAAAAGAATGTGGAACGCGACGGCGGAGATGAACGCCTTTCCAAAAGAAGACTTCCAGAGGTGTTTCTGTCAATGGATGGATCGGTGGGCTAAGTGTGTGCAAGCACAAGGGGCCTACTTTGAAAGGCATTAGGGTCTAAACCTCGTCAGGTATTTAAAATAGTTTTTTCTGGCCTAAGGTCAGATACTCTTTAGACAGTCCTCGTATATGCCATTATTGAGATATTTTAAGCAATTAAAACTTTTTCATGTGTATTGCTAATGTTAATCAAAAAAGTGTTTAGTTGTTTTTCTAATTTATGACAAAATATATAAACTTTTACCCCACTTGTGGTTTCTGACATGGGGCAAAACATGTACTTGTACTTGAATTGGTTTTGGCCGGAAGTGAGCTTAACTGACAACTAAGGGTATATAGCACATCTCTGATCGCTGCGTTCTATTGTCTCCTGTTTGCGGAAACATTGGTGATAATTTTGAGCCAGTCGCTTGTTTAACGTCGGAGACTGTAAACATGACGACCAGGCATAGTTTCTGCGTCTGCTTTGACCGCTACAAGTCAGGTTTTCAGCTGACTGCCCCTACGCTATCGCTATCCGGGCATGGGTTCGGGCGCCACAGCTGTGTAGGAGTTCACTTAGCATTTGAGAGCTTGACCTAGCAAATGAAGCTGTCCAGTTGCAAGCAACTGGGAGGCAGGATGTGTGTGGTAACAATGTTGGACTTTGACATTCTGTCCAGTGGTCTGATGCGGGCCAGTCGACGCTAACAGTTGTGATCAAAGACCTGGTCAGCATGATAAATAGAAAATAGCCTTGATTTCCAGGGCTTTAAAATAGCATAAAATGGCTTCTAGATGTTGTACAGACTTTTTTTTTTTCGATTCAAAAATAACAATTTATCTTTAAAACCATTATAATTTTTTTCCCCTCTTTCTTCGTTGGGGCCATGTGGGTGGGTGTGGGATGTTAAGGATATAACTAGTTTTACAAATAATATTGACCGATTTTGTGATTATAGTATAAAGAATCGATTGCGTAGACAGTATTGGGAGTTTTCAGATGAGATTTTTTTCAATAAGTCTAAACTTGCTGGAAGTTTTACCGGTGTGTTAGAAAAAAAAAATTTTTTTTACAAATCTGAGAAAATATTTACGATTGTAAATCAGTTGACCACAAGTACCAAATTCAAATATAAAAAAGTTTTGGTAAATGTTTCAGCAGAGAGGTTCAATCTTCTATTTAAGTTTAACATAAAATGATCCCTCAACTAATAAACAGTAATACGCCTTGCGCCTGCTCTTGGCCTGCCAAACCAACAGGACATCCGTTGAAACTTTTTGATGTTCCTAATATAGGCTTTTCTTTTTGATTCTATTCATAACTCTAAAGAAGAAAAACAAAGGATTCGCAACACGAGACTAAGAATTGATCCTTTCTCTTTGCATTGTGAAAAACTACTGCACTTATAATGTAAATTCTATCATTACAGACTGATTGTGCTTTGTTTAAATATGAGAATTTTTTAATTTTCACTTTTATCATAATGAACTTTTGTTTTTACCGATATCTGCCCATAAAAAGGCATGCTTCTAACCTTTTCTCTGTATAACAATCATAAAAATGTTGGTAAGCATTAAGATTTGCGTCAGAGACAGATTCTTTGAAAAAGCAATTAAAAATTGTGTATAAGCGATAATAATGGTTTGTTAAAGGGTTTTTTTTTAAGATTATGACATGAACTTTTTGGAGTTAAAATCAATTTAGTATTACATAGTAAAAACACATTTTAATACTTTTTGCATTATGAGCAATACAAAAAACGACCCTGGTGTCATGAGGGATATTAAAAACTTTAACAGAAACTATGTATAATGGAACTTTGTAAAAATAAATACAAAAATAATTCATTTAAGAAATTAAGATTTTAAAATTTTTTAATTTTTTTTTTAAGAATTTGTGTTAGTCCAGTAAATTCGTATGAATCAGAATGGTACAACTTTGTTGACCGGTTTGATTCTGTTGTCGACATTCTTGCAGGGACCATGTAATGGTTGCCAACATCCCTAAGTGAAAGTAGTATTATGGAATTGACTGGATTCGAACTTGCCACACCCAGGTCGTCAGTCTGTCGTTATCCACTTAACCACCGTCACCTCCCTATACATTTTGAACTTGTGTTGAGTTAACACAAGAATTATTTTTATTTTTATAAGTCAGTAAAAGTGTTTACTTTGTTTCAGCTAACGTACACTCATTCTGCTTTTTAGCTAATAATTTACTTCCATTCAATTATGCTGCCATCAAGGAAATCTGTCGATTATACTAGCATATTTATTCATTTAAGTGTTTTTCTTCAGATTTCATATGTAATACTAAATAGATTTTAACTCAAATGTTCATCATATCTTAAAAAAAAAAAAATTTATTGCCTATACACAATTTTTTGTCGCAATCTGTCCCCGACGCAAATCTAAACGTTTACCAAAATGTTACGTGTGCATGAATCAATATCAAATCAAACTTTGAGAATTACCTTTTTACAGCAAATTTATTTAACAAAATCGTAACGCTTCTATAAAATATTCTAGATTGACTTTTAAAAAATCTGTTGTCTGATAAAAATGTTTGTTAGAAGTGTTATACTGGGTTGGCAACTAAGTTCCACCATTTTTATTTTATTTTATTTTATTTTATTTTTTTTTAATTTTAATTTTAAAAGGTTTAATAAAAAATTAATCCATGTATTCTCCCTTCTTAACAACTTCTTCCCAACGTTCAACAAGATTTTCAATACTTCTTTGGTAAAAGGCAAAAAGGTGTTGCAAATGTTCATATTTCTTGACATTTCATTTTCATGATCTGAAAATAAATAGAAATTAACTTTTTAAAAAAAATTTTTAATTACAAAATTATTCCGAAATAGAATTCTCAAAAAATAAATTCCAAAATTTAAAAATTATGGTGGGAACTTTATTGCCAACCTAATAGTTTGTTTGAAGCATTGTGCATATTGTATACAGGCTATGACAATACCAAACAGTAAATTAGAAAAATATTTAAAAGAATGATTGAATGCAACAAATGTTATATAGACACAAGCAAAAGATAACCTTCATCTGGCGGCTATTAATCTAGCTCTAAGTATGATTTTTAAATGTATAACTTTCATGTATATCTAAAATATCAATTTAATAATAATATACTATTTGTTTTTAAAATTACAATATTCATAAAAGATAGGTATAGGGTAGCGCAAAAGTCACGCATTAGTTTGAATCAGTAACAACTTACACATTTAATCAAATTTTCTCCTTATTTTTCAGAATATTACAGATATAAACATTGATAATTTATCATGGAAAAATATAGCACTGAACAACGAACCAAAATTATTGAACTTTACTTCGGAAACCATCGTTCAATAACCTTAACCCAAAGAGCCTATCGTCGGCATTATAATGTCAGACAATCTCCCAGTCAGACCACAATTGATCGTCTTGTGGCCCGATTTCGGCAGCAGGGTTCAGTCAGTGATCTTCCACGATCTGGCAGACCACGTTCAGTACGGACAGCGGAAAATGTAGCACTCGTTGAGGATAGCATTGCTGAAAATCCAGACACCTTAACTCGAAGACCGGACACTCAGATCCATAAGCTGATAATGAGCGACGAAGCCCATTTTCATCTGAACGGGTTCGTAAATAAGCAAAACTGCAGAATATGGGCCATTGAAAATCCAAGAACCGTTCATCAGCGTGAATTACATCCACTAAAATGTACCGTATGGTGTGGTGTTACCTCGGAAAGAGTGATCGGTCCATATTTCTTTGAAGACGAAGGTGTCGCGGTGACGATAACTGCACAGCGATATCGACATATGATTGAAATTTTTTTAAGGCCAGCTGTTCAGGACAAGCCAGATATGTGGTTCCAACAAGATGGGGCTACTGCCCACACTGCCCGAAAAAGTATGGCGCTCTTAAGGGGATTGTTTGGCGAACGCTTAATTAGCAGATTTTATGATTTTAACTGTCCTTCACGTTCACCGGATTTAACAGCCCCTGACTTTTTCCTTTGTGGTTATATCAAGGAAAGGGTGTATGTGAACATGCCTACAACGATTCAAGAGCTTAAAAACAATATCAGACATGAAATCCAAGAACTAGAGCCAGTTATTCTAAGGACTGTAATGGAAAATGCCCTAACTAGAGCCCGTCTTTGTGAGGCCGAAAATGGTGCCCATTTAAAGGATATTATTTTTAAAACCTACTGCAACAAAATTACCAAGTAAATGTATTATTTATCAGAAAAGCCTAGTAAATTACTTGAAATGTTGTAGTTTCTATCACCTAAACAAACCAATGCGCGACTTTTGTACCACTCTGTATATCTTTAATTGTAATTTTGTAGTTTTTGTTTAAATGACTTCCCTTGAAAATTAATGAACATTATATTTTAAGGTTTTGGTAATTTTTTTTTTTTTTTTTTTTTTTAATTATTGAATAACTTAATTAATTACTTTTAATATTGACATAACTATTCCATATATGACAATAAAATTACAAATATAACACCAAACTTTAATTTATTATAAACTGTTCAAGAAAAGTTCTGCAAACTAGCTATATAAATAGCTGTGTTTGGGTCTTTGCACTCTACTGTATATACAGAATTTCACAAGACTACGATGTTTGATTGATTTAAATAACAGGAGTTGTTTTGAAGGTAATATAGGCACGATAAATGAAAAATCACTTTCGCATTTATTCATTTAGATAAATAAAATAAACTATTAATATCTTTACTCATATTTTGGGGGCTGAAATCCCTTCATAAGTTTAAGCACATTCAATGTTTAGTCAGCCGTGTCATTTTTTTTCTTTGTTGCTTTATATTTTTTTTATATTTTTCTAATATTGTCAAGTTTTGATACATTCCTTACTAGACACATTCATATATAATCAAAAGCTGGAGAAATTTTATAAACTTTTCAGTTTTTAATATTTGCTTGTTTTTTTGGGGTTTTTTTTTTTTGCTTTTCGAATCTATTTTTCTACTTGAAAAAATGTGACCTTTTGGGTCACCCATTGAGCTCTGGTTAAATTTCTTGAATGGTTAAATATAAAATAAAATTAAGATAAAATCCAAAATTAGCCTTGTTATGCTTGCTAACGAACTATCTATCTCCTTTCCAGGTTAAATTGTAATACTGTTTCTGATTATTTAATCCTTTAATTTATATTGGCCTATTCCAATCTTTCACTTCTTTATAGTAGCCTATTCCAATCTTTCACTTCTTTATAGTGGCCTATTCCAATCTTTCACTTCTTTATAGTGGCCTATTCCAATCTTTCACTTCTTTATAGTGGCCTATTCCAATCTTTCACTTCTTTATAGTGGCCTATTCCAATCTTTCACTTCTTTATAGTGGCCTATTCCAATCTTTCACTTCTTTATAGTGGCCTATTCCAATCTTTCACTTCTTTATAGTGGCCTATTCCAATCTTTCACTTCTTTATAGTGGCCTATTCCAATCTTTCACTTCTTTATAGTGGCCTATTCCAATCTTTCACTTCATTATAGTGGCCTATTCCAATCTTTCACTTCTTTATAGTGGCCTATTCCAATCTTTCACTTCTTTATAGTGGCCTATTCCAATCTTTCACTTCTTTATAGTGGCCTATTCCAATCTTTCACTTCTTTATAGTGGCCTATTCCAATCTTTCACTTCTTTATAGTGGCCTATTCCAATCTTTCACTTCTTTATAGTGGCCTATTCCAATCTTTCACTTCTTTATAGTGGCCTATTCCAATCTTTCACTTCTTTATAGTGGCCTATTCCAATCTTTCACTTCTTTATAGTGGCCTATTCCAATCTTTCACTTCTTTATAGTGGCCTATTCCAATCTTTCACTTCTTTATAGTGGCCTATTCAAATCTTTCACTTCTTTATAGTGGCCTATTCCAAATCTTTCACTTCTTTATAGTGGCCTATTCCAAATCTTTCACTTCTTTATAGTGGCCTATTCCAAATCTTTCACTTCTTTATAGTGGCCTATTCCAAATCTTTCACTTCTTTATAGTGGCCTATTCCAAATCTTTCACTTCTTTATAGTGGCCTATTCCAATCTTTCACTTCTTTATAGTGGCCTATTCCAATCTTTCACTTCTTTATAGTGGCCTATTCCAATCTTTCACTTCTTTATAGTGGCCTATTCCAATCTTTCACTTCTTTATAGTGGCCTATTCCAATCTTTCACTTCTTTATAGTGGCCTATTCCAATCTTTCACTTCTTTATAGTGGCCTATTCCAATCTTTCACTTCTTTATAGTGGCCTATTCCAATCTTTCACTTCTTTATAGTGGCCTATTCCAATCTTTCACTTCTTTATAGTGGCCTATTCCAATCTTTCACTTCTTTATAGTGGCCTATTCCAATCTTTCACTTCTTTATAGTGGCCTATTCCAATCTTTCACTTCTTTATAGTGGCCTATTCCAATCTTTCACTTCTTTATAGTGGCCTATTCCAATCTTTCACTTCTTTATAGTGGCCTATTCCAATCTTTCACTTCTTTATAGTGGCCTATTCCAATCTTTCACTTCTTTATAGTGGCCTATTCCAATCTTTCACTTCTTTATAGTGGCCTATTCCAATCTTTTACTTTTTTTTTTTATTATAGTGGCCTATTCCAATCTCTCACTTCTTTATTATAGTGGCCTATTCCAATCTCTCACTTCTTTATTATAGTGGCCTATTCCAATCTCTCACTTCTTTATTATAGTGGCCTATTCCAATCTCTCACTTCTTTATTATAGTGGCCTATTCCAATCTCTCACTTCTTTATTATAGTGGCCTATTACAATCTCTCACTTCTTTATTATAGTGGCCTATTCCAATCTCTCACTTCTTTATTATAGTGGCCTATTCTAATCTCTCACTTCTTTATTATAGTGGCCTATTCCAATCTCTCACTACTTTATTATAGTGGCCTATTCCAATCTCTCACTACTTTATTATAGTGGCCTATTCCAATCTCTCACTTCTTGATTATAGTGGCCTATTCCAATCTCTTACTTCTTGATTACTTGGCCTATTCCAATCTCTCACTTATTAACTCGACTTTAGCATATAATACATGTTTAATTTATTCTTTGAAATTATTTTGTGTTAAATAGATATTCACATTATTTATTACTTCTATAACATTAATCTTGGTAGTATGGAATAGAAAGTTTTTAAAATTCTTATGCTGATGAATAAAACAAGAATTTTATTTAAATTGTTCAGTAAGTAAAAAAATTTATGATGAAGCTTTTAATTTAAATGTAAGTTTGTAAAATTCTGAATTGTTAGGTCATGTATATATGAAAAGAAAACATTTGCATGTTTTTTTTTTCATCTTGGCTGTTGCCATTTTCACTATTTTGACCGATGTACTTCTAATCTTCTTGAGATGCCTTTTGTTGTAGGCGTAACCTTCAAGGAATATCGAACTTTGTGTTCCATACTTTTTTACATGTCTTGCATCAGTTCCTTTACCAGGGATCGGATAATGGGTACAATTTCCAATTTCCTGATGGTTGTATTGACAATAACAAATGACAACGGAAAATACTACTTGTGATACTATTTCTTGGGTCAGCTGAGCCGGCTCCTTCCAATGAATTTACCGAGTCTCAAATGAGGGGTGCTCAAACACATAGGTCCATTGCCAATGTTGAGACTAGTGACAGCCAGTCTTGATTCCACTGTATATATGAAGACCAATAATCAGTTCTGCTTTCTGCTTCAATTTTTTTGTGTGTGCCACCACACACCGCTTCATCCAAACCCAAAGTGGAACTGAATTGATGGCTTATCTGATGAATATTATTCGTTAGCACTGAAGAGTGTGACCAAACCTGTGAGAAGAGCTTGTTGAAGGGAAGAGATTCGGCGCCGCGTTTGAAACAAACTGCTGTCGGCTAACTCAAAGGATGCAATGCAGGCAGTAATGATAGCAGACTTCCAGTCTGGGAAGGTCTGAAGAAGGCTAGAGAGTAGAACAGTTAAAAGGTGAAACTGGCAACAAGCAAGATGAGAAACCGTGCAGATAAATGGCAATAACAGAAATAGCGTCAAATATCATGAAAAGAAAATGGATAAATAAATATCCATTGTATTCAGAGCGAAATAGTATATTGATCAAACAATTTTAATTGTTAAAATTAATTTTTAATTTTCTATTTATTTAATTTACAAAAATTGACTTAGTTTTTTTTTTTAATGTTTTTTTTTCTTTTGTTTTGTGTTTTTAAAAAATTTTTTTTTTTTTTTAGTACTTTAAAATATAATTTCAAAAAAATTTGTTTTAATTTTTTTTGCAAAGAAGTTTCCATTCCAAATTTTGGAGAAACAAACAAGGGGCAGAAGTAGTGAAATAATGAGACGCGAGACAAACAATGTTCACATGAATACTGGAGAAAAACTGAAGAACTATGAAAGGGTATGACTACATATTTCAGCCATATAGATTCAGTGGGTTGTATTATTATTTAATCATTTCTTGATACTCATATTTAATTTTCAACAATAGTTTGATCTGCGGATACAAAAATCATAAAAGATAAAGGGTCAACTGCACAAAAGAATGTATACATTGACTCTTCTGCTTGTAACTGGTTCAGATGCATTTTTGAATCTCTTAATTAAAAAAAAAAAGTATGAAGTACAAAACTTTTTCAAAAATAAATACAAAGTAAAGTTGGACATGAATATAATTTTTAGTGATAAAAAATTAAAATCTGTTTTTTTAATTACCACTATTCATATTCCAGGAGTAATCGAAAGATTAAAAACATGTTTGTATTAAAATGTTAACATCTGGTCATAATATTTACAGTTCGTTAAAATTTATTTAAACTCACTAAATATTATCTCTTTGTAAAGTTTTCTTTTTTTAACTTTTCGTTCTTGGGTTGTTTTTTATTTTTTATTATTTTTTTGTTAGTCATTTGTTACTTTAACTCTTCAAATATTTAAAAAAATATTTTTCATATTTTGTGAATATTTTAATTTCATATCATTTGATCAGGTATTAATGGGCATTTCATGTGATTAAAAATATTTTTTTTTAAAAAAAGGCTGGTATTTTGTTTTTAATCATTGTAAAAATGAACTTATATCACTCGGCGTCATTTTCCTTGTTCAAAGATACCTATCTACATAATTGTTGATACATCTGGAAAAACATTGTCATGTAAATGAAATATGTTCATTCATTTTTTTATTTAATTAAAAAAAATTTTCTAATTCAAATCCAAGTTGAAGTTTGATATTCCGTTATCCATATTGTTGTAGATGACCTTCGCTTTTATTGTCTTTTCGTGCTTTGCTTGTTTTTCTAAAGTATTTTCTTCTTCTGTTGTGTCCATATTAGTCTCCTCCTTAGAAAGTTTGTCATATTCTATGTGCAATGTTTTTTTTTCTTTTATATATTAATCTTCGCTACATTCTTGTTCTTTTGTGTTGACATTGTTTTTAGAATAGATTTTTGATTTGTCAACAAATAATTATGAAATAAAATTTTTTAATTTTGTTTTGATAAAATTAATATGCAAATTCAGTTGTAAGACTTTATGAAATATGAATAAAATTGCTTACAAAGTTTTATTTCATAATCTATGGGGGGGGGTACTAGTAACAAGTAAAACAGTACTGTCACATGGTTGTACTATCAGTGGCTAAACCGTTTCCCTCACCAAGTCTACCTGGTGAAGAGGGTGGCTAGAAATTCTATAGAACAAACAACAAGACCTGTTAAAAGGCAGATGAATCTCTAGCAATATCTGTGTGGAGACATAGAAAAATTTGGGTTGGTATCCAGATGCATGGTTAGTCGAGATAGAAGGGAGGGAGGGGGGGTCTTATAGAAAACCTGCTGAACGGCCACGCTGGATATCTTGCAACTGGTATTGTTACAACAGTGTTCACTTCGTCCCAAACCATGGCAGCCCATGCACGGGGTCCTGAGCAAGATAGCACAAAATGACTCACTAGTTGCGATTCCACCATCGGAGGCCGACCACCTGTTTGTCTCTGGACAATGTGGTTTTGTGGTGAAAATCGATAGTGTTGTGCAAGCTACATCCAATCTTAAAACCTACATAAACATTGCTGATCGCTTTTTCTTTCTTTTTTTTTTTTTTTTTTTTTTTAAGTGCAATGACAATGCAGTGACGCTTACATCACCATCGACGTAATGTTGCACCTTTATACTTGTTTTACAAATACTACAACAGAATGTGCTCAGACGAACTTGCTGTACTTGTGCCCCCCTCAACATATCCCGACAAACCTGACAAGCAGCAAAATCACACCTCTTCATTGTAGAGGTCCCCAAGATGCCGGAAGACTTTCTACTCTAGTAGATTCTTTCCTCGAACCGCTTGCTTTTGGAATTCCTGCCCTGCTTCCTGTTTCCCTGACTGTACCAACATGCAGAAATTTAAATGTAATGTGAACAAACGTCTCACTGCACAACTCCCCACTTAGGATGTCCCTATAAATCTGGCACCTAATTCACTTGCATCTCAGTGGCAGTGTGCCTTGTTTGGGGTGAATTGAAGAATTCAAAAAAAAAAAAAAAAATTTAAGCCTAATGAACTGGAAATGCATAGTTGCTGACCTGTACATTTGGCGGCCTCTAGGTAGATATAAAGTCACTAGAACACCTTCAATGAGATTGAGATGGTTTTCTGTTTTTCTTAGGGTGTCTGAGCAGCTCCCCCTTATGGGAGTAGAGAGTACTTCCAACCAGAAGATTGTTAGTAGGGTCAGTGTCTGTTCATCTGACGAGCATGGCACGGCTGGCAAATTTCTATTTTGTGCTCAAACAAAAATAACATTTTAAAAATAAACACAACTTATTTTATCTTGTTGAGACACAAAGACTCTCATAGAGAATCTACATACTTAGAAAACAGAGCTGTTAAAGCTGACATAGTGATATGGAACAAGGAGAAAGTAACAACTCTAGTTGAAGTCGGTGTCCCTAATGATGCTGGCTTAAATAGAGCTGAGAGGGAGAAGATAACAAAGTACCAAGGTTTTATGTACGGCATGAAAAGAAACTAGAATCTTAGGAAGATCTCCATCATTCTAGTAATCATAGGAGCTACTGGGCTCATGAAAAAGAATTTGAAAAACTATCTGGTAGATATACTCGGTGAACCAAGTGCAAGAGAGATCCAAACAATTGCGCTTAAAGGGACGGTTAGAATCCTAAAAAGATCTCTTGGTTGGAGTCTCTGAAATAGCATATGAATACCTGGCATCCAGTAGGATGCCCCATCTCGACAAAAAAAATAAGAAAATTTGAAAAAAGAAGAAAATCTTTTGGAATCTTCTTGTGAATGAAGAACAAGCTTTGATGTCTGTGAGCTATTCTGTAGATATAGATGTTTTCTCGTCAACTTGTCTGGCTGGTGATAGTCAACTTGAAGAGGTTAGAGGTGGCTATATTTTCTTCTGGAAGGGAAGTGAGTAGGGAAAATGGAGTAGTTTGTGTGGGCTTTATTGTATGTAGCATACTTGTGCTGAGGGTGGATCAACTTCCAAACAATGCTGAAGCAATTAAGAGGTCACTAGAGTCTGAGTCGATAAAACTATACCAACTCTGACAGCAGTTGATTTTACGCTTTATATGTACCTAGTTTATTTAATGTTTTATATAAACTAGTTATAATGATATCGGACAAGTTAAGCATATCTGATCTTCATAGCAGGACAAATCCAAGAAAAAAGCTAGGAACAACGAACTGACTATACCAGATCTTTGTAGATGCGAGGAAGGCATTCTTTATGAACCATATTGTTCTCTAGAGGATTCCTTTGAAATTTGGCTGTCCTCTTCACTTTTTCAAGATTTTGAGGTGCTTTCATGAATATATGGAAGTCTCTGTCAATGTTGGCAGTGTCCTTACAGAACCCATCATGATTTAAAAGAAAAAGAAAATGTGTGTCAAACTGACTTCTACATTATTTTCTATTTATTTTGCCACTGTATTGCTTGATGCTTTTGTGGACTGCTATGATGGTATTATGAAGTACAGTTCAACTGGTAAGCTTTTCAGTATACGTAGGTTTACGGCAAAGATGAAAGTCTTTTTCATTTTAGTGCTCAATCGTTGTCGATGATTATTCAGCACAAGCAGGAGTTCATGGACTGACTATCATGTTCATGGAAGGCTTTTGGTTTATCCATTAGCCTGGACAAAGCAGTGATGCCCGAGGAAAACGGTACATAGAGCCATTGATTGTAGTTGGTTTAGGGTTGTTGACAAGTTTGTATACCTTGGTAACACTGTCACTGTTCCCTTGACAAGGAGATAGCTTCACAGATTAAGTCGCAAATACATTTGTAGCAGTCAAGGACTGTCTGGTCTCAGAAGGGCATTTTTGACAAAAATCCAAATATACAATGCCTGCGTGATGTAATCTTTACGATATTCAACAAGTTAGAAGTGGAAGTGTTTCCACTGTTTGAATGCATTGAAATTTGAAATTATAGCTGTTTAGACTGGTCTTTAAACTTATAATTTCAACACCACTGGAATATGACATAAAAACTTGAATCTTCGAGGAGAACAGAAGACTACAGTTAAGTTGACAATATTCTGCATTTAAAAAAAAAAAAAATATTGTCTGTATTTTCCTGATGAAAACTATATAAGTCTTCATTAGGAAAATACAATTAATTAAATTAGAATTTTAAATAAATGTTTATTTATTTAAAACAAAGGCATTTTCACTGGTCTCTAAACCATTATATTCAACAAAGTTAATAACCTGAGTCACAGTATTTTATTATTTTTTACATCAATATGCAAGGTGTTAGATGGAAGCAGATTTCCACCTAAGAATAATGATTAAACGTTTTGTATTTGAAAGGGAAGTAACTCTTTGCCCTTTGTTGTCTTGCTTGAGATAATGGGCATTTTAGAATGAAGTTAGTCCCTTGCATTCGGCCAGCCGACATTGGGATAATAACATTCAATGGATGTGTCCCTCAGCAACTACAATTAATTACGTCCTCAGGAAAAATTAATTCCTTTTCAGCTTTAATTATATATTTGTTGATCTATACAGAAGCGTTTCTATTCAATTTTTTCTTCATATTCGTGTCTTACCACTGACAAAAAACACTTTATTTCACAATTTTTGAATTTGTAATTTGATTTTGATCATTATTACTGTTCGGTCCATGCGTATGTTTTTTTTATTGCAGTTTCTTCCCGTTTTTATCTAATATAATTCCAGATGACATTGCAGTAGTCTATAACATAAATTGGCCTTTATATAAATGTAGTATTTGTGTAAACTGAAGAAGAAAAAAAAACACTTGTTTTTGTATAAATGTAGTGTACAATCAATCACTGTAACACACAATATTTCCAATAGTAGTTGATGCTCCGTCACATTTTGATTAAGTTACCTTTTTGTTTTTTCTTTTTCTAGTCTGGTCGGCAAACCTCTCAAGATGGTTCCAGGGAAGCTTCAAAAATTAAATCTAGTAAGTTTTAAATGAAATGGCTTCACTTTGTTTTTTTTTTTTGTTTTTTTTTTTTTTTTTAATTATTTTTATTATTTACTGCTCGTTACTTTTTATTTTCTCATGTAACGTAGAACAAGATCTGAATGTTAAAACAATTGCAAAACGTTTTGATAAAAACAGCTTTTTTTTTTTTTCAGAATTTTTTAGATTAAGATTGATGATTTGGATAATTTGGACTACTGTTCTCATCTTAGATGTTATTTTCACAATGTTTTGGCCAATATAACCACTGCTCTTCTTTAGGTGCGACTTGTCGAACTCTGGGAATCCGTATTAAATTTAAAATATTCCGTACAGATTCTCAAATTCGTCAAAACGCACCTGGAGAAGGTCAGAGGTTAAATCGGCCGAAACGTAAGAATAATATTCAAGATGAGAACAGTAGTCAGAATAATACAGAATAAGATAAATTTACCTAATTTACATTTTTCATTATGGTTTCCTCATCTTGATCGTTATCACTGTGTTTCAGCTGTTTTACCCTCTGACCTTCTTCAGGTGCCTTGAACTCTGGAACTGTCAAAATATTATAAGATGAGAACACCTATAATGGAAATTCCTCATCTCAGAAATACAAATATTATTTTCCTGTATTATTGCTTTATTTGAATTTTATATTAAAAAAAATAAGAATAGCCCCCCATCAATCTTTCTCCTATCACAGTAACCCCTTATAGTTCAGCGACAATGTGCTTTGTGGTGAATTTAAAAAAAAAAATACTTTAATGTATAAGAACTTTTTTTTACCTTATACTTCAGTAGTAATATGCCTTTCTTTTTTTTTTTCTTTTTTTTTTTTTTTTTTTTTTTTGTTAAACTAAATAATAGTATTCGAGTATTGGCCAGGTTTGACTTTATTCATGAATGTGAGTTCTCTGCTTTTTAGCGGATTTCTGCTCAAATCGCTAGAGCCTCTCATATATGTGAGTTCTCGTTTTTTTGATCGAAATCCTCTTTTCCTTTATAAGAAAAGGCTGATTTTTACCTCTTATGAAAATTCTCTCTGAAAACTGAAAATGTTAATTTTTCTGTGAAGGCTAAAACTTCAAGCAATTCATGAAGAGGATATGGGAGTTAGATGACTTTTGTTTCATTAAATAATGACTTCTTGTTTCTTCCCTTCCCACATACACACACATTCAGTGTCTTTGAATTAATTTTGACTTTATTAGTTGAAACTGATTGTCGGTGTTTAGGAAAAAAGTTATTTTTTTGTGCTGCCCTCTCTCTTCACGCATACACAGGGGCCGTGGTCCCAGGTTGGGAAATTCATGTTGATTTTAGCTTTTTTTTGCCATTGGCTACTCACATCCCCTTTATTATAACGGCAATGTGCATTCTGATATGCATTTGTTTATTTCTCAATAACTAATTAAATAAATTTGACTTGTTTAACGCTTAAAAACGGATTCTGAAAGTAATGACTGTTAAAAAAGATTAAATAAGAAGTTATAATGGACGTAAATTTTTTGGTAAACAAATTGTTACTAAATGCAATTTTTTTTTCTTTTTTTTTTTTTACCTATCACATTTCAAATTGGATTCAATATAATTGAATGTTTACTTTTGTTTATTATTTTGTAAACAGCATCTACCAGTAGTGGAAGTAAGTAAACTTTGATAATCGTTCAATGTTCCTATATTGTGACACTCATCAAATCTTATGTTTTTATTAATGGATTTCTTAATTCAAACTGATATTAGATTTTTAACTTTTATTCCATTAAGAGTAAACTCGTGCCCATGCTTGAAATGTTTTTGCAATGTTAGAAGGAAGTAGAAGCCAGGGTTGCAGAGTCGAAAAGTATAAGATCCAACTTCTAAGATCCCAAAGACCCTTGACTCTTTACAGTCTTCCAATATGCAGACTGTCTGGTGATTCTTCGGAGACAAAAAAATCTGGCTCTTACTCTTAGCATTATTAGGACTCGGATTCCTTCCAAAATCTCTGACTCCGCAACTCTGGTAGAAGTAATCCTATATGAGCACTTGGGTTCCATTATAAAATGCAAATAATGAATGTTCAGACTGAGTTGGTTGAAAGACTGAACAAATCCACCAAATTAATCATAGATTCACATCTATTCGCTTCTAGATAGACATGCGTGCTGGCTGATCGTTGTATATAATTTGAACTTTTAATGCATTATCTGTCTTTTTCAGTCACTATTTTGTTTATCTCATCTTCGCAATGTCACTGCATATAATCAATGTGAAAAAAGAAAAAAATTCTCATCTTGGAAAACACCATCATTTCCCATATTCCATCCCTATTTTGTTTTATCTCCCCTGTCTAGTTCCCACTCTCACTTTGAGATTGACCTGCTTGTTTTGGGGTGTTTGAAACAATCCGGTAAACGGTGGCCGGTCTACACATAGTATGGATTGGGAGGGCCTTACTAACCTTTATCTCATTTTATTTGGTTCTTTAATTTTCTTTCTTTTTGGGTGTCTGTAATTTGTCCCACTTCCCATCAACTTTTCATGTTATTTTTGTAAATAATCTTTAAAAAAAAATTAAACTCATAGTGTTGTATCATAGATTATAATGATTGAAACTAATTTAAAGTTAGACAAAATGTGATATCACTATCGACCTCCCTCCCAAACAATTTTGGCCTTGTGGCTAATTTACAATTGTCATGTTTATAATTGTAAATGTTGTATTATTGTGAATAGATACACGCACATGTATTGCATTATTACCTGTCTAAATTTTTTTTTTTTTTTTTTTGCCGGCTATTGCTTTTGCTTGTTTTTAAGCTTTAACTAGCTTATATAAAATTTATTTCCATTCAAACTTTGGTTCCTCCTTGTAAGATATTCACAGTAACTCATCCTCTACCACAATCGAAAATCATTTTTCTTTATCCCTCCACGTGACTAGCGGTAGGCAGAATTTCCATGGATCGAGCTTCTATGCAAGGGCTTTCCACCTGTGGAGCACCATACCACGGGACTGCTGGCCGTCTTCAAATCCAATATCAAATTCTTGTCATAAAACACTGCATATGGGGTGGGTTATGACAAGATCAATGTAATTACTGCCATAGTGTTCTTCATCTTTCAATTGACCAGTGGGGACTCGATAGTAAAAAAAAAAAAAAAAAATTAAAAAATCAGATTTTTATTTTATTTTATTTTATTTTTATTTTTTTTGTAAAACACAAAGTGGATGGTGATGTAAGGAAGGTCATTGAAATGGCTGCAGTCTCATATTTGTTGTGATCTTTTTTTTGTATTATTTGTTGCTTCTTCATTATTGCTGTTAATGTTCAAAATAGACATTTTATAGATTGTATTTTATTTAAATACAATTTCCTAGCACTTGCAATTATGTTCATATTAAAAAATTCATTCCTCCATTAAACAGGAATGTGAGTTCTGCTTTTTAGCGGAAATCCATTTTTTGGGGGGGATACCAGAAAAGGCGGATTTCCGTTTAAATTGCTAGAGCCTCCCATAGATATAGATGTGAGTTCTCCACTTTTTGGTGAAAATCCACTTTTTTTTTATATACAAGAAAAAATTGATTCCTGCCAAATCGCTAAAGCCTTACTTTATTTTTTCATCGCTATTTGGCTGGATTTTATTTGTCTTTATCTTTCTCTTTTCCTGTTTTTTTTTTTTTTTTTTTTTTGTCTCTTCCCCTCCGTCTTGTCCTTGCCTTCCTTTTCCCTCATTTGACAGTTCTCTCTGAAAACTAAAACTTGTAATTTTGTCATGAAAGCAAAGGCTTCATAAATTCGGTTTCATCAAAGAATGACTTCCTGTCTCCTTCCTCCTACATGTGCACTTGGTGTCTTTCTCTTAATTTTTGACTTTCTTAGTTGAAACTGATCTGTCAGTTGAATTTATTTGATGATTAACTTGTAAATTTGTCTGTTTTTTTGTTGATCAAGATTGATATTTCACTACACATTTTTCAAATTATTTTTAATTTAACTAATTACTAGTACAAGTTGTTTTTTGCACTGCACTATCCACATAAACACAGGAGGCCAAACAAAACTACATATGCAGTTACTGATGGCGGACCCCCATATATATATATATATATGAGAGAGAGAGAGAGAGAGAGAGAATGGTAGTTTGCTTGAGGCATTGCTGGGAATAGTAGTAGTATGTTTCAAAAGGCATCCATTTTGGAAGATTCTCTGCACGGACGGAATTTTCATCTGATGTTTATTATTTTTGACAAAGGGAAGTTTCTTTTCCCGAAATATTAAATAAATGATTTTTATAATCATCCGGACATCACACAAACAGCTAACAGCAAGTGTGGTGTTATGTAAGATTTTAAGAAAAAATAAATAGTAAGTCACATTTCGCATTCGATTTATTATTTTTGTTCCTTCCAGCTTACATCTTTTAAAAACATACTACTATATATATATATATATTTCACAGATAGCGGTTTCACTATCTAACACCTTCAATGTGGCTAAACAAGACAAATATTTAAAGCTGATGAAACCCGGCCATTTGGTCAGCAGTCATGACCTTTTACCCTCACCACAGAGGGAAATTATAATCCTTATGTGTTTGGATTTACATTACCAACTGCCTAGAGAGCTCGATTTTTTTATGAAGAGCTATGCCAAAACCCTTGAAGTTTGTGAACAGACAGGAACTAGATTATATAAATGGTTGGTAATGATGATAAAAACATAAACAGAGATGTATTTTTATTATTCGGACCACTGTTCTCATCTTGAATGTTATTCTCACAATGTTTCGGCTGATATAAACTCTGGCCTTCTTCAGGTGCATCTTGTCAAACTCGGGAATCTGTAGTACAGGTGATACTAAGAATATAATAAAAATTACTTAAGACTTCTACCTGACATAGACGGAATAAGAAAAATTTACACCTATTAATTAAATAAAGGGTCTAGTTTGAAATTCTGTACAGATTATCAAGTTCAACATAAAGATTTCACAGTTCAACAAAACACACCTCGGTCGGAGGTTACATTGGCTAAAACATTCCTAGATTAACATCCGAGATGAGAACAATAGTCTGAATAGTACAAATTATCTATCCTCATCTAAAAAATTACGAAACATAACGGAGATTAATCGCAAAGTGGGAGAGATGAGTTCTCTGTACAAATTCCGTCTCCATCGGATCAGTTGAAATATGCAGCTGATCTAGAGATTGGCGTGGGTTCAGTTTTGTATTGGGGTACGAAATGGCTTGTTTTGCTTAATCCTGTTAAGACTCAGTTTGTCTTTTAATCGTAGGTGTGTCCCTTTCCTTTCTGAGATTCTCATGGATGGCTCTGCTCTTGAGGAGAAATCGACTCTGAAACTTCTTGGTCTTTCTCTCTCATCAAATATTTCTTGGAGTTAATACATTAGATCCATTGCTCTTTCTGCTTCTCAAAGTTGGTCCTCTCTATCGCTCCAAACACTTTCTCACACCTGAGGCTATTCTCTATCTCTACAAATCTACTATCAGACCATGTTTGGAGGACTGTTGTCATATTTGGGCTGGTGAATCTGTCCTGTTTGAGGGTTCTTGATAAGGTGCAGAAACGTATCTGTAATTTGATTGGTCCCACCCTTTCTTTTTCTCTGCACCCTCTCTCTAACAGCCGTGATGCTGCTAGTCTCAGTCTTTTCTATAAATACTATTACGGCATGTATTCTTCAAAATTGTGTAATCTATTCCCTGCTTCTTTTGTTCCAGCTTGTTGGTCTAGTGGTCTCCATCAATTCGCTGTTTTAATACCTCTTTACAAGAACTGCAGTCTTGTGGAACTCTCTTCCTGCTGACTATTTTCCTCCTACCTATAGCCTTGTTTTTTTTTTGGGGGGGGGGTCAAGACTAAGGCCAATAGGCATCTCCTCTCTTTGCGATAATCATTTGTTTTTGGTAGCTGGTTACATCAAGTGGCTTCATGCCTTGTCTGGAGCAATTTTCATTTTTTTTTTTTTAAATCAGTCTTCTGTAACTGCTGGATTTGTTAGCTAATTGGTTAAAGTGACACCTGCGACCAGTGGTTCTTTCGGAGGTACAGGTTTGAATCCTGTACAGGTCTCATTTTTCTCATTTATTTTCTTAAGTTTATTCCAGTCCCATGAACTAAATTTATCGTTTTTACATGCATATTATTCATGCAACCAGGGTCAACAAAAAAAAGTAGCATGATCATATTTTGTTTGGAATAAATCTGTTTACCTATAATATATATTAAATACTTTACAGATGTTTTCATAATTGTGTATTTGTGTTTTGAATGGAGATGTGATTAGAGGGGGGGGGGGGAAGCTATTGATAATCTTTCTTTCACACTGCATACCATTGGAGCACAGGGAGGAGAAGGTGTTAATGTTTTGGCAAGAATTAGGAGTGCATGGAGTAAGTTCATGAAACTTTTGCCATTACTAACAGACAGAGCGTTACCACTGTTTACCAAGGTAAAAATCTATCAGGCATGTGTATGCAGTGCGATGATGTATGGAAGTGAAACCTGGCCAGTGAGTGTTGAGGATATGCGTTGCATTAAGAGAAATGATATGAGAATGATACGATGAATGTGTAATGTTGTCTTAAAGACAGGCTTCGATCTGATGAGCTCAGAGGAAGATTACAGTTTCTTACAATAAATTAAGAGAAAGGGCAGGCGGGAGGTATGGTCAATGAACAAAACAAAAGTAAAAAAAAAAAAAGAAAAAAAAGTCTCTCAAGCAACGCCAGGTAGATATAATTAATGTATTGTCCCAACTATCTGGGCGTCGGTCATCTCGTCACTGGAAGGTTATGGTGGAAATTATGATCGTTTTTTAGCGTGACACAAAAGAAAAAAGACAATAATCTGGTCTCTTTTCAAACCAGTCGGAACTCACAAGACAAACATAACAGTACTCAAGTGTGGAACAAATTAATAAGTTTTATTTACATTAAGAAAACAACCAATATATGTACAACGGAATCATGAGTTCACAGAAGGGTTAGAGACGGTCTACATAATTGACTATTTGTTGAGGAGATCCAAAATTACATGAATACACCGGTCTGACGAAATGTCATCACAAATGAAGCCTCATAACCTCGATGCAAACAAAGAAATGAAATGTTTTGGGGTGCTTTGAAGATAGATTTTACAAGGATGTTGTGGATGAATGCATGCCGATAGACGTATTCTTTTTATTTTTATTGGAGAAAAGGTGTATGCCAAGTCACACGGGAAGGGATATTTTAAATGTACTTATCTTGACAAAGATGTGATAGTTCCTGGTTTTTCATGGCCAGTCATACATTGTCTATTGCAAGTTTTTTTTTTTTTTTTTTTTCAATTTTCAAATGCCCAAGTATTTCGCTCTGCATTTGATCTTCATTACAGTCGATGCATAAGTCTGATTTCTGGGCAAACAAAAGTTCCGACTCATCTATGCATCTGTTCTCTATAACCAGCCAAGCTTGATGGATTTCATTTGTTTCCCTTGCGAGTACACTTTTTGTACCTTTTTTGTTCGCCTCTTACTTCCTCTCGCTCACCGTCTCCTACCCCTCTCACGATGACTATACGTGCTCATTCACTCCATCCTATCTTCCTTCCTTCCTTCCTTCCTATCACCGTCTTTTCTTCGTCACGGTTGGCTTTTACTCGCTGTCGGCTCTCTTGCTTGCTCTTCTCTCGTGCCGACTTTGCCGTCACCTTCTACCTAGTGTCAGCTCTCTCACCCATTCTTTTCTCATACAGGCTTCGCCATCGCCATTATTTTTTTTTCTTCAGTGTTTTGTTAACAATTAAATCCTATTTTACTTACAGGTCTTTCTTTTTTCTTTTTTTTAACCTAACCAATTTTTGAATCAAACTAGTCGGGCCCATGCGCTGTCATTACCAGGGAAAATTGAAGAATCCAAGAAACTTCTCCCACCCCTGAACCCCATATAAGTATTTTAGTTGGATATTTAACTATCTATAAGTATTAATTATTGTGTTCTTCATTAAATTTATAAATAATGTTAATGAACATTTAAACGTTCGTATTTCATAACTAAGAAAAAGCATCCTCACAGCAACATACTTATGTGGAGGCGAGGAGTTTCTTGTTCTTGGTTTCTCTTCCCTTGGTTAAATATCTCTCCCACAGCAAGCAGTCTGTTAATGCGCATCTATTGCAAACATGCAATGCAAGCCACTAAACATGCAACCGCCTAGTGCATGTTTATATAAGCATGATGAAGCAATCGACTCAAGCCCTTATAGAGATGCTTAGGCACATCTAAAATAAAAATAAATGCATCATTGCCAATAAGGTGAAAGAGGGAATGTTTTAACGTGTATAAAATGGTAATTATAATTAATAAGTAAATGGTTAGAATTTTTCAGTGTTAAAATTCAACTGTGAGAAGGGAGGAATGGTTACATTGTCTTATTTTTAGAGTTAGACCTTCATGTGTGTAGAGTTTTGGTAGAATTTTGAGATAGTTGTTGAATGACAAATGAAAGCAAGAATATTATTATTTGTAGATTAAACAACTTTCCAAATGTATAATTCTAACATTAGATTTCTTGTGTATTTGTCTTTTACTCTTAGAAACAATTTTCTGTCTTTTTCACTTGCTTCAGGTTCCCTAAGTCGCTCCCGTCCGAGTTATGCAGCTTCCCGTGCGCCAGTGATATCCCAGAACGGACAGTCGTTGGTTAACAATGGTACTGACGATGAGACGAAATTGGGAAATCAAGGTAACATGTCAAAATCAGTTAATCTTTGCTCCTTTCTTTTAGTCAAAATTTATAAAGTCTTGTTTTATTATTAATTGCTTTTTACTTAGAATAAAAATGTTTTTTGTTCTTTTCTTGACCAATGATTTTATTATGGTTTATTTAATCTGAGGGCCATATATACGGTTGCATTTTTTTTTTTTTTTTTTTTTTTTTTTTCGAGTCTGGGAGGATCGTATGATAGTGAACGAACATATATTACATTGACCTCTAACGGAGGAGGTAATGACCAAGAGGATGGTATCATGACTAACAAATACTACCGCTCACCGCCATCACCATAAAGGCGAAGTTAATGTCTGATGATATCATGACATCAGAATAGATACAACACTATCACCACCTCACCACCCAAAAAAGGAGAAGGTAATCCTGGAAGGATGGTATTGTGAGGAACGAACATATATTATACTATCCCTCCTACCTCCCTAAAAGAGAAGGTAATGCCTGGCAGGGATGTATCATGACGAATGAAAATATACTAAACTGTCATCAAAGAAGGTAATAATGCCGGGGGGCGGGGGAGGTATCCTGATGAACAAACATATACTACACTAAAGGAGGAGGTAAAGATTGGTAGAATTAAATCATGACATTAGAACAGATTACACTATTTCTCCAAAATAGAGGAGGTAATACCTGGGATGACCCCCCCCCCCCCCCTTGAAAGGGGAATGTAATGCCTGAGAGTATGGTATCGTGGCAACAGAAAAGATAATACCCCCCCCCCCCCCCCACCCCACCCCCAAAAAAAGAAAGTGAGAAGATGGTCTAATGATAACAGAATATATGCTACATTACCATCTCCCCTTAATGAAGATACTTGGAAGGATTATCCCCCCGCCGCTTTAAAAAAAAAAGGTTGAGGTAATTACTGGAAAGACAGTATGATACCAAGAAAACCGGTACTACACTATCCACTCTCATTAAAAGATAATACAATAATAGATTAAATCAGTTTGTTGTTCGTTTTCATTCACTTAAAAATGTCTAGTCATAAAACCATTATTTTTTTATGGTTTCTTAGCTTTTTGGCGAAGATTAAAGTGTATTATCTGTTTTCAGTGGCCCAACGACATCAGACATTTTACTGTTGACGAAACTATTGCATATGTATAAGAAAATATGAAAATGCAAATTACAAATGTATATTACAGAATATTAATTTATTAAAAACTGCTTAAAAAATAAATATGCAAATAAGGAATACCATAAGCTGTTTGTAAGTGTTTGCAGATTACTATATGTACGGTATTTCAAAATCTTATGTTGTAACATAGAATTAAATATGCATAGTCTGTTTTGATGTTAATATAGTTAGAATAGGTGGGGAAAAAACTTTTGCATTTATTCATTTAAATATATACCTTGCGTATTCGCAAAATAAAAATTTGAACTCCTATATTTATCTATTATATAAAGAAAGTTCAGTCCAATTTTCCAAGTTAGACCTAAATGGCATTGCATTTGTCAAATCGATATTTGATTCTGCCGAGTAAGTCAAATGCAGAAATAACAAAAAAAACAATCAATTTCACCGATTACATATTCTGTCCGATCTGATAATTTTTTCAATAGTAGAAACTTGGAGATTCACCCTTCATTTTTAATCAACAGATATGCTTATCCAATGAAATCGCTCCATTTGTTAGAATGGCAAATAGAAGTAGCATCATAATTAACTGGGTAAGTCTTCATTATCAAATGATTAATTAACCATTTCCTTAAAATTTAGTAAAATATAATATGAATGGGGATAAAAATAATACAAAAAATGTTTTTCAGTCTTATTTGCGCCAGCTATTAATTGCAAGATAACTTTTTAACGCTGTCACATAGTAACGAGAAAAACGTACACACACATGCTAACTTTACTCATTTTTTCATTTGTGTAGACATTTGCTATTTTTAAATTAATAAAACTAAAACATGCATGTGTATAAAAAAAATTTGCCATCAATAACATCTCCAGTCTAAAAACTTCCCGTCATGCATCGCAGTAAAATATACACTTCTCTTTTTGAATAACATTATACAACAAATTTCTGTATTTGTGACCCTGTATGTTTTCCTTTCTAAAATAAATTTTTACCGTTGCACTTCGGACATAGAAAAGAACTTTGACATCTTTTAAACTGCTAAATGTAATTTTTCTGCATTTAACAATTTTGTTACTACACATTAAGACTACATTAGCTAAACAATGTAAATGTGCGTAAAAAATTAAAACAGAATGTCATTTATTTCTAGAAAGTAAATTCATTTGTGAACATAAAAAGATTCCTGATATACACACATGAATCCTTTTCGTAGGCTTCTTAAAACGGGATTTAATTAATTTAAAAGCTAAATAAATACCACGATAACAGCAGTCGGCTCGCTATCCATGATTTATTGGGTATAATCGTGAATCATAAACACGGTGAAATAGAAAGTATCCACTTCATCATGACCGTTGTATAGGAAATTACGAACTGGTGTTAATCTTCCAAAAAAATCCCCAATTATATTTTAAGCTGCCGGATTTTATTTTTTGCAAATAATAATTTGTTTTTAACAATTTGTTTAATTATTAACAAATGATAAAATCAATCTAATTGGATTTTTTTTTGTTTTTTATATTTTTTAAATAGTTTAATTATTAATCAAATATAATTATATTACAAAGTAACAAACAATAATTAAAAAATAATAAATTAAAACTATTTTTTTTATTCAAACTATTTTTTTATAAATGATAAAAATAAAAATTACACCAAAAGCTATACAACCTAAAATAATTGGATTTTGGGGGGATTAACACAGGTTCGCAATTTCTGATTTAACGTATGGTGGATACTTTCTATTTTACCATAAACACACTTACATTTCGGCTCTTTGTTCACACATGTTCATTATTCATTTACATTTTTGTTTCTATTTCATTACGTTATTAAAAACAATTTTTTTTTTATCTGATTATTATATTTAATTTGAAAGTTACATTTTTTGTTTGGGTTTTTTGTTGTTTTTTCAGCATACTGATTTGCCAGTTTTTTTGCTTCCTAATGTAGATGAGATAAACTAATTTTCTTTTCTTTTTTTTTCTCCAACTTTTCCCATAAGATTAAAATGGATGCCTTTCTGATTTTAACTTCATAATTCACGTTTTATTTAAAAAAAAATTTTTTTACTATCAGTTTGAATGAGGAAATTCAAATACATTCAAAGGTGGATTCTATAACTAAGCA
Organism: Sepiola atlantica; assembly: GCA_963556195.1. Classification (NCBI taxonomy): domain Eukaryota; kingdom Metazoa; phylum Mollusca; class Cephalopoda; order Sepiida; family Sepiolidae; genus Sepiola; species Sepiola atlantica. Next base: position 72,884,704 of record OY744524.1, on the reverse strand, counting down.
GTTTATTTCTTCAGTCTATTTTCATAAAGTGAATTACCATCAAATGAACAAAAAGACTTCCAGTTTTGGTTTGATTGCTAATTTAATGATCAAACTAACCGTAAATTTAAATAATGTTCTAAAAAGGAAAAACATGATACAAAATCGAAATATAAATGAAAATAAATAATTTGTACAGCTCATATGATTTTTTGTCTGCACACTATGATACTATGGATTCCCCCCCCCCCCCCCCCCCCAAGCCATGACTCCAGAGAATGTGGAGGAAATGATTCACAAAAAAGAAAAGCGATTTGAAGTGATATAGGTGAACCTCTCCAGACAGGTGGTGCCTGACAGGTTGTTTGATAAATTCCAATTAGTCAGCTGAAAGGGTGAGTCATTTTCACTGATCAGCAGGGTGTGACTGAGACAAAGACCGGATGTTTAAGATTTCCAGTCGAAACTAAATATATTTTGCAATCGGAGCTCAACAGAGATTAGATGGGAGGAGACAAGTAGATCAGGCCGAGCAGATGATGAGATGAGCTGATGGCTTAAACCAAACGACAATGATGGCCTCGAATGACAAGTTATCTCAGTTAGGTCTTAGCTGATGTACAGGAACTTAACTTAGATGTGAACACTAGCGTTTGGGGGTCCTTTTCCACGAAGATGTCACGCACAGACATCCAGAGCACAACTGACATACACAATGTATCAGAGTTTGTGTTTTCTGTTGTGAGTCTCAGTTTTGTTTTTGTATACTTGTAAACGAGTGCTTGTGACCCTCAGTGCGATAGACGACATGGCCAAAACGAGAAATGTAGATGAAAAGAAAACCACGGCACACAAACGTTGGGATCGACGGTCATGGGGGACCGGCATATGATCTTACAAACATTTGTGGAATAAGTTTTGGAATTTTTTATTTTTATATAAAGTATCCCAAAAATAATATCCAAATTTAGTATATTTAAAAAAAAAAAAATTTTTTTTAATCAATCAATCAATTTAATCATTAAGCTATGTTCTATTATCAATAACTTTTGTAATATTTTTCTTTTTGAAAAAATCTTTTGGATGGATAAAAAAACGTATAGGAGGATTTTCAATCATTCCAATTATCTAAAATATCTGAATTTAGTTAAAAAAAAAAAAAAAAAAAATAAAAAAAAATGTCTATTGAATTTAATCATAACATATGTTCTATCCTTATCAATAACTTTTTTTTTTAATAGTTAACAAGTTCAAGTTTTGTAATATTTTTCTCTTTGTTAAAAAGTCTTTTCGTTGAATGATAAATGTAAATAAGGATTTTTCAATCCTTCTAATTGCTGCAAAATGTTATAAATTATTTGAAAGCAATTCAAAGTAGAAGATATAAAGATAACCTCACCAAAGAGATAGCAACAGTTTTTTGGGTTGGAATTCGTTTTAAATTATGCTTTAGCTTTAATTACATTAATGTCGTCCTAAGCTCAAACGGTATTTCATCTCAACGCATTCAAGAAGGATCCACTCAGTAAATTATTTGAATCTTACTCTGACAATTTAATTTCTGTAAAACTATCAAGACCTAGATGTATTATTACTTAGATATATTTGATTAGATTGTTCATAAGATCTGATTCTATATGAATAGCATCCACCCCCGTGCTTGTTTTACAAGTATTTCAACAGAATATGCTCCAACAAACTTGCTGCACTTGTGTCCTCCTCCTCAACGTAAATACTCTCGACCAACCTGACAAACAGCAAAATTACACCCCTTCACTGTAGGGGGTCCCTGGATGCCGGAATGCTTTCTACTTCTTTCCTCGAACCGCTTTCCTTTGCAATTTCTTCCCTGTTCCATTTTCCCGACTACCAACATGCAGAAATTTAAATGTAATTTAAACGAGTCCTTACTTAGGATGTCCTATAAATTTGGACCCTAATTCAAAGTAACCCCTGACCTCTCAGTGGCAGTGTGCTCTGTTTTGATGTGAATTGAATTCAAAAAAATTTTTTAAATAAAAAAAATTGTAAATATTCGAAATGTGTGTTCTACAATATTATTTTAATATTTCTATTTATTTTTAATAATTGAAATGTTCACTTTTCATATGAATTTACTCGATTTTCATTTTAAGATGTGTAAACACAGAATCCTAAACATAAGTGTGTGTGTGGGGGGGGGGGTCATATAATTTTATTGCCAGCCTTTCACTGAGCACATCTTGAAGGAATCACTTTTGATTGTATAAAAAAGGCTCTTTTTAGTCTTGATAATGGGTGTCTGTGAGGGAACTCTATAATGAGGCGAGGGCTGCGCAGTCATCAACTGCACCTTTCCTGAACCAACATGGTTTTGATCCAGTGGCAAGGACTGGAAACAATGCCAGGATAAGCAGAGAAAGACTGATGTTATTTCAGAGTTTTCCTTTTCCTAGTTGCACAATGACGGCTAGTCTCATCATCTATTCGTCTCCCCTTTGGTCTGGATGACTGTTGGGGTGCTAAAGATGACCTGGCAACCAGTTTTCTGCCTTGAGTATGTTGCTTAGCGCCAGCCCTGTCTACTCTCGGGTGTTGTCCTTTCACTTCTTTCTTTTTTTTCCTCTTCTCCCTGTACAGTTCCTTACAAAATTGTCTTTGTGAGACTTGATGATCGTATGACATACCATTTAATTTTCCTCTTCTTCATATGGCCCGGCTGCTTGTCAGTCTGTTTTTCACTTCCTTATTTGTAAAGTGGTCTTTGTATGAGATGTTGAGGATCTTTCGGAAGTATCTCTAGTCTAGTTTACCTGCTATTTAATCCATGACTGAATGGAGTATATATTTCCCAAATGTATTAGTGAAAGTGATGCCCTAATCCCAACGGAACTCGAACCCATAACGCCGAGTCCACAGTCTATGCCTGTAACCATTACACTATTTGATTATATACAGTGCGAAATTAATTCAATTCACTTGATTGTCTGTTTAATCTAACAGCTACTTTCAGATGAAAGTTGAACACCAAAACTGACGTCTTTTACTATTTTGCTCAGAATCTTTTTTTTTTTTTTTTTTTTTTTTTGTACTTTATTTTCTATTTTGTTTCAGGACGCCGGAAATCCAATTGTGTAAAGGAAGTGGAGAGAATAAAGCAAAGACGTGAGGAGAGGAGAGCTCATCAACAGGCTGTCAGAGAATTGCACGATACAGAATATGATACAAGTGACCCAAATTGGGAGTTTTTGTCCATGATGAGGTAATAAGATTTGTTTCTATTTAATGTGGTTTTATTCGTTAGAAATCGACATACATCGTCTTTTTTTATTGCTTGGATAATGCCGCTATTTAAGATGAAATTAAAACCCACTTAGTAAAGTAGTACAAATATAATTTAACATAAAAGCATAATTTAGATTATTCGGACTACTGTTCTCATCTTGATTGATATTCTCACAACGTTTTGTTGATTTAACCTCTGACCTTCAAGGACCTGTGACGTAACGGATAAAGTACTAAGTAAAATTTTGTTCTAAGTGACACTCTTCTGGAGGTTAAAGGTTCAATCCTAGGTGTGGGCAATACTAAGAATGCTGTGGTTTTGGTTTTTACAGTTAAAATCGCCACGCCTCAGTACTGTATGTGCACACGCTGTTGTCCAAACTCATGACTCCAAATCACATGCACTTCTCTGAAAACGGGCTTTTTATCCAAACCAGCATCATCTTATTTGCATATCAGTAACGAGATTTCACGTTACTTTGCGAGACCTGGCAGCATATAATCAGGTGCAGCCACCAGTTTGCTTTTCTTTTTTTTTGCCCATAACCGAACCTTACACATTACACCAACTCATCCAGAAATTTGAGGTAAGTCCTTTCCACACTCTTTTTACTTGCTTACTAGTGGTGACAAGGTATTTTATCACAATTGCGAATTAAGACTTCTACCCGGTCATGGCTGATGTTACGAGAGCATACTACCACGATGGATTAAATAAAAGGTTCTATTCAAAATTCTGTCCAGATTCCCGAGTTCAACAGAAAGATTTCAAAGTTCGACCATATACACTTGAAGAAGGTCATAGGTACATCGTGCGAAATATTGTGAGAATAACACTCAAGATGAGAACAGTAGTCCAAATTATCAATCCTCATTTCAAAATTTCAGAAACATAAAAGCATATTGTACTCTCAGATCAGATGTAGTCATAAGATTATTGATATAATATGGAATGTTAAGAATTTGACATTTACTAAAGGTAATCTTAAGCAGTTGTTTTTTTTTTTTTTTTTTTAGGTTAAATAAATATAAAATGTGTTCAGTTGAGACATAATTAAAAAAAATTAGACATAATTATTATTTATATAGTGTATATATGTGGTTTAAATCAATGAAAAGAACAAACTGTAACATACTTTACCTCATGGAAGAAAGTGTCCTGTTGAAAATAGTCCTCTTTTTATGCAGATGAAGAATCTATTAAGGTAAGCAGAAGTGGCTTGGGAAAGTGACAAATTATGGGAAAGAGAAGAAAAGAGACGAGTAAGAAGATTTTTGCTTTTGGTTGGCGATAGTTAATATGAAGCATATTGGGAGATCAGAAGGATAAAGAATGCGTGAAAAATATAACTTTTGATTATTACAGAGATCAATATGATATGGTAATTTTGACTAGTTTTAAAAGTAATTTTTTCTTTTTCTTTTTGCAGGGAATTTCGAACCAGTCTGGATTATCGTCCTCTTACGGGGTCAGACGCTATAGAAGATCATCAAATTTGTGTTTGTGTTCGAAAGAGGCCATTGAATAAAAAAGGTACGTTTCTATCAGTGCCATTTGATTCATCTGCTTTATTACTGAGTGATAATTTACAGACAAAAAATACTTTGAGAAATGAAAAACAAGTTGGAATATTTATTTTAAAAAAACATACTATTCAATTGTTAGCTCTCTCGCCTCGTCCTAAATAGTTTGATTGTTGGTGATGTGTTACTGTAAAATAAAGATTGTTCTATTCCTGGGTCAATACTGTTTGTATTTGTAATCTCTATTTATATAACGCTAGTTATGTGTATATGTTTATATATTTGTATGTACAGAATTCACTTCTAAACTAATTAACCGATCATTTGTATAATTTTGATTATTCGGACTACTGTTCTCATCGTGAATGTGTTATCACATCTCGACTGCTGTAACCGCCGGCCTTTTTCAGATGTATCTTTTCGAACACAGGAATATTTCTGTCAAACTCGGGAATCTGGACGGAATTTCGAACGGAACCCTTTATTAAATCCACGGAGTTAGCATGCTCTCGTTCCGTCAGCCATGACTGGGAGAAGTATTCAGTAATTCGCAATTGTTCGTATCACCCACACCAAGCATTGAACCTTCAGATGACTATCACTTAGAACTGAATCTTATTTAGTACTATATCTACTGCGCCACGGGTCCAGATTCCTGAGTTCGAAAAGATACACGAAGAAAAATTTCTAAAAATTTTACTCCGCTTATAAAAAAAAATACAAATTTAAAAAAAGAAAAATACTTATTTGAAATGGCAAGTTAGTACTTGGAATGCAGAGTCGGAGGTTTTGGAAAGTGTCTGAGTCAGATATTTTAATCTTCAAAGAAACAACAGACTATCTGAATATTGCAGACTTTAAAATAAGGAGTCGGAGTCTGAATTTTTGGAATCCTAGGAGTCAGACCTTTTAACCTTCGGACTTCGTAACCTTGGTTAGCACAATAGATAACAAAATAGAAAGTAGACAAATCTTGATAACAATTGTTTCTAAAAAGGTATTTGATATGTCAGTAATATTTATTTGGGGAGGGGGAAATCAGCGTAATTGAACATCTCTTAAAAAATCTCAAACAAGAATTTTACTAAAATTGATTTAGAAAACAAACAAAAAAAATTTTAATTCACAAGATATGTCCTGTTTTGATAACAATAATTTGGCTTTTTACCACAGCAGCGACTTAGTTTCTATTTATTTTTAATAGTAAATATACTTGAAAAGAATAATGTTCTGTATAAGTATTTCTATTCTTCCAATCCAAATGATGAAATAGATAGGATTCTGGCTTTTTACCATAGCAGCAACTTAGTTTCTATTTACTGCTTGGATGATGATTATTTAATCATTCAGGTGTAACAAGCAAAATATAAATATGTGAAGATATTACGAAACAAATTTCAAAGAAATTTAGTTTCTTTGAAAAGTTTGTCTATTTATTATGTTGTTCTACTGACGAGTAATTTTTTAAATCATTGGCAAAATGTTTTATTTCAATCATTTAAGAACCTTTTTTACTGTTGTGTTTTGAAAATGCCAATTTTAATTTATGTATTGGTTTGTATTTTAATTCTGCATCCGTTCATATAAACTTTTGAATTGCAGAGTTGAGTCGAGGCGAACCTGATGTGATAACCATCCCCGATAAGGACCATATTGTTGTACATGAATTGAAAGCCAAAGTCGACTTAACAAAATATGTAGAAAATCAAAATTTCCGGTTTGATTATGCGTTAGATGAAAATGCGAATAACGAAATGGTTTATCGGTGAGTTTCTTCTCTAAATTATCTCCATTGTACTTATATTATGGCATTTGTTTTAATATGCGGCATATCCACGTTGGCACAACGTTAAGTGATGTTAAACCTGTTCAGTACCAGATGGGTTACCATTTGGGAATAAAAGATGCTGTATGTGGAGGGACAGAGATATTTCTCTGCAAAAGTTAACGGCAAAATCATTAACTAACTTTACATATTCATCTTCATAGTAAAATCGGTGTATTTACATCGGGTCGTGAATGTTTAAACTAATGATGTCTAGAGTAAAAGAGATTAAGATTTTCAGGTTTATTAATTTATTTGCAGATGTATAACGTGTATATAAGTCATTAGACTACAAAACTCTAATAAAAAGTAATATTTGCCTGCAGTGTGTGATACACTTTGTAAAGCATATGTGATACTATGGACTCCCCCCACCCACAGAGCTAAGACTCCACGCACACACAGTCAAGAATGTGGACTTGGGAAATGACTGTGATCAGAAGTGAGATAGGTGAACCTCTCCAGGCGGGTGGCGGCAGACAGGTTGTTTGATAGTTTCCGGGTAGTCGTCTGAGAGGGCTTAGTGCAGGGGCGGACAACCTTTTCAGAATGAGGGTCAGATGAGACTTTTGGAAGGAGATCACGGGCTGGAGTGAAAAACGAAATCTCAGAATTACTATATTTTGTTTACATGAATAAATTGTAGAAAAATTGCATTAAACACTTTACAAATCTGATATTTTTTCTCAGGAGACTTCTGTATGTAGTGTTATAAAAGGCGCCGACGAAGAGCCATTTTGGAATCATAAAAAATAATGACGGGGGAAGTAGCAAGTTGATCCAGCATTTGTTTTGACACACCTCACATAAGTTCTCTGTTTCATGGCCTTTCCTTGTCCCTCGTTTCCTCTTTCCCTCTCTCTTTCTCTTTTTCTATTTTTATCTCAGGGCAAGGATTTGAAATTGATAGTTAAAGAAAAATGAAATATACATGCATCATCGCTCACTGATATTTATACATTTTCATCCCACTGTAAATCTTAATCGAAAACTAATTTTACGTCTGTCACAAAATGATATGAGTTTTACTGGGAAGTCTGCGGACCAGATTGCAATAATAAAGCAAAGCAGGGTGGTGGGCCGGACGCTAAGCCTTCGCGGGCCAGATGTGGTCTGCGGGCCGGAGGTTGCCAGCCCCTGGCTTAATGTATTCATTTCCGCTGATTGATCACTTTAAGACAAAGACCCGTCGTTTGGGATTTCTGGTCGAAACTAAATATATTTAGGAGTCTGAGTTCAGCTTGGGGCAGATCGAAAGCAGATGGAGTAGACCAGCAGATCAGGTCGAGCAGATGATGAGATGAGCTGACGACTTCGACAAAACGACAATGATGGTCTCGACAGACAAAGTATCTCGGTTATGTCTTAGCTGATATATAGGAACTTAACCAAGATGTGGATGCTAGCATTTGGGGGTCCTTTTCTGCGATGGTGTCACACACAGACCCAGAGCACAACTGACTTATACACAATGTATCTGAGTTTGTGTTTTCTCTGGTGAGTTTGCATTGTTTTGTTTTTTGTATACTTGTAAACCAGTGCATGCGTCCCTGGCAGTCACCAAGATGAGACTGCCAGGAAGAAAGACAAAGAGAAAACCATGGCATGAACGTTGGGGTCGGTGATCGTCTTGGACTGACATATAGTCTTACACATCCACATAAAACTATCAGTGAAACTCATGTGCTGCATCTTCTATCTCTATATATAAAAGAAAAAAATGTCTGCCTGTCCATCTATTCACTTTCTGTTTTTCTCGTCCATCCATACCTGAAACCCATACCAATTATAAATCACTCTAGTTCAATGATTGTTTATGGAAAAAAGAAAAATTGGACTAATGTGATATAGATCGATTTTTCTAATCTAAACCCTGACTTTCGACCCAATTTGTTATTATTTTACATAAAACTTTTTTTATTTAACAAATACCTGATTTTTCATATAAAAGTTTGTAAAATTACTTCAATTTGATATTGAAAAAAGTATAAGTTAAAAAATAAAATAAAAAATTTTACCATAGATTAAGTTTTGGGTGTCGATTAAATTTCTATTTAACAAATTATTCTATCATAGATGTTTTCTCTGAATTAGAAGAAACCTCTGCATTATTAATGATAAAATAAAATTAAAATATCCTTACTTGTACATTGTTTTGGTCAATTAACAGATCAGATTTGATCATTACTTGTAAATTGTCTTGATCAATTAATGGATCAGATTTGATCATTACTTGTAAATTGTCTTGATCAATTAACAGATCAGTCTTGGTTAGTTAACAGATCAGATTTGATCATTACTTGTAGATTGTCTTGGTCAATTAACAGATCAGATTTGATCATTACTTGTAAATTGTCTTGGTCAATTAACAGATCAGATTTGATCATTACTTGTAAATTGTCTTGGTCAATTAACAGATCAGATTTGATCATTACTTGTAAATTGTCTTGGTCAATTAACAGATCAGATTTGATCATTACTTGTAAATTGTCTTGATCAATTTAATAGATTAGATTTGATCATTACCTTTAACCTCATCAGATTTACTAAATTAAATTTGATATATTGGCAGACGTATACAATAAACTCTACACCCCCTCCTCCACAATTTTTTTCTTGTTCAATTATTTTAAAGACATTTTTGTGATTATTGATTAAACACCAAATTTTCCGAATTTACAACAAAAAAAAATAAGCAACAAAAGCTACCTGAAGACAGCCAGAGAATTCAAGATGAAAATAGCAACACCCAAGATGGACAAAATTATCTGAAATACCTAAATGATGAAAATATCTATCTCCTACAAAATAATGTTTAAAAAAAAATTCTCATTAGGTTTTCTATGCCAGTTTAACGTAAAATGGTTCCTTTTTCGACCAGTCTTTAGTAAAAATTATCATTTTTGGAATTTTTAGCAGGAGGATCATTTTACGTAAAAAATTTGCATAGCAAATTGAAAATCTAAAAATTGAACAGTAATTATAAGAAAAGAAAATTAATATTATAAACTGAGAATTTGGTGTTGTATACATCTGCCGAGATATTTATTAAAATAAACGTTTGAATTCAAGTATTGTCTTGGATTTTGCAAATGTCCAATCTTATTCATTTTTATACTTTTAGATATGCTGCGAGACCTTTAGTAGATTGTATATTTGAAGGTGGAATGGCTACGTGTTTTGCTTATGGACAAACCGGAAGTGGAAAAACGCATGTATGTATATTTGTTTTATTGTACAACTCTTAATGTGCTGTTTTAATGCTCAAATCAATCGGTGTAGATCGATTTTTAAAAAAAATTTTGTAGATCTCAGATGTATAGAGAAAGAGAAATAAAGTGTGATCATGTTAGGTGCTGAAGTTCCAGACTTGTTGCAGACATCAGCAATCATAGTTTTTCCAAATCAATCTATCAGCACAAAATTTTAGGACTATTCGTGATTTTCTTTTTCAGAATATTTTAGATGATTGACAATTTGGATTATTTGGAATATTATTCTCATCTTCGTTGTTATATTCGCAACGTTTTTGGATGATGTAACCTTCTGGTGCATCTTTTTGAACTAGACAATTTTTATGTTGAACTCGGGAACCTGGACGGAATTTTGACCATTTAATTCATGGGGGTAGAGTAAATAAAGGATTCTGTTCAAAATTCAATCCAAGTTCCTGCGTTTGGCATAAATATTTCCAAGTTCAACTAAAAGGTTCCCATGTTTGAAAAGATGCACCTGAAGAAGGTCGGAGGTTACATCGGCCGAAACGTGAATACAACAATCAAGATGAGAATAATAATCCGAATAGTCGATGTTCATGATTGTTTTTGCAAATTACTCATAGCTCGAGTAAATGTTGTCATTTCATAGGTTTCCTTCTCCTCCGTTAGTTGCCCTATCAAGGCTACTTAACTATTTCACCCCTAATTGGTATGGTGGGGATGAATTCATACTTTTCCCAAGGTTATTACTGATACAATTTCTCTGATTGAACATAACACCCTGATAACCACTGCACCACTTCAAGCTGTATATACAAAACCATGGAAAGAATGGCTAACGTGCGACTGGTGTGATATTTGGAGAAACATAATATCTCATCGAGATATCAAAGTGGATTTTGGGAAAACCAAGACACAAATAACCAACTTATAATATGGCATGAAAACCACATACATAAATGCCCTGTTGGATGGGGCTACAAAATATTACACACACACACACACACACACCCTGTGAGGCCACCTGTTTATCATGGATGGCGACCAGTGTTGCCCGAGGCAATCACCTAGAAATGGTGTCTCGATAAAAGCACTAATCTCCATTACCTCACTGGGTTGGCGTAAGGAAGAGTATCAGCCCTATAAAAATATTCCCTCAACTGAGGAAATGACTTCCAAAGAAAATCTGTCGCATTTTAGGTTATGTAGTTTAAATAATGACCTGGACAGAGATAGGTTAGTTTTGAAGTCAATTCTAAAAGCTGTCCAACACATGCCAGCATGTAAAACGAACATTAAACTAAATATGATGATGATAACTAACAGCTTCTGTTCGCAGTCAGCACAAGAGGCTAAACCAGACAAGCTATTTTGCCACGTCCTCTACTTCAACTTCCTGCTCATTACATCACTTCCCTAACAGGTTTGCTAAATGTGTAACCTTAATTTCTAAGCGGAAATTTCCTTTTTGTGTGATCTAATTTTGAAATGGAAATTCGTTTTTCTACGTTAACTACCACATCTTACGTAATGTTACAATAACAGCACCAAATCTTTTATTTAGTGATAACATTTAGTGCCATTACTAACTAGCAGAGCATTACCAATGTCAACCAAGGGAAGAGTCTATCAGGCATGTGTACACAGTATGATGATGTATGGAAGTGAAATCTGGCCACTGAGGGTTGAGGACATGTTGCATGGAGAAAAATGATATGAGAATATGATGGATGTGTATTATTGTGTAATGTGAGTTTTAAAGACAGGCTTAGATCTTATGATCTCAGAAGAAGATTGTTAGTCATCAACAGACACTTTAGCTGTATAACAGCTCTTCAGTGCAGTTGAGATAGATATATATATATATATATATATATATCTCTATTATGCATATTTAAATTGTAAATACAATTCTAGATTTTTATGAATCAATCGTAATTAATCTAATAGACTTATTGTATTAAAGAACCCAAAATATATTTCATTTTTATAGTTAAATTGATTTTCTTTCTTTTTCAGACAATGGGTGGAGACTTTTCTGGTAAAAGTCAAGATTGTAGCAAAGGAATCTATGCATTAGCAGGTAGTGACCTTTTCTTTACTGTTTTAAACAAAAATCTTTATAGAATTTAAAAAAAAAAATTTTTTAATATACAACATTTTGTTAATTGTAATTACCCAAAAAAGATTTTTTAATTATTTTGTAATTGAATTAACTGGAAAGCTTCATAATTTCTTGGAAGTTTATTTTTTTGTTCTTTTATGATTTTTTAAAAAAATTTATTTTCTTACTATTGTAGCTAAAGATGTTTTTAAATTACTTCATTCGCGTTACAAAAAATTGGACATCACTGTTAGTGCAAGTTATTTTGAAATATACAGTGGCAAAGTAAGTACCACAACTCTTCTTTTTCCTAAACAATAATTCTAGTAAAAGACTAACAATTAGTGTATAGAAAAATTGCTGTAAAAATGTTCGTCTATATTTGTTTGATCTGTAGAAATACAAAATTGTCTTTTGTAGTCCAGTAATATGTAAAGTTTTCTTCCATCTACATTAGTGCTCAATAGTTTCGTAACAAAAGCCACATGCATCAATTTTTTTCAGTTAGTGATTTCTACCACATGTTCTATGTTGATAGAAAGCAAAATTTTAGTTTACTCGTTTTCTTTGATTTTAATATTTAGTCCTGCTCAATATTTTTTTTTTAAATTTGTCATACATACAGGAAGTAAGTTTTTTACTCTTGCACTCAGATTTACTACCATTGTCACCCATAAACACCAGGAAAACTTGTGTGTGTATATATATATATATATATATTATACAAAGAAAAGATCAAGAATTATATTAGATCCTATCAAGATACGGTGAAGCTCAATATAGTGGATAGAGCATTTATTTATTTATAATAAAAATGGAAAAATGTCTTGATTTAAATAATTTGAGGCATGTTTTATTTTTTTCAGGACTTAAAATGGAAAAATGTCTGGATTTATATTTTTCAAAATTCTTCAATTTTGCATTTTCAAGATATTCACCTAATAATTAATTAATATTCAATTATTATTGGTCAGACCTTTTGACGATAAGAACGTTATCTTTGAAAAGCCACGGTTTAAAGGTCTTTTTATATATGTATTCCTTATTTGAACACTTGATGAATTAATAAATATGTGAACTATACAAATTTTATCCATTTCATTTTATATATAACATTAGAACAGCCTATGCAAATTGACCAACGTTTCGATGCTAGTACATCTCTACGGGCCTGTGAGATCAACTGACAATTAAATTGTTCCCAAATAAATAAGATAAAAAAATTTTACAAGGCTGTAACTATCTGGGTGGTTGGGGTAAGACTCTTTTAAATGTGTCATTATATATATATATATATATATATATATGGTACGTCAATGAAAATTAGTAAGACCTGCAAATGGAAGCAAATCGGTATTTTCAGTTCAAAACAAGGAGTAGTTTAGTTAATAAAAACATTTATTTTTCATCTCTTTCTTTCCTTAAACCAGGCTTTTCAAAGATTAAAATCTTATCATCAGAGGAAAAATTATGATTGATAAGTTGACAGGGTGGGACTGTCAAAGTTCCAAATTTGAAAAAGTTTTCTTTTAAAATTAAAAATTAAAGAAATTCAAAAAACTTCTTTAAAAAAATGTTTCCAAAAGGTTCAGACGGGCATGGGAATCACCAATAACGAAATCCAAAAAACGTAGGGCTCAGAAATATTGGTAAATCCGGGGGGATCTGCATAAAAATCCAACGACGGCGATTTCACTCAGGTCTGTTGTCCACGGAGAGGAATCAAATAAAAACGGCCATTTCAAGGAAAACAATATTCTTCCTGTTTTCAATTAAGCGTATTCCAAGGCAAAAAGCTCTAACTGGTTCAAAGACGAATCGTCACACTGTATCAAAATTATTTGGGAATTGTATAAATAAAGAAAGACAAGAGAAGAGAATGAGAAAAGAAAAAGAAAAAAGAAAAGGAGAGAGAAAAGCGAAAAGCGATCGGAAGTAGAATGTAATCTAACAAGTGGGGGGGGGGGTTTTAAGGGATTCAGATCAAAATGATATTTAGGCAGAAAAAGATATGAAGGGTAGATTTCAAATTGGCCACACAAAGTGCCGAGTGCTGGTCAGCTCAGTTAAGTTATATTCCCAGGGGATATTTAGGTAGATTAAATACAGATAAGAGACAGAAAGCTGTCTCCTAAGAAAGGTTAGTTTAATTTTGCAAGGGGAAGGGTATATGAGGGATGGGCATTAAACTGGTGTCGCTAATAGAGTTAAGTCTCATTTTATATTTTAACAAGAAATTGGATTATCTGTCTTATTATAATTCTTAAGATCTGAGTGAATTTCTTTAAGATGTTTAAGGAGTTTTGAATCAATTTATGAATAAATCGACAATGTAGGTAGTTAAGAACAGGAAGATGGGGGTATTAAGCAGATGTAAAACACCTTAGGCTAATGAATAATAGTAAAAGTAATAATAAAAAAATAAAAATAATAAAAGTAGTAATAAATAGTGAAACCTAAAGAATAGATAATGGGATTTAAATATGGGGGTGTATATCTATATATTTGCAATGCTGCCTTCACTTACTCGCGGCTATGGATTATTGTTCACTACATCACTGGACATCCACCGCAATCTGGTATGAATTGTTAATAAAGCACATGTAAAAGCCACGCGAGCAAAGCCGTATATACACACACATGTGTACATACAAAAAACCAGCACATACAGACAAACACATATGTATATACACATACATACACACACACAGATTTATATATACATATGTACACACACATACATACATACATATATATATACACACACACACACATTTATACATATATATGCACACACACACACATACATATACATTCATACGCATATGTATACATACATATATACACACACACATGCACACACATATACACACACACACACATATACATATATATATATACACATAAAAGTACAATAGCCACAATCACCCAAATGTACCCAGCATACCTGCACAGCAAAAAACCGCTTATATACAAAAGTGTGGTATCCATACATGTACCTGTTATTCCAGAGAAACTACATATATATATACACACTCATACATAGAAGGCAACTACTCACATACTCGTTCGCATCAGCGACACTGCTAGTTATAAGTCTGGCAGCAAAGCAATTCAGTATTATATAAGTATGTTCTAAAGGATATGTTTAATGTTCACAACAGAAGGGATTGGTATAGGGGCAATCATGGAAAGGTACATAGTAAGTGTAAAGAATTATAAGATATGGGGAGGGGGAAATCTATTGATTATTGTTAGGTGGGGGTATATCTGGAGGGGCCAAGAAGTTAGCATATTTGTATTTACGCTTGTGTCTGCAATGGGAGATCAATTCGTTTTTAGAGTTAATAGTATTTAATGATTTATTAGCTGTGGCTATTGCGTAAGTTTCCAAAGTGCAAAGGCTGCAGTGTGGAGCTCCTGGGGTGTATGATCTAGATTGTTTCAATATGGACCAATGTAAGGAGTAGGGTGTATTATTGCTTTTAAGGTTTCTAATTAATTTAGAGAGCGAGGTACTAGGGTTATTGTTATTTAATTTAAATGATTGTATGTGGTTTGAGATCCTTATCTTAATTGGGAAGGCGCTAAGACCTATATATGTGTGAATTTTGCAAGGTGCAGAAATTGCATTTGAATAATTAGGGTCATTGGTAACTGTTTGAGAGGATGGATCTGATACTATATTAGCCTGGGGTCTTGGGGTAGGGTCTAGAATAACCGGTGTATTACTGCTAATTGTATAGGGTTCAAAATTACTTGGTGAAGATGAGGAGTAAGATCTAAGGAGGTCGTTAGTTGTATTTTGAGATATCGGGGCAGAGGAATGGGAGGAGGTACGTAAAGGTGGTAGGGTTGCCGAATCGGGGTTCGAATTATAGTTAGAGTTCTGTCGGAATTCCTTAATAGTGCACGCGTATACAACATCACTATGAATGCAATCACCATTAAGAGGACATTCTCTGGGTCTACGGCAATTACAATTATTTTGGGAAGGAAGGGTGGGAGATTGTTGGGCAGTTTTTATTTTTTTATTATTGGAGGAAATTATATTTTGTGCTATGTTAGGCATAGTGGAGTAGGAAATTTTAATGGAGTTTTTATTTAGTATTGTGCAATATTTATGGGGGTATCTAAAACATTTGTCTAAGATTTTAAAAAATTCTTTCGGGACGTTAGTTTTTACATTGCAATTGAAAGGAGGGTTAAACCAGATATTATTTTTCCTTCTTGACTTTTTATCTCCCCCAGAGTTCCGGTTAGTATTTATAGTTTCCAAGCTGTCTGTATTGTGAGGGTTAGGGTTCGAGGGGATATTAGAGTTACCTCGTCTTCTGGGGTTTAAAGCCATATTATGGGTAATTAAGCTAGTGTGATTATTTTTACGGGTTGGGGGAGTATTGTTGTACTTAATTTTAACGTTGTATCCTGAGGCAAGTAAAGCATTGTTATAAAAATTACAATTCTGCTCAAAAATAGATTTATTTGCAGAAAGTTTAGAGATTCTATTAGAGACCGATTGGGCAATTGAGTTGGTTATTGATTTGGGGTGGTTAGAATATTTATGCACGTAGAATAAAGTTAGGTTTGGCTTATGATAAGGGCTAAAAGTTTCAAAATTAAGGTTAAGGCTTAAATCTAAGAAGTTAGAAGTTCTCTTTTCTGGCTCAACTGTGATTGTAAGAGCAAAATTTTTAAAGAAATTATGGAGATTTTTTATGGTGTTGTTGTATTGTCTTGATCTTTCTCCAGACACAAATAGGGCATCGTCCCTGTATAGACCACCTCTCAAATGTTCGAAGTTATATTTAAGTTCTTTCATTAAGTAGATACCCACTAAGTCAGTGACTTGGGCCGAGTCTGAGGACCCCATTGTAATATCGAAGTTATTGGGGTGATCCTTCCTTGTCCAAAGTTTGTTGTCAAATTGTAGAAGGGATTTTCTAGCTAGTTTGATCAGATCAATTTCTAAGTTAGTCAAATCTGAATTATCTTTAGCGAATATTAAGGCTTTATTGAGAAGAATGGGGGTAATAGATTGATAATAATTATCGATGTCAAATGTAATGAAGTTTAGATTAGGGTTTGACTTGTTTTTAAGGTTAAGGAACCAGTTAGAGACCTCATCTGAGGATTGCCAAAGGGTATATGGGATTTTAGATTTGAGGTTTGGAATTATTCTGTCTAATATGTTTTTGCTTATAATGCCTAGATCTGATTTAGAGGGGCAAATTAATCTAATGGTAGGGTTTTCATGGAAATTTCTTTTATGGTCCTTTAATGTGCATCTAGGCGTAGCTGGGGTTAGGATTTCTGTGTAGTTTAAGACATTTAAGGAGGTGAGAATAGATTTGGCTTCCGAATTAATTGTGTTGAGAGTGTTTATAGGTGCACTTTTATAAGATTTGTTAAGTTCTTTATAAATTAAGTTTTTGTATTCAGTGTAGGTTAATTTGTAGTAGTTTTTGGTCTTATCTGCAGGGACTATCATATCCTGGTGTTTCTTAATTTTATTAGTAAAGCTATTAATTTTTTTGATTATGGGGTTAGATTGCTTATTGTGTTTTTTAAATTTAATATTTTTAATAAGGTTGAACAATTCGTCTTCAAATTCATTGAGGCTATGATTTTGCCCAGGAAAGGAAGAAGTTTTCAGGCCATACCTTGATGCTGTTTGTTTTTCGAGTCTCTTTAATTCTCTGGAAGAGTTCATAGGCAATGTAAGATCATCACTTTCCGGAGCTGCAACGGTGTTGGTATCAGGCTTCTGGTCCCTTGATCCACTGTGTAGGTCGTAATGGAAGGCCCTCCACCGAACATTAATGATGAACTTCTTCGTCGCTTGGATCAATTTACAGATGTATGCCTCGTTCGAGGGGATTGGGATATTTTTTGCAGAAAGAGGGATGAACTCCTTGTTGAACATATCACAAGTAGGATGAACGCTCAACTCAAGAGGAGCGTAAATATGTAGATTATAACTAAAAGGTAAACTTTTAGAGAGTTGGACCTATTGTGAAATAAGGAAAGCTCAATATACTGGATAGAGCAAAAAATATGGTACGTCAATGAAAATTAGTAAGACCTGCAAATGGAAGCAAATCGGTATTTTCAGTTGTTCAAAACAAGGAGTAGTTTAGTTAATAAAAACATTTATTTTTCATCTCTTTCTTTCCTTAAACCAGGCTTTTCAAAGATTAAAATCTTATCATCAGAGGAAAAATTATGATTGATAAGTTGACAGGGTGGGACTGTCAAAGTTCCAAATTTGAAAAAGTTTTCTTTTAAAATTAAAAATTAAAGAAATTCAAAAAACTTCTTTAAAAAAATGTTTCCAAAAGGTTCAGACGGGCATGGGAATCACCAATAACGAAATCCAAAAAACGTAGGGCTCAGAAATATTGGTAAATCCGGGGGGATCTGCATAAAAATCCAACGACGGCGATTTCACTCAGGTCTGTTGTCCACGGAGAGGAATCAAATAAAAACGGCCATTTCAAGGAAAACAATATTCTTCCTGTTTTCAATTAAGCGTATTCCAAGGCAAAAAGCTCTAACTGGTTCAAAGACGAATCGTCACACTGTATCAAAATTATTTGGGAATTGTATAAATAAAGAAAGACAAGAGAAGAGAACGAGAAAAGAAAAAGAAAAAAGAAAAGGAGAGAGAAAAGCGAAAAGCGATCGGAAGTAGAATGTAATCTAACAAGTGGGGGGGGGGGGGGTTAAGGGATTCAGATCAAAATGATATTTAGGCAGAAAAAGATATGAAGGGTAGATTTCAAATTGGCCACACAAAGTGCCGAGTGCTGGTCAGCTCAGTTAAGTTATATTCCCAGGGGATATTTAGGTAGATTAAATACAGATAAGAGACAGAAAGCTGTCTCCTAAGAAAGGTTAGTTTAATTTTGCAAGGGGAAGGGTATATGAGGGATGGGCATTAAACTGGTGTCGCTAATAGAGTTAAGTCTCATTTTATATTTTAACAAGAAATTGGATTATCTGTCTTATTATAATTCTTAAGATCTGAGTGAATTTCTTTAAGATGTTTAAGGAGTTTTGAATCAATTTATGAATAAATCGACAATGTAGGTAGTTAAGAACAGGAAGATGGGGGTATTAAGCAGATGTAAAACACCTTAGGCTAATGAATAATAGTAAAAGTAATAATAAAAAAATAAAAATAATAAAAGTAGTAATAAATAGTGAAACCTAAAGAATAGATAATGGGATTTAAATATGGGGGTGTATATCTATTTGTGTGGCCAATTTGAAATCTACCCTTCATATCTTTTTCTGCCTAAATATCATTTTGATCTGAATCCCTTAAACCCCCCCCCCACTTGTTAGATTACATTCTACTTCCGATCGCTTTTCGCTTTTCTCTCTCCTTTTCTTTTTTCTTTTTCTTTTCTCGTTCTCTTCTCTTGTCTTTCTTTATTTATACAATTCCCAAATAATTTTGATACAGTATGACGATTCGTCTTTGAACCAGTTAGAGCTTTTTGCCTTGGAATACGCTTAATTGAAAACAGGAAGAATATTGTTTTCCTTGAAATGGCCGTTTATATTTGATTCCTCTCCGTGGACAACAGACCTGAGTGAAATCGCCGTCGTTGGATTTTTATGCAGATCCCCCCGGATTTACCAATATTTCTGAGCCCTACGTTTTTTGGATTTCGTTATTGGTGATTCCCATGCCCGTCTGAACCTTTTGGAAACATTTTTTTAAAGAAGTTTTTTGAATTTCTTTAATTTTTAATTTTAAAAGAAAACTTTTTCAAATTTGGAACTTTGACAGTCCCACCCTGTCAACTTATCAATCATAATTTTTCCTCTGATGATAAGATTTTAATCTTTGAAAAGCCTGGTTTAAGGAAAGAAAGAGATGAAAAATAAATGTTTTTATTAACTAAACTACTCCTTGTTTTGAACAACTGAAAATACCGATTTGCTTCCATTTGCAGGTCTTACTAATTTTCATTGACGTACCATATTTTTTGCTCTATCCAGTATATTGAGCTTTCCTTATTTCACAATAGGTCCAACTCTCTAAAAGTTTACCTTTTAGTTATAATCTACATATATATATATATATATATATATATATATATATATAAGCAAAGATGCTTGTCTGTCCACACATCACATATCAATGGTTGATCTAATGGTATATTTGGAATTGGCAAGTTCTTACTATTATGATTATGTATGATAAATGGTTTTGCCATTTTGTGTAATGGCATATTAATCTTTACCGTTATGTAACGCTTGGAACCATTTCTCTAAACAAATGTTTTACTTTTGTAAATGAATTGTTAGAAAACCAGTACTTGTACGCTTGAATCCATAAATGGGCAGAATCAGGGTTTCATACCTTTCCCCAAATTTTATTAGTTATTTTTTAGCATATTTGATAAGTTTGGGTAATTTTACTTGTCCAGTAATAAGTCACAAATCATTATTTTGCATTACATTCTTTTGAAGAAAATGATAACGAGTGTAATATACAAATACGTCAAACCGTTATGATGGAACTCTGCCCGTTTGTTTTAACATTATCCATGGGAGGCTGATAAAAAATGTATAGCTCTATTTTGGTTTTAAACATTACTTTTTTGTTTTCACATTTAAAATTTTTTTTTTTCTTAGGCTGTGATTGTATTCCTTTCAATGTGATTCTTTCTCATTTTATAATAAAATTATTTAAAAATAAATATGTTAATATCTATTATTGTCAATTTATTACATAGAAGCCGCTCACTAATTGGACACGTGCTTCAACCCGAATTTCGTTCTCGTTCGATGATGGCAACGGGGACAGTGGCGATGGTCTTCAAGTCCATCATCTTTAATTTTAAGGATGTTCGTTAATTAGGCTGGAAAGGAAAACTGTCATCACTTTCAATCACAAAACAACACAGATCAGTTCGCCCGGTTTTATTGGCTTTCCGGAAAACCAATCTCTGACTGTGGTTGCGTTAATTACCCCAGCGGCCTAGACATAAGCTGCTGGCTGACACATCTGAAGAAGATAAAAATTCTTATCTACAATAATGAGAAAACGAAAGTCACCTGACTCATGACGTCACCCTCTCCTTTACACAGTGGAAGGTAGACAACTCTCGCTCCCCCCTCCCTAACAAACTGACATAAAATCAAAGCTTTACTTTTGTAGCAATTTTTTTTGTTTTAAATGCCATTGAAGAATTTTTGTCAAATTTCTTTGTTTATCGTGTAAGAAACGAAAGTTGGCTATCATACTTTTCTTTTTTTTTAATAAAAAAGCCATTTTTATCAATGTTTCTTTAAGTAAACAGTTAAGTTTATTTAAACTATATACTTCAGTTTTAGATTTTTATTTGGTTGTTTTATTATTTTTGTTTTGTAGGTATTTGACTTATTGAATAAAAAAGTCAAATTACGTGTATTAGAGGACCGAAAAGGTCAAGTGAATATAGTAAAATTACAAGAAAATAAAGTTAACACCGTAGAAGATGTCCTTAAGCTGATACAGCATGGCAACGCTGTTCGGTATGTATTTCTTTTAATGAAAATTTTTCAGACTTAACTTTGATATTGGTCAATAAAGTTGCTAAATTGTATTTAAATAAGAATGTTAAAATTTCTATGAAAATAAATCTAAAAATGGATTAATCAACTATAATTAGGTGTTGTCTTCTTTACAATATATATGTATAAATAGTGTGTAATACTAAGGGAGGTAATTCATTATATAATATCAGGAGCAGCAGATTTGAAGTATTATATAAAAAGTGAGAATTATGTGGTTGCTTGTTGTAAAGTAGCAATAAATATGTATGTAAATAGTTCATTGTTTAAAGGTAATTTAAAAAAAAAATTTATTTGTCTGAAAAATGTAACATTTCTCTTTTCATCATATTTGATGGAATCGTTACTCTAGTACAAAATAGTAGACGTGTTTTAAAAAGATAAATAAAAAGGAAATAGAAACACTTTGAGAAGGGAGAGGCTTCCCTGAAATATTGGGATATACTGGTTTCACACATACAGCTCTAGTGAATGAAGTGAAAATTGTAAGAAAGATTTTTTTTTTTTTAAAATAACAATGAAAAAAACTTATTCCTTCTTACAACTCTGTATATTTTTGCATTGTATGTGTGTGTATAATATATATATATATATATATATATGATAATTTTATTTACACAGACATGTACAAAATCTGCGACACTGGTATGTCGATGTTATCGATCAACAGTTACTATAAACTGAGATCTCATATATATATATATATATATATATATATATCGTACATGTATTGTATTAGTTTCTGTAAATGTAAATCCGTAGAAACTCAAGTGTTTATAAAAAGTGCTCAATACCAAGTAGAGCTGTTTATAAGTATAAATTTTTATTTATACAAACATTATTGGTTACATATGTGCATACATGTTTCGGTTGCACTTTTCCAAGAAAATGATGAGGTTGACTTTCTTGGAAAAGTGCAACCGAAACATCTATGCAACCAATAATGTTTGTATAAATAAAAATTTATACTTTATATATATATATATATATATATATATATATATATATATATATAGTGTGTAGGTGTGTTTATTGATATTTACATATTTAAGTGATTTCTTAAATGACACTGAAACTGAGTTAATTTTGTCAGCAATTTAGATCTCATTTCTAATAAAAATATTAAATATTTATGGTTTCATTAAATTATTAGTTATTCTAACATTAAAATCCATGACAGTCTGTAAATCTTTAATTTCATTTGATAGTCCTTAACTTTAATAATTTAAATATAAAACAGTTATTGTAATGATAATAATTTAATTTCTAATTTTTTATTATGCAAAAAAAAAAAATCTCTCATTCGTCTAATATATGTTCTAATCTCTATCATTAGAACTTCTGGTCAAACTGCAGCAAATCAGCATTCGTCAAGGTCCCATGCTGTCTTCCAGATCCTACTCCGTCGAAGGTGAAATTTCTTTTATAACATTTGTTTCTTATGAAGTTTTCTTGTATATTTTTATTGGTGTAATTTGCTTTATTTTTGTTTTTGCTTTTTACCATTCTTTGAAAGGGGTAGAAGTTAAAATTGTATGGTGATTTTTTTTCACCCCCTCCCCTACCTTTATTATTTACGGACACTCAAATTTAAAAGACTAAAATATTCGATATGTAATTGAATGGAAAATACTGAAGTACCAAGATTCATACACTTCACAATTCCAAGAAATGTAGCCTGTGTACTACTGAAAAATTTGGAATTTTGAAGCCATTTCTTCATCAGTCACTTACCTAAACAAAACATCCAAAATTTTCAGGATATGTCCTACCGCAGAAAACACTTACTAGCGACTTGAACCCAAAAGGATAGTGACTCAAGATCAAAGCATGCCACAGAATCGTTAAAATATAGCAGTAATAGTCATGGGTCCTAATAGGACTGTGAGTGTGTACATACATATATATTAAGACAGGCTTCATTTAAAATCCACGGAGTTCTGCTTTTTTGAGATTTTCTTGGTTAGTCGTTCGACTCTTCGAGCGATTTTACGATTGTGTGGTAGTAGCTGGTGCAGTATAGCACCCATCGTTATGGTTTGGGTCAAATCTCGAGCGCTTTCGGACGTCTCGTCCATCTTCAGGAGGTTGATTTTAGCTAATATGGGTCTTTTTCCGCTTCCATTTTTATAGCTTTTTTTTTCTTCTTCATTCTTTAATTTATTTGTTTTATTGATTTACATATGTATAGATTTTTTTTTTTTTTTCCTTAAGTGTTAATTGTTAAATACGGAAAGGGCATTAATGCCGGTCGTAAATGTGATTTTGTTTATTGTGGGTTGCATTTTTCTAATATATAGTGCTTCGAATATTTTAAGTCGGTTAGTGCAGTTATTTCTGTGTATAATTCGAGTGTTGTTGGTTAGTATTTTCCGAAGTTCGGCGGATTTTATATTTTTATTGTGTGTGATGATGTGTCTCTGTATGGCGCTGGTTTGATTCAGGTGGTACGTAAGACGTCGGGAGAGGGTTGTCGTGGTGTGGCCGATGTATGTGCTGTGTTTGTCCGTTTGGTTTTTGGGGAAGCATTCCTCGAATGGGCATTTAAACAGGTACACTACGTTGGTTTGGTTTAAGGGGGAGTTAGTGGTGGTGTTGTTGTTTCTGATTATTAGGTTAGAGGTATTAAATTTTGTGTAATAGATTGTTATTTTTATTTGTTGTTGTTGATCGGTAGGTTTAGTGTATCGGTTTATTATGTTGGTTATGGCTTTTTCATCTAGTTTATAGTTGGAGTGCATTTGGTTTTTATAGTATACAAGAATAGTTTCTTTTTTAGTGTGCTGATTCTTTTGGTGTAGGGAAGTTATATATAGTTTAATTTGTTGATCAACGAATTTGTTGGGGAAATTATTATTTATTAGGGTTTGTTTAATATTAGATAGTTCGGTGTAAAATATTTTTTTGGAGGAGGATGTTGTGTATGCACGGTGTGCGAGGTTTTTTATTAATGCGATTTTGTATTTTTGGGGGCATTCACTGTGGTAGTTTAGGAGATTAGGGTTATTGTTCGTGGGTTTTTTATATGTGGAAGTTGTATATTGTTTAGGGTTATTAGAGTCAATTAATACGTCAAGGAAGGGGATTTTATTGTTGGTATTTATTTTGTGTGTGAAGGTGAGTACTGAATGTGTTTCTAAGGTTTGTTGGAGTCGTTTAATATTATCGAGTGATTCTGTGGCGATGAGGATGTCGTCGACGTATCGAGTGTAAATGGGAGGTTTAATTATTAGGTTAGGAAAGATATTGATTTCTACGTGGGACATGTAATATATTATATATTTTAATAAAGCCTGTCTTAATAACAATTTGCTGCCAAACTATACGTATACATATATATATATATATATATATATATATATATATATGTGTGTGGGTGTGTGTGCAACTTTACACATATGTCCACAAACACCCCTCTTCCTCTTTGTGTAAGAAAAAAATTAATGTAAATAAAATTAATTCTGCTGCTCAGTGTATTAGTTTTATGGATGTTATCAAAATCAAGAAAATATATTTTGATTGAAAAGCTGACATTTTCAACAGTTATTACTTTTTGTACTTTCTCATCTCCTTTTGTCTGGATGACTGTTGGGGTGCCAAAGATGACCTAGCAACCATTTTTCTACAGCCCTTCTGATTTTCTGCCTTTCTGAACGTATTACTTGATGCCAGCGCTGTCCAATCTCGGATGTTGTCCTCCCATTTCTTTCTTTGTCTACCCCTCCGTCTTTCTCCCTGTACAGTTCTTTGCATGATTGTCTTTGCAAGACATGATAATCGTGTGACATTCATTTTTCTCTTCTTCACAGTGGTCAGTAGATCTTCATATAGCCAGACTGCTTGTCTGAGTTTTTTACTTCCTCATTTGTATGAGATGTTGAGTATTTTTCATAAAGCATCTCATCTGTGACCTGTATCCTTCTCTCTATGTCCGCAGTTAGCATCCACGACTCACACACGTGCAAAAATATGGAGATGACCAGGAATCGCATCAATCTGGTTTTTGAGCCGAGTGTGATGTTTGTCATTCCATATGGGCCTTAGTTTGGTCAGTGCTGCAGTTGTCTGCGCAATTCTTGCAGGTATTTCAGGCTTAGATCAATTCTTTGCCATAACCGACCAAAGGTACTTGAAACTGTTGATGCCTTCCAGCTTCTCTGATGCAAGTGGTGTTGTTGATTATGACTTTAGTCTTTTTTATGCTAATCTCATGCCATAGGTTGTCGTGGTCTTGTCTCTGTACTTTAAATATCTCAAACTGGAAAATTCTTACGAATGTCAAATTTTTTTTTATTCACTTACAGATCAAAGGACTTATTTGGTAAATTTTCCTTGGTAGATTTAGCTGGTAAGTGTATTTTTACTTTAATTTTAAACTAGTTGTACATACTTAACGTTACCCCTAAAACATTTTACTAACCTTTTTTTTTTCTTTTCTTTTTTTTTTTTTTTTAAATAGGATTTTGAAAGATAAATTTAATTATTACAGTATCGTTTAGTCCTTAAGTTATTAATTATTTTTATATTCAGTCTGATCAGCCATTTTCTCTATGAATACTAATTTCAGCGTGGGTATAGGAGTAACTAACCCCCCACATTACTAAGATCTCATCCTTTTTTTCTTTTTTTTTTTTTTTACACGATTATGTGTAGTTTTAAGAGGGTCTTTGTGAGAACTTGCCACTCAGAGGGTTAGTGATAGGGCTAGAGGCAATTAGTGTGAACACCCTGAAAACTAAGCAGAAAGAAAAAAAAACAATTATTTTTTAATTTGAGTTGGGGATTAGTTTCACATCAATTTAATATAAAATAATTCACTATTTCCTGGCCATTCTAGCGTTTTAGAGCAGTTAATTCTTTTTTTTTATGGGAAATAAATACTGTGCGTTTTTCTTTATGGGGGTTCACTTTTTTTCTTTTTGTAAAAATTTTTTTAGACTATTATGTGTGGTTTTAATGGGGTTTTTTGTAGGATTGGGAGCTTGCCACTCGAACTTAGGGTTAGTGATAAGATTAAGGAAGCGGTTTTGTTTTGGATGGAGGTTGTCATTCGGACTTAGTGTTAGGGTTAAGAAATTTTTTTTGTTAGGGAGTGGCTTGTCACTCAAACCTAAAGTTAATGGTAGAGTAATTATTTATTTTATATCAAGTTTTCAGCTTGAAAAAATATTTAAAAAATTGTACTAAAAGGCAAGAATGGCCAGGAAATGGGAGATCATTTTACGTTAAATTTATATGTGAAAATGATCCCCTCACTCTAAATTCTAAATTATTTTTTGCTGTCTTTATTCCACCAAGACTTTTAGGATGTTCACACATAATCGCCTAAAAAAGTAGAATCTTATTTATTTTTTTAATTGGCGACTATTAGTCATTACTATAGAAGTTTGAAAGTTGAGTATGTTTGAAAACCAGTATTTCTTGAATTTTTTTTTTCTATAAAAGAACTACAAACAGCATTAACTTTTTTAAGCACAAAAAGTATTTGTCTTTGGGTTTTTTTTTTCAAAACTTCGTAAACGAATTTTACGAAGCTAACTGTTTATAACTAGCTGCTGATTGATTGTTATATTAGCATACTAGCAGCCATTGTTTACTTTTGCCCAAAAAGGACAATATTTTTTCGAATAGGGTAATTCAAAATTACTACCAAAAGACAAAACAACCTACAATTATAATTTTAATGCATAAAAGATGAAAGATTGATTTATTTACTAGTTGGTGTACGAAAAAAATTGTTTTTAAATGTTCGATACATGTCATGTTGAAGGTTTATTTTTAAGATTACAAAAAAAATAATGGATCAATTAATTTTGTACCCCAACAGTAATTGAAATTGATATTTTTCCTGATTGTTTTCCAAATTTCATGACGAAATTCGTCATACACTAATGGTACGATATCTTTAAAAGAAGGTGGGTTAAAAAAAAAAGTGATATAAATGGCCGAAAATAACGTTAACATTTTTATGACTTTATTTGCTGAAAACTCTCAAAATATATAATGTAGATTATAATGTATTAATGCATATGAAAGGATATTCAATTCTGAACAAAATGGCGGTATTTTGACTACTAAAAGTGCTTTGGTTTTTAAAATATGACTATTTTAGTGGAACTACCTTGAAATCTGTGATTATCCAAACTGTTTTATGGTCGGTGGATATTACTACTGTTACCCACTACAACAAAAGGCTCCTGAAGAAGGCCGGAGCAAATATCTGTAACATGAAAATTGCAGCAACGAAGATGATTAAAAACTACCGAAAACGTGTAAATATTCTTCTCAATTTGTTTACAGGAAACGAAAGAGGAGTTGATACATCGAGTTCAGATCGGCAAACGAGAATGGAAGGTGCTGAAATCAATAAAAGTTTATTAGCTCTAAAAGTGAGTTGACATTTTTTGTATTTCGTTTTTTTTTGTTTTTTTTTTTCAGTCGTTAGACAAATTGAATTTCAATTGCTTACATCTTGAAAGATGCAAATTTTGCCATCAATTTAGCACATTAAAAATGTTGATATTTTATAGATGTTTTGATATTTCATCTTTTATGTAAAAAGTAAAGTTAGATTTTCCCCTGTAGCGTTGACGAACATAACTTTCTAACCCAAAAGCTACATATAAAAATCTGCTTCGTATGTGGTTTAGGCCAATTATTGATGCATGTTTTCAAAAACAAAAAAATTTAGTCTCGTTCAAATTCATTTATTTTTATATTCAGTCTGATGAGCCATTTTTTTCTATGAATACTAATTTCAGTGTGGGAATACGGTTAACTAACCCCCCACAGTACTAAGGCCTCATCCATAAACCCATTACACTGTAGATAAATATTGAATAAATCTAATTACTTTTTCGTATGATACTGTGCGTCACATAACTTCATATTGATTACTATGCAAACTAACAATTGAATCAATAATAACTATTATTGACAAAACTTTGTTTACTGATAAAAAATGATAGAAAAAACTCAAAATAAATCTTCTCAAGGAGATTCTTAGAATATACATAGGAAAACGGACCTTGCATTTCTTTGGTATTTTATAGTTTTTGTTTTGGTGTTCCATATAATATAAATTGTGCATATTTAGTGAATTTTACCATGTTTAATAAATATTAATTTACATAATTTTCTTGTAAAATAATTAAAAAAAGAGTTGTTTTGTTTTTTTTTTAATTATTTCAGTTTGTCTTGTTTTTCTCCATAAATTTTAAGAGGTAAACATACAACTTATGTCATAAAAATCGTTAGTGTATTTTTCTAAAGCTGTAAGAATCTGTTAAAAATCCAGTCATTAATCTTTTTTTTAATAAATTTATTTTCAATATATATAGATCTATATTGATATATCTAGATATATGATTATATCTGATTAAAAAGAAGCAAGAACTTTTATGAAATGTCCATTTCTTTCAACATTTGTTTAAAATTAATATTTGCTGACAAACACACAAGACAGGAATACAGTCATTGTACAACTGAAACTTTTGAATGAATACTGAAATATAAGACTAATTTTATTTTATTTGCATTGCATTTTTTTTTTACTTCACCTTCGTGACATTTTTATTTTATTTTCAGGAATGCATCCGTGCGCTTGGCCGTAAAGGTGCACATCTTCCATTCAGAGCCAGCAAGTTAACGCACGTTTTAAGAGATTCATTCACTGGGGACAAATCGAAAACTTGCATGGTTAGTAAAGAAAAAGGCTTTATTTACTTGTATTTATTGAATGTCTATAAAATGGTTTGCGACTCGCATCTTATTCTGTTTTGATCAGTTCGTTGCCAACTTGCAAATCACAAACGCGTAATGATGGTGCAATTAATTAGTGGTGATCCAAAGCGGTGCTTAAGAGTCGGTAGCTTAAATGGATATGTACACTACAACACTCCACTTTGGCCCTTACCTGGGCTAGACGGACGGTTGGAGAGGCCCGATACAATCAATCGGCTGGTCACGTCAAGCCCCACCATTTAAAACCCACACCAATCTACTCACTACAATTAACATTCCTATTCCAACCCCCACTAATAAATACTCCCAAAATATGATGGAAAGTGGTGGCTGAGGGTCAATTGGTTATGGCGAACAAAGCATTGACATGGCTGCGACATCCCTGACATTTTTCTTAAAAACCCCAAAAAGCAAAATTAAAGAAGAACAGGTGCTCAGTGCTTCACCTAGACCAAGTATATCATCCCTGTATCTCTGTGGTGCCAGGGCGAATGGGGGTCCCCCCTGGCACTTCCCACAAAGGGCTCCGAGGCGGGTGGAGAGCAAGGGTGATGAAAAACAGAAGAAATCTCATACTGGAACCATAACAGAGCAAACTGGGATAAATATAAAATTTTATGCCAAAATAAAACTCCCTCTCAAATCAAATAATAACAAAGACCACATAACATATTTCTCCAAAACACTCCTAGAAATTGCTGAAGAAAGCATACCTAAGACTTCAAACTCCAACAAACAAACAAAAAACCTGGTTCAACCATGAATGCCAAACTGTCATACGCATGCATCATACTGCTCTGAAAAAAATGTTAATTAAATCCAACCAAAGAAAACCTTAATGGTTTTAAAAACTGTTGGGCCAAAGCACAAAAACTATTAGAGAATAAAAAAATAAAAACTTCCTGGAAAAATTTTGTATCCAAACTCAACAACAAGACTAAAATTAAAACAATCTGGAAAATAATACGAAAAATCTCAGGCAAATATTCTAACACCTCATTAAATCAACTGCACCAAAACAATATAGAAGCCACTACCAAGGAAGAAATTGCAAATATGCTTGCAGATAACTTTGCTAAAACCTCTTCCCACCAAAAGGAAAATGTTAACTTCCAAAAAATCAGAAAAGAAAAAGAAAAAATCAATTTCAATACACATGATAAAATAACTTACAACAAAAATGTTACCATAACGGAACTTTGGGAAGCTTTAAATCAAACTCATAACTCATCTGTAGGTGAAGACGAGATTCATTATGAATTTTTGAAAAATTTACCCGTAATATCTCTAAACTACCTCTTAAAAATATACAATGACACATGGAACAAAAGTGAAATCCCCTCACAGTGGAAACAAGCTATAGTAATCCCCATTTCAAAAGCAATGAAAACAGACCCAAACAAACAAAAAGGAAAATTCCTAAAGACAACACCACAAACCCCAAAAACTACAGGCCTAACAAGTTGCTTATGCAAAACACTTGATAGAATGGTTAATAAAAGGCTTGTATGGTACCTGGAAAAAAACAACCTACTATCCAAATTTCAATCTGGTTTTAGGAAAAAGAGAAGCACCATAGATCACCTAGTGCAGCTTGAAACCTACATAAGAGAGGCTTTTATTCAAAAGCAACATGTAACTGCAATATTTTTTGATATTGAAAAAGCCTATATCACATGGCAGTATGGTATTATGAATGGCCTAAAAGAATTAGGCCTAAAAGGCAAACTTCCCATATTCATAGGAAATTTAATGAACAATAGAACCTTCAAAGTTAGTGGGAAATACACTCTCAGATAAAAAAAGAGCAAGAGACAGGAGTTCCCCGGGGAAATATTCTTTCAGTAACCCTGTTTAATATTAAAGTTAATAATATCCTCAAAGACATCGCAACAGAAACATCAGGAATTAAAGGTGCCCTATATGTAGATGATCTCATGATCTGCTATAGATCTAAATATATAAAAATGATTGAACGACAACTTCAATTTAACATAAACAAAATGGGCAACAGAAAACGGTTTCAATTTCTCTAACATGAAAGCAAAATGCTTGCACTTTTGCTCCCAAACAAAGTTACATAATGTCCCCATCATTAAGATCGAAGGAGAACAGATCCCAGTCGTCAACGAGTACAAATTTCTGGGTATGATATTTGATAAAACACTTAATTTTATTCCCCATATAAAATATCTGAAAAACAAATGTACTAAAGCTGCTCAACTCTTACGCATACTTGCCCACACAGACTGGGGAGCTGATAGACAAACACTCTTACATATCTACCGCACTAAAATTCGCCCAATACTGGACTATTGTAGCCTTATCTTTAGGTCAGCCAGAAAGTCCTATCTGAAGGAACTTGATACCATCCACCATGAAAGCTTGAGACTGGTATTAGGTGCATACAGAACCTCTTCAGTTGAGAGCCTATATGCAGAAGCCCACAAAGCATCTCTTCAGGTTAAAAGTGAAAAATTGGCCCTGCAGTACATAATAAAATTAAAATCATGTCCAGCATACGACTGTATATTTAACCTAAAACTCAGAACCTTTTTTGAACAGAAAAAAAAATGATAAAACCATTAGGCCTTAGAATGGAACCTATTATAAAAGAATCTAAAATCCAACTTTCCTACATTGATATTTCGGTGCTTTTACACTTTAGCGGATACTTTAAATAAAACAAACTGAGGAATATCTGTTTGATGTGCGTACCTGTCACGGGTTGAATAAATCCTATACCAAAAAGCACGTAAATTAATCAAGTAGTTTTTTTTTTTTATAAAAGAAAATTAAATTTTAGCCATGTACGAAGAGGACAGCCATTTCGAAAGTTTCCAAAGGGGGATTGAAAGTTTTAAAAGGGGGATAACCGTAACTTCAAAAATCGCTCCGTTTGATCACGTGACGTCGAGAGATACATTTAACTTTTCCCATTTTTTTTAAATGAAAAACAATTTCTGAAAGATAACAGACGTACTATATAAGACAAAATGAGATACATTTAACTTTTCCCTCTTTTAAAACTTTCAATCTGACCAAATCTTAGACTTCATTAAAGAAGTTGGACTGTTAAAAAAAATTTAATCTCAAATTTTTTTTTTTCCAAACAATATAAAATAAATTGACCTACCTTGGGACTTTATTTGACAACATTAGTCGGCATTAAATAACCCATAGATGGTTGATATGCCGTAAACCAAACCAAACATTGATCTTATTTTTATTTTTTGTTTGTTTTTCTCCCCTTTGCAAAGCTCAATCATGTTCTGCAAAACCAACAATTTTCCTTTACAAAACAATCAAACCAAACACCTTGAATACTTATTTGAAGATATAAAATACTTGAAACATAAAACCTACTACCAAAATGACCGGATTAGGTATTAAATAACCGAAAAGGGTTGATATGCCGTAAAACAACCAACCAACCAATCCTCCTTCGGAGGAAACCGGCATAGCCCAACCAAGGCTAAATGCCACACCAGGTATTATCGGTTCATATGTATAAAGCATAGATATGTGTTCAGCCATATCCACGCATTTGTTGGCAATAGTTTATCTCCAAATTAAACCATTTTCGTTTTTTTTGTTTTTTTTTTTAAAATTTGTTACCATTATAATTGAAGGAAAATCCTTTTATGTTTTAATTAGAGAATATACAAAACCGATATTTGTAGTCGGACAAGGTTTTGATATGCATGTACTTGCTATAAAAAATTCTTTGATTGAGACCACAGATGAGTTTTTAGAATTTTCCGATTTTTTTTTTTTCTTGATCGATGTGAAAATTGTCACCAAATTCTTTTTGTTATAAAATCAGACCAAACTGGCATTTAGTTATAATAGCACTTTTAATACTCAATTGAAGATTAATACATTTACTGTATTAGGTGTTCCGCGGGTTGGAGACGGGTACATTTTCTAGTATAATATGAAGTATGAATATATAATTTTATAATCAAAGCAAATTATGTTCAACTTTTATCTTGATCTATTTGTAATGTTATAGCTTTAAATATGTGTTAAAATTATGTTTTTATTTCAGATTGCAATGATATCTCCTGGCATGAGTTGCTGTGAACACACACTCAATACTTTGCGCTATGCTGACAGGTGAGAGAGAGTATTTTCGTAGCAATTTATGGTTAGGAGTTTGATTCTTATTATGACTGGGTCAGGATCAGTGGGTCTGCTGTATGTATCACATGGCTTTTCGAAATGTATTTATTAAAAATTGTACTGTTTTAGTCAACTGGACAACATAATTTGATTTTGGAACAATTCACTTTAAAATTGGTAAAATCGGAATTTTTTACCTTAGCGACATCAGATTAATCACCCTAATCGGACGATCTGATTTTTTTTTTTTATTGTTATAAACCATGTAATTTAGGTTATAATAATTAATAACTCGTAAAACAAAATGGATGACTTTTCAACAGAAAGGTTTAACAGATTTATTAAAAGTGTAATTAGAATGAAATGAGTTATTTAGCCACTGTAACGCGAGATGTAATTTGCCAGTCTGATTCCGTTTTCAATGTTTACTTTCCACTCCCGGTAAGCCACTTGATATGGGGCGATAAATCGTTAATGATCCAAGGGACATAATTCCGTTTTTCTTTAGTTATTCCTAACATTTATATATGTATATGTATACATGACGAGTATTATTATATAGATCAGTGCTTATCCAGAAGTACGGAGACGTTCGAAAAAAAATTTTTTTTAAATAAAACAAACTTGAGAAATGTCTGTTTGATGTACATATCTGTCATGGAATGAATATATTGTATACCAAAAATCAAATTAATCAAGTAGTTTTTATTTTATAAAAGAAAATGAAATTTTACCGATAAACTGGTAATGTTAGTATATCAGCGGCATTTTTGGTTATATGGTAGCTAAGGGAGATAACACCCAAAATTCAAGACTTTATTTCTCTATTTCGCAAAAGTTCGTATTATCTCCCTTGAATATGATAAACATGGCGGATATATTACTCCCTTATTCGTTAATCAGTAAAATTTAATTTTATAAAATAAAAACTACTTGATTAATTTACGTGATTTTTTGGTATTTTGTTTGTTTGTTTGTTTTTTCGAATGTCTCCGTACTTCTGGATAAGCATCTATAGATCTTTCAACAAGCAAAATTTACCAAAATCAAAGAAGAAATTACAAATTTGTATTTAACTTTTCTTTTTTTTTTATGATCTAAAATTTTAAAAACTTATTTTTCAGGGTCAAAGAACTTGGGCCAGGAGGTCCATCTGATGGAAGCAAGATGCTAGAAGCAGTACAGCCTCCTGCATCGCACATTGGAACCATGTCACCACAAAACAGTGATTTAGCCCTAATACAAACCTCAAATGTATGTTTATATTTGGCCCCTACTTTTTTCTATTTATGTGATATTCGTCGTGTAAAACTTAAAATACTTTAACCCACAAAAAGATTGGTTTAATAAATTTAAAATTTTGTTTTACTATTTCAATTCGGTGACAGGGATAGTACTTTTAATAGAAATGTTACAATTTTGTCCCAGGCAACGGGAAGAGAGGGGGGAGGAGCCGGTAAAGAGACAGCTTTCGTCCCTGGCAAACGAGAAAGAAAGAGATTGTTACACTTTTGCCCCGGATAACCCCTGCTTGTCTATGTATGTATGTATGTATGTATGTGTATTAGGCAGCATTCTTTCACTTAAGCAAACATTGTTAAAAATAACAATTTTTTCTGCTTAATTATACTTATTTTTATTTTTTCAATTTTTCTAATCTTTGTGTTAAAATCAAAAAAAAATTATGTATCACCAACGTTTTCGATTCTTCGTCGATTCATCTTCAGGTTAAAAAACCAAATGAACAAAACAGCTGGAGAAAAGAGAATTTCAAAGGGTAGTCGAGAACGCACAGGTGAAGGCAGTTAAGCCCCGGTCACACGATGCGACTTCGCTCACCGCTACTTGTAGCAGCAAGTACCCGTTGCAGCAACTGAGCTGGTCACACGAGACGACTACCTGTCTAGCAGTTCCGTGCCTTTGTTTACAGCGCAGACATGTCGCGGGTCGGGCGCCAGATTTTTATTTCAAACCAAACAAGCTTTGGTTTATAAACATCGTCGGTTCCTGCTCCACTTTTCATAGGTTTCTTCACTTTATTAATTTCATTCATATATGCATCCTGCAAGTTCTTTATTTTCTTTTTCAAATTATCTTCACCAGGAATCTCAAAACTAGTCTCAATTAGTTCATTAATTAAATACTTAAAATTGTATATACTGTAC
The DNA here is from genome assembly GCA_963556195.1 of Sepiola atlantica. NCBI lineage: Eukaryota > Metazoa > Mollusca > Cephalopoda > Sepiida > Sepiolidae > Sepiola > Sepiola atlantica. Next base: position 72,849,184 of record OY744524.1, on the reverse strand, counting down.
ATTGTTTGTATCCTACAAACCTTTGTAGTTTCTGTAAATATTCAGAAATCTACTGATTTCATTAGCTGACCACTCTAAAATTTATTTTTCTGTCATGGCAACAAACTGCATGACTGTGAGGTTATATGAAGCGAATATTGATTCATAGCAGCCGCTACTAGGTCTTCAAAAATCATAAAATCTCGCAATACCAGGTCACGTGATCATGAAATTGCACGATACCAGGTCACGTGATCATGAAATCACGTGCTAAGTTGAACATGTTTAACTTTAGTCGTGGCTAGTAAACTAGTCGCAAGTTGGATGTGCTACTTGCGATTATTAACTGGTCACACGATGCGACTAGATCGCTACTACTTGCCACTACTGCAGTAGCAGCAAGCGACGTCGCCTCGTGTGACGAAGGCTTTAGATGCCAAAAGAACGGACTTGCACAGTTCAAGGAAAGACGTTAACAATTTAAATTCCGAGACGCCAGAATTAGTGTCACAGGATACAATTGTATTACGTTAAACATTTTAAAATGTTGTTACTGATTTCATGTTATTAATTGTAGGTTACTGGGTTTTAATTAAGACAGCTTCGAGTATTTTTAATTTTTTTAATTGGTTTTGTAATGTATTGTTTTCGCTTTATTAACTAAAATTTGTCTTAAGTGTGTGTGTGTGTGGGGGGGGGGGGGGGGGCAGTTATGTTTTTGTAGATGTTGATAAATTTAAATTGTTAACGTCTTTCCTGGAACTGTGCGAGTCTGTTTTAAATTCTCTTTTTTCCAGCTTTTTTGTTGATTTGTTTTTGTCACCTGAAGATGATTCAATGAAGAATCGTAAACGTTTGTGATACATATGCAACATACATTAATTTCTTTTTGATTTTAACACAAAGAAATTTTTAGAAAAATTAAAAAAAAAAATTAAAAAAAAAAAAAAAGTATTTGGTTATTTTTAACAATGTTTGCTTATATATATATATATGAGAGATGGACAGTTTTATTAAAAAGAAAATTGCTTCACTTGTATACCAGCAACTGCATAAAAAATTCTTCCAAAATCAGAGACGTTCGTTATAGTGCTATTACTACCAAATGGCCATGCCCAAGGAAACACAGTGGAAAAAGACATTTAGATTTTAACAAAATTAAATTTTATCAACATTTTTACTATTATACTATTAGTCATTAAATGTTTATATAATATTTGCCATTTTATTAGAATAGTTAATAATAAATCTCCGGAATTTATATTTTAGCAAGAAAATGTTTCCTAAAAAAAAAAAATTGGGGAGGGGGGTACAGAAATGTATTTGTTTGAAGAGTCATATAGGCGGCCGTGTAGATATATGTTCAAAGAAAGGAAGTTTATGAAAGGAGTTTCAACAAATATAATTTTATTTCGACCTTGCAACATTTACCTCTACCAGAAATGAAATGAACATATCTATACACACACATTATATACATTTAATTTTAAACGGGTATTCCGGATTATGTCAGAGTGGAGTGTGGTTCTGTTCGGTCCTAGGTGGTCTTCCTTCCAGGCATTATGAAAAAGTTATTTAAAAAGAAAAAAAAATTTTTTTTTTTTTTTTTTTTTGTCTTTGCCAACCAAATAAATATATTTATTTTTAGGATATATATATATATATATATATATATATATATATATATATATATATATAATATAGTATGGATACACTCAACAACATATGGTGACTGGCAGTTTATCACCTTGCGTTCTTCAGACCATCTGGCTCCCCTGTGGTTGCTATTTTTATATATATATATATATATATATATATATTGTACTGTCAATTCCAGCTCGGAACTTGGAAATTAATCAGGAATTTAGAAAGGATCAAAGAAAAGATATGCAGGCACAATTTGCATGTAATATTTAATTATGTCTTCAAGAAAAATGCTGCCCAGATATACATGTATATATCCATTGTTATTTTTTTTTCTTCTCAGGAGGAAGTAACTGATGAGATTCTAACATTGCATGAAGTGATAAATCATTTACAAGAAATGGAAGAAGAAGTCTTAGAAGACCAGAAGAATGTTGATGATGTAAGTTTTATATGTCAATTATTAAAGAAAGAAAAACTGAATGAATTCAGTCAACATGGATGGTTTTGTTGCGATGTACTTAACTGGAGTAAATCTGCGACTTTGCTGCCCATCATACACAAAGTTGATTTTACATAGTTTGAATGTTGAATGATCGTCGAGTCAAGAAAAATAGAGCAATCTATCTCTAAGTTTGCAAGAGGGTTTTTTTTGTTGTTGTTGTATCATAGTCCGACAGTTAATAGGAATAAATACACTCGAACACAATATTGGAAATCAACGATATATCTTTTCTATTCTCTTTAAATAAGAATAAGCACTATTTAAGTCCATTTTGGACTGAGGACTGAGTTCATTCTGGTCATGAGGGGTGTTAGCACTCCACAACATTTTCTAGCATCAGCAACGCATATTTACTCATGAGTTCTAAACAGGCCGTCTATGAAATAGGAAATCAATTCACATACAGATTATGTGAGAACATCTATCAGCTGGCAAAGATTGTAACTCCAAATAAAAGGGGAGCATGGCATCATATCTCGTCCGAACAAGGTTGTGGAGTCTGAATATATATGGTTTGACTCCAACTTCTAGAATTCCGAAAATTCCGCCTATTTTAAAGTCTTCCAATAATCAGACTGCCCGTTGATTCTTCGGAGATTGACTTTGACTCCTTCCAAAACCTCCGACTCCGCAATCCTGCGTCCAAATTAAATTCTGATACCACTGTCAGCTTACTAGGGTTCGAAAGTGTACAATACTATAGTTGGCCTCCTTTTCTGTCTCGAAAGACAATGGATACTCTCTGTAAGAGTGCCGGTTCAATGTGCTTATAATGAAGCAAGGGGTGTGCAATATCCATGCACACCTCATGAACCCCGGCGTTGCTCACGTCCAGATACGAAGAGATGTCCAGGACAATTGGAAACAATGCTATTTTTAAGAAAGGTTTAGGTAATTTAATCTTTTTAATTTCTTTAATTATTGTTAATATCGACAAAACTATTGCATATATATAGGAAAATAGGATACTAAATTTCAAATGAATAACACCTAACATTAATATATTATAAACTGTTTAAAAATTAGTTATACAAATAGCTGTGTTTAGGTCTCTTTGCTCTCTACTATATATACAGTATTTCAAAAGACTTGTATTGATTTAAAGAACAGTGAGCGCTTTTGATGGTATAATTATAGACACATTGAGCCGGCGCTCTTACAGGGGGTATCCATTGTCTTTCGAAACTGAAAAGGAGGTATTGTATACTTTTAAAATTTTGCATTTATTCATTTAGATATATACTTCCATTTTTAATCACAAACTTTGACATGACTTACTACAATTGTGAACGAAAACACTGTAACCCAAACACCCTGACTGTATGCGAGCACATAAAAAGAAAAACAGGATTGTGAACAAACGAAACCCAAATTAGCTATTTTTTAAGTGTATTTAAAGTTATTGAAAAAAAGGTTTGAAACTCGATCAGGGAACCGTTTACACTCTGACTTCAATGAAACCGTTAAAGCTCAATTTCACTGAATTGAATGAAAATAATAATTGATTGTTGCCTCAGTCAAAAATAATGCAGCTCACAAATCACTGAACGTTTTCTCTCACTTTTCTCTGTCTTTCTTCCACACTTCTAAGTCAGCAGATTTCAAACATTAAATAATCTCAGTTAATTCTTTTTAACCAATGAGAATACAGATAATTCGTTGGCTCATCTTTTTCTTATTGGGGTGGATTTGCTTATTGCAATGCAATAACCAGTCGTTTTGCTTCCCCTTTTTAAAAAATATTTCACTCCAAACAAGGCAGGTCGCCACTGTAGATGTAAGCGGCTACTGAGAATTAGGGTGTAGGTTTTGGGTGTCATCCTAAGTTGGGAGCTGTGCAGCGAGATGTCTGTTTACATTAGTTTTAAACCTCTTCATGTCTGTACAGTCGGGGGAGCAGGGAGGGAGTTCCAGAGGCCGGCAGCACGAAGAAAGAAACTACTGGAGTAGAAGGCTCTCCGGCATCTGGGGACCTCTACAGTGAATGGATGGGACCTAGCTAATTGTTGGGTTCTAGTGTATTTGCGTCAAGGGAGCACTAGAGCAGCTAGTTCATAGGAGTACAATCCATTGAAGTATTTGTAAAACAATCACAAGGATGCAACATTGCAGCGATGGGACAGGGGCTGGAGCTTGGTGGATAGTGAGGGACCTATTAAGTTGGCGACTCTTTTTTGTACCTTGTCTAAGAGGGAGAGACTAGTAGATGATGCACCAGCCCAGATGTGACAACAATACTCCATACATGGGCAGATGGTGGCTTTGTAGAGATACAGGATAATGTCAGGTGTGAGAAGTTTACTAGCACGGTAGAGGGAGCCCACCTTTGCAGCAGCCTTGGCAATGTCTTCAATGTATTTGTTCCAAGTATTTTGACATTTCTTTAATTTTCAAACTACACACCAGGCAAAAACGGACCTTTTTATGGCAGAGATGAAGCAAGTCTGGGTCACTTCTATTGCTCGATCTGGGTTTAAGATGATCATGTCCATCAGTTATGGCACCAAAATCTTCAAAATTAATATTGCAAAAAATAAAAAGGGGATGGTGGAAACAAAACTTGACAGATATAAAATAACTTGAACTCGTTTCTACAGGTTAGCTGAGCAATTAACCTGTTTTGCCACAGAGATCAATAAGCATTCATTAAACTTTTAGTATGCTTAAATTATTTCCTAACATAAAAGATTCAACCAGGGTAGGTAACTCTGTTCAAAGGGTATAACCTCACCTACTTGAATCACCCAAGTGTAAATGTTATTTTTGGATTTCTTTTTGTTCAATTATAGTCATATATTTATCGCAAAACAAAACTTTATTACAATTTTAGCAGAGTTCAAATTCAATCAATTTATCCAATTTAATTATTGTCTGTCACGATAAGACCACTGAACAGGAAAATCTGGAAAAAAATTTTTTTTATATTTATAGAAATTATAATAATTTTTTTTTATACATATTGTACAATTTTTTTTTTATATAAAAAGGATTAATTCCTGCTACCTATTGGTTTTCAGCTTACAAAAATGACGAAAAAATATTTTTTATGTAACATGTTAAAATTTGTAGAATAAGCACCTTATGATACCATTTTATTAGAACATATTAGACTTCAGGTTTTACTCGACACCAGCAGTTTTTTCAATTTTAAAAATTAATATCGAAAGAGATCTTTTTTTATAATAAAGTTTACAGATTTAAAAATTAAATTCTGTGAAAAGCCACGTTTGAAATTATTGATGATTTCATTACTTTTGTCTCTATTTTGTAGCACACCCAGAAATTTTTGATAGAAAGCAGAAAATTAATGAAAATGACAGAAGAGGTGGACTATGATGTAGAAGGTAAGATCATCAAATCTTTTAACCAATTTTTTGTAAAGTATCCATACTTTGGCCGTGAGCAAATGTTAATTTCTATGTAAATTTCTTTTGAAGTCAGTCAATCGCCGAAGAATCAACAGACAGTCTGAATATTGGAAGACTTTAAAATAGTTCCCTTGTAGAGTTTGTCAAGAAATTGCATTGATATGCCACATATTAACATTTAAGACTAGCAAGGGCACCCGGCATTACCTGGGAATGAAAGTGGTCCTTATATATTAGAATCAAAACATGTAGTATAGAAATTTATTTGAAATTCTAGATTTTTTTTTTCTGAGGATTGATCATTTTGTAGATCTCCAAATTCTTTAAATTAAATGTTTTAAATGTTTAACTGTTTGCACCTTTACTTTTGAACAGATTAAGAAACTTGACAGTATAACTCGAAAAGACTTTGTTCTTTGATATAATGTTGTTATCTGTACTAAAAATAATATTTTGCATGTCTGATTTATTAACCATACAAGAGAACTGATACTACACTACCCACCACCATTAAAAAATACAATAATAGATTAAAGCAGTTTTTTGTTTTTTTTTACATTCATTTATGGTTCCTTGGCCTTTTGGCTAAGATCAGAATTTTTAAGAAGGGGTTAGTTTATTGCTAATCGCCTGAGTCGCCTCAACCGGGGAATGCTGATGGAACTGCTCAGGCATTTTTGTAGGCCAGAGTATGCTAATCCTGGTGCGTTGGTTAACCACACCTTACTTTGTGTCTAGCCTCCTGGAGAGGACGTAAATAAAAAATACTTTGACCTTGTGTCTAACCTCCTGAGGTAAATAATTTAGCCTTTCGGCTACGATCAAAGTGTAGTATCTATTCTCAGTATCCCAGACACATAAGTTTTACTATCAACAAAATTATTGTGTATATATAAGAAAATATGACAATGCAAATTACAACTGTATATTACAGAATATTAACTTATTAGAAGCTGTTTATGAAATAAATATGCAAATTAAGAATACCCAAAGCTGTTTGTGGGTGTTTGCTGATTACTATATATACGATATTTCAAAATCTCATACGGTATCATGCAATTAAATAAGCATAACCCGTTTTGATGTTAGCGTAGTTAGGATAGGTGGAAAAAACTTTTGCATTTATTCATTTAGATAATAATTTATAATAATAATAAAAAAGGTATACTCATTAAAAATTATTTTTAAAAAACATGGATGGTGAGTATGACAGTAATTCAACTGATGCACTTAGTTACCTACGTGGTCATATAAACAGATAGTGACCTTCGGGCAGTTGATTGATGAAAACAGCACAGGTGTTTTCATGTAAACCCAGTTTACTTTTTCGTCTATTGTTTATGATTCACATTAATTTCACAAAGTCACTGCACTAAATAATACCCATTAAAAGTACAATATATATTTTACATAAAATCAAATATCAGAAGCCATTCTCTTTGTGGATTTAGCTTATAAAATTTTCTTTTATTTACAGAATATACAAAATCTCTGGATAGCATTCTTACAAAGCACATGAATGAAGTTCAATGTTTTCATGGTAAGTATTTACATTATCTCTATATAACGTTAGGTATGTGTAAATGTTTATGTATAAGATTCACTCCTGAACTAATTAACTGATCATTATGAATTTTGTAACACATTTGCTTGGTATAGGGGTCGTAATGTGGGCTATATTTAGTTTTAAAACGGTAAAGGGGGGGGGTGAAACCCAGTGTGAAAATTCAAATACCGTCAATTTTTGTGATATTTAGCCATCGATTAATAAATATTCTTAAAATTTCGGGGTTTTTTTTTTTTTTTAAATATTTTAAAGGGTTTTAGGGGGCATAATATGGCACATCCTTCCATTTCAAAATTCAAATATTTCATATTTGCATCAAATTAAGCTTAAGTATAAATTTTAGATATTCTAGAATCAAAATCATCTAATGGATTTTTATCCAAATTAGAATAAGGTTTGTATTAATTTTACCCATCCTCGTTTATATATAACCATTCAAAAATACAACCAAAATATGTCAATATTTTGTATATTACCTAACAAGTACTCTGCTATATTGTCCGGGTCAGGAGGTGAAGATGTTCTCTTGATACTTAGGAGGGTGGTATATTCTTGAAGAAGGGCATAACGATTTTAACTAAAAAATCTATTTCATTTGCTTAAATTAATGAATCTCCATTTCCTTAACAAGGAGTTTTTTTTCGGTTGGACCAGCTTTGATGGCGGAAACGAGCAAATTTTAGCACTCTCATTTCTCAGAACCTTACACAATGTTTTGGCAGCAACTAACTCTAACTTCAAATCTCTCCTGTGTCATGATATAAAGCTAACCAATCATCTATCTACTTTTCCTATGTGACTCTGTTGCTGTCAATCACACCAAATAACCCCCTGCACCTGCAAACTATTTCTACACTTTAATTTAAAAGTACATTACTCCCAATGTATATTTAACACAATGGGCCCAGGTTTTACTGTTCGTTTGGGTAATTCTAAGAATCGAATGCAAGGGAAATAATTCAATTCACTTGTTTCTTGTCAATGCAAAGTTGCTTCCCTTGGTATGACAACAAATAAGCCAACAGTTTTTTCTCTTTGGGGCTATAACAGGACGCTTTTATTTCTTTGTCTATTTGTAAATGAATTTAACAAACGGGTCTCGGACGTTAGTGGCTGACATACCAATCCTTGCAGACTATCAGAGTTCAAAACCTGCGTTACATATATGCAACTATTCTTCTATTCATTTAACGTCACTTTTCCCTTGTTCAGGTGTCAGACGTTTAATAATATTACGCAAGCTCGCTTTCCACTTCCTGCGGGTCAGCAGTCTCCAAATTCCACTCTTTGTGGTCTTGGTCAATCACTTGTTTCCAAGTTTCCCAAGTTTTCCTTGGCCTGCCAACCTTCCTGCGATTTAGAACATTCATGCTTCTGCAATGGTTTATCTAAGAGGATGAATGTTCCACGTGACCATATCAGCGCAATCGATTTATCCTTAGGGTAACCTCCATGCTGGGCAAATGAAGTGCTTTCAGCCAATCCCCTGATCTGATGTGTTGGTCAGATTTTACATTACAGATCCATCTAATCATGGATCCGTCATTGCGCTGCAGACAGGTGAGGACCCAGCATTCACTGCCATATAGCATGATGCTCCTGACACAGCTGCTATACAACTTACCCTGGATGGAGAGGGACAGCACGTGATGTTATCAGAGGCAACAACTCACAAAATTTTGCCCAAGCTGCCTTCACTCTTGTGGCTGTACTGAGTTCACATCCACCACCTGCACTTATCATATCTCCTATATAGCAGTCTACTACCTACCTCCAGGGTATTGTCATCTGGTGCCATCTCTTTGTGGGGACGACTCTTAATAGGATGCACCTGTCCCATGCATCTCCTACACTTAAAGTTGAACAGATATACAAATATGTTTTAAAAGAAGTGCATGAATTACAAATATATAAAACTATATATTTAAAAAATGGTTTGATTTTAAAATAAAAATAAAAATTTTTGAATAAAAATAAAAAGTAAACCAGATTTGATCTAAATTGGATCAACTATTAATTTTTAGCTATAGAAATCATAAACAACAAAGTTTTTAACTTTTTGTCAAAATCGGAAGAGGGGGGGGTATTTTTTTCTGTTCCCTTTAAACAGTAGTTGGTAATATGTTCATATTTAATTAAATATTAAGTAAATACCCTCATCATATTGGGTTTAACGTTTGTTTTACATGTTGGCATGCGCTGGACGACTTTTAGAAATTGACTTCCAAAGTAACCCATCTCTGGCCAGGTCTTCATCCCTTTTTCTCTCAAGTCCATCCTCATCACTTCCCATCCCATGTTTTCGTTGGCCTTTCACTGTGAACTGAACCTGCTACCTCAAATGTTTTACATCGACTAACCCAAGAACTTTTCATCCATTCTTTCAATGTAGCCATACCATCAAAATCTTCCTGTACTGTCCAGATTTGATCTTCCTCTGAGGTCATCAAATCTAAGCCTGTCTTTAAGACTCGCATTACACATACATCGTATCATTCTCATATCATTTCTCTCTCCATGCAACGCATGTCCACAATCCTCACTGACTAGGTTTCACCTCCATACATCAACATCACACTCTGCACACATGTCTGGTGGACCGTGGTAACGCTCTGCTGATTAGTAATGGCAAAAATTCCCTGAAATTACTCCATCTACTCCTACTTTTTGCCATCACACTAGCACCTGCTCCACCCTGTGCTCCAGCGTTATCACCAAAGTAACAAAACTTCTCAACAACCTCAATAGTTTTGCATCCAAATATACTTTGTCTACATCTGAGTTCTCATCCATCTCCATTGTCTTACACTTCTTGCACATAAGCTGGTAATCATCTCTCAAACTACCAGTAATTCCATTGAACCATCAAAAATATTTGTACAGTTAAAAACAACAATAACAACATTTTCATGTCGGCTTGAATACGATAAATATTATTAAATATAACTGCTTTATTAAATCCTTAAAGAACCTGTAACAGGAGTGGCAGCACGAATGGACGATGGCCAGTCATCCAGTGTACTGGTGAAAGCTTTTTACATCCAATTATTTTGTAAATAAAGATTAAAACAACATTGTCTTAACAAAATTAGTTATAATGTAAAAAAAACAATTTTGTTCAATCAATAATTAATGACCAAATGATGTTGTAAAGATTAAATTTAACTTTCAAAATCCTATTTTTAAAAAATTTGTATAAAAAAAATGACAATTAAAATGGAGGAAAAAAAAGTGAAACAAAAAGGAAATTAAAAACTCCCGGACAACGGCAGTTATTTACAACTAATAAATGAGATAATGAAAATAATTTGTCAATTTTTACATTTGTAATGAATTTAGCTAAAAATTTGATTTTTTTAAAAAAAAAACAAAAAAAACAACATATCTATCACCAAAAAAGATGAAACGTAATAAAATAACCCACATCAGCTAATGTGTTGTTCAAAAAAAAAAATTATTTTTGTATTTGAATGAAATAATTTTTTTTCTTTTGTTTCAGAAAAGCTGCTAAATTTCCGTGATGAAATGCAAAAAGAAGAAAATCTGAGCAAGACAATTAAAAACTGGAGAGCCCCGACAAAATAAAATATTAAAATTAATTTTCAATGCGTCATCTTTTTTTATCTTTCTCTTTGTTTTGTTTTCTCTTTTCTTTTCTTCATTTTTCTTTCACCCCCTTTTCTCTTTTTGTTCCTTTTCTTTGTCTTTTTTGTTCCTCTTTTTCTTTTCTTTTTTCTCCTTCATTTCTCCCTCTCTCTCTACTCTTCTGGTTTTTATACTGACAGATTTCCTATTCTAGTTTGTTAAATAAAATGTTTATAATTAAAATATTCCTATAACTAATGGTTTCTTTTCTGAAAATAAATGTTCGTTTTCTTTTGGTTTTTTTTGGCATTTGAATTTGATGCTTGGAAAAACTAGTCTTTTCCAAAGCAAATCTTAGAGGGAATCTTTTTTTCTTACTGTCATAGTCTACATTTTTTTTAAAATCTTGAATCAGTTTTTCACACAGGATTTAAATAAAATGTTGAGTTATTTTATTTTTTTTTAATCACATTTTGATTAATGTAGATGCTACAAGTGAGATGATTCTGTGAAAATGTATAAAAAAATTATTACAGTTGAACATAGGAAAATCTTAAATGATAGAATAAATTTACATATTTCCCAACTTCATTTAAATATTTGACGATAACATTAATAAGTTAAGATAACGTAAGAAGACTTAAATTACAATCAATTCCCAAATAAATAGAATCTGTATAGTTATATCCTCCTCATCCTCTTCATCATCATCCATTTTATCATCTTATTTCCCCTTGGTTAGGGGTCTAAAGTTTTCTGAGAGTCTGCAATCTTGGTCTCCAAGCTTGCCGATCTTGAAGATTGATTCTGTTAAAATTCCACTATGATCCTTTTAAAATATTTGGCATTTAACGATGCCTTTACTTGTATCGATAATGTTTTTCTTGGATATTTAAATGTCTTTTTCCGAGAACTGTTCTGATGAAAAACATTTTTATTTAAATGACCATTCGTTATATATTTGAAAATACTCGTTTTGAAACGAGTATGTAAGTATACATACTTTTTATTTTGTAATTGATTTAAATATAATTTAAGTCTTTAAAAATATATTAAGCTCTATTTTACCATATAAGTTGATAATACAAATTTATTTATGTAGTTCCATAAAGGAGAATTTTTTAATTGATTTTGAATATTTATTTTTAATGTATACATGTATATGTATGTCACTCCTAAGCTAATTAACCGATCATTATGAATTTTGGAACACAGCTGCTGGGCGTAAGGGGTGGTTAATGTGGGCTATATTTAGTTTTATACAAAGGGGGCAAAGAGGGAGTGAAAATTCAGGTACCTCCTTTTTTTTTTTTCATTTTAACCATAGGTATTAGACATCAATTAATAAATATTCCCTAAATTTCAGTTTCTTTTAAGGATTTTTAGGGGGCATGATATGAGCACAGCCACCCATTTGAAAATTCAAATATATCAGATTTGCATCAAATTCGATCCATAGTCAATAGATGCCAATTAAGCAAGATTCCCTGAATTTCAATTTCAATTTCTTAAATTTTAGACATTTTCTCAAATTAAAATCATTAATGGATTTTGATCAAAATTGAAATCATGATTCTAGACATCTATATAATTATAGATACAAGGTAAATACATTTATGACATATTCATTTACATACGTTCCAAGAATTAAACATAAACAAAAGTTTTGTGTACGATCGTTTCTGAGACGATATGGATTTTTATTGACATCAATCCCTAAAATATTTTTATCTTTCAGAGACAAAATAATGAGTAGACATTAATTTCTTTAAATAAACACAATGTAATTCGTAGCAAATTATTTGTTTTCACTTCTGACCATTTCTTTCCAAAGCTCAGGTGGGTATAGAGTTCTGGCTCTTTGTAGATGTAGGTTAAAATTATGTCTGGGTTCTGATAATATATATATATATATATATATATATCATACATACACACTAGAGGGATCTGTCCTGTCATTGGTCAGGAATTAATTGACTGGAAAGACTTTTCGTCCGATATCAGAGATGTTCATAAATAGAAGTGTGTCATAGTAAAATGAAAACAATTATTCGCTTAGAAAACAATAAAAAACAATAGTTAATTAATTAGATATCATTTTGTGAAATAATATGCAAATTAGTTCATCTTACCACGTTGATCGCCAGCACATGGTCAGTATATTAGAAAACTATTGGTCTTCTATTGTGAAAATGAATTTTGTTTGAATCTCATTGTTAGTGGGATAAATGGCCAAACTGTATAAATCTGTAATACCTGAACAGGTATCTTCTTTGTTATCTGAACTCTGATTAGAATACATAAATTCACAGGTAAAAACCACATAAACAGGCATACAAATATAATTTAGCGCATACACTGGCTTAATCGCACACAACAAAGTAGCAAATAAAATCACTTAAAATTCCCATACAAGAAATCTAATAATAACAAGTTTTTTTCTCTTGACCCAAATCATATTTCCCTATCCAAAGAGGATAACTTACTCAAAAAAGGGCTACACAGAATTATCTGACCATAAGCAAAATAGAAAGATAGAATGTATGTTATATTAATTGAAAATGCAAAACAAAAAATGGTACTAAACAAAAAAAATAAATCAAAAAAAATTTTTTTTTAAATAAATAAGTTTTTGCTGTGAAATGGATGGCTCAAAATTGTTATAAATCTCTGCACGGGAATACATCAAACACTAGATGTGTAAATCCTGAATATTTAGGGCAGTTTTAAAAGCTGGTCTCTATCAATTATTATTTAGAAAGAGGAAATTTCTACTAAAATGTAGATTAGGAAATTTACACTAGAAATTAAGTTAATATGTTCAAAAGAAAGAAGTGACGTCATGAACGGTAAGTCGACGGGCAAATTTGATCTTTCTCTTGGCTCTTATCTGTCCAGGACACATGTGTTTTTTGGAGATCCTTTCCCATGTTTATATGGAGGAAATCTATCTAATATTATGCTACGGCATTTTATGTGCATATGTATGTTATCACCTTTAACACACATTTTTTTTAAAAAATGAGATCGTCTGGTCAGCAAAGATAGTGATTAATATAATATTGCTGACATTAAAAAATCCGACTTTACCCATTTTAAAATGAATTGTTCCAAAATCAAGCTGTCCTTCTATCGACTAAAACAGTACAATTTTAAGTAAATACATTTCAAAAAGTAACATTCGTTTTATTGATTTAAAGAATATTTAGCTTACAATTATTTTTACGGTAAAACAATATTTTTAAAAGAATTGAATTCCTACAATTTTGAATAAAGATACGTTTTATTTCTTTAAAGAATATTTAGCTAACAAAGGCATTTTTTTTCTTGGTATTTACTGACATTTATTGTTATTTCAAAACGAATATTATGACAGTAAATTATACAGATTGATGTAGAAAAAGCACCATGAAATTTCCATTGGGCCTCCGCTAGTATTCTACGCTTGGAAAAATTTAAAAAGGACAAAAATATTAAAATGCAACTTGTGCGAAGAAGAAAGAATCAACTCTCTACCACGGCCATGATGACTACTGCTACTGGCCACAAAAAGAATTATGAAGATATGTCAATACAACACAGGTGTTTATGTGACCCGTCATCCAGATATGTTATGATCAGAAGACAAAGAATTCTCGCCCATAATGCTACAAATGGCAATATTAGTTTCAGATCAGCCTGTCCACTCACCAAGAGTTTCAAAACAAACTTTTGCATAGATTTAATGTAAAATAATAACCTATTTCCGGGGCACCAGACGGTAATGATCACCAATTTCCAGATTTTATAGCGTTTTTAAAGACATCTAACCATTACTTGTTCTTATTTATCCTGGCCATTTCATAATTTCTTGGAAAGCAATTTTGAATGTGTGAGTTATTTTTTTTTTTTTTTTGCTTCGGAAAATACATTAAAACATGTTTGTGTTTTTCTTATACTTATATTATGAATGAATAGTGGCCATGTCTTTAATCACCCACCCCCATCAGAATTACTGCCTATACAGCTTCAATTGCATGGGTTGGTCCATCTATTAATTTTTCCTTAAACCTTGTGCTAGCCTCTACAGGCCATATTATTTTGTGATTTTTTTTTTTTTCCATAAGGCCAATCCTGGATCATCAACAGCCAGTTTTCAAAGGGTAATTTCTTAGTCATACGTATGGAATCAATATTGGTATCAACCCTTTAAAGATTTTGATTTAATTAAACCAAGCCGAGTTAAATTAACAATTATTGCAGGACTTATTTATTTATTTTTTTGACAACGATGAAAACCGTTTGAAATTTCTGCATTCACATAGTTTTACTGACTCATGACAGTCACATGCTATATTGTCCTCCTGTCCTGGTGCTTCATGCACCCTGGGTGGGTTTGGCCGACTTCCTCAAAAGGAGGAAGTTTCTAGGAAATATCAAATTAAGTGGTCTCCAGTCGCATGTGTATTTCGCTCAGGTGAGATAATTTTAACAACTTAATTTTTTAAAATTTTTTTCCGCAGGGAAGTGTCATTCTTCTCTCAAATACAATGTCTGTTATTCCCATCTGATACTGACCAGGCTTAATGTTGCTTAACTTTGGTGATCTAATGAGAACTGATATGATTATGCTCAAATTGTAAATGCTGATATACAAAAGAATTAAAAAAAAAAAAAAAAGCTGGCATTGACGAAAATTATAGTGTTGAGTTCCAAGAAAAAAAACAGTGCAGAAGATAATGCAACTTTACTGTTTAAGATTACGAAGGCAGTATTTTTTTTTTTTCTTTATACAAATATTCTTCCCTGGAAAATTGTGCTATTTAACCATTTCATAAGGAGTACCTGAGAGCACAATATTGTCTTGGAATGCTTACCTGTCAGCCGTAACTGCTACATGATGATTTTTGGGAACAATCTTAACCAGTTTATTTATTTTTATTATTTTTTTAAATCATAAATGTACACAAAACCTAGGAATTGTAATTTACATTTCTGAGACGTTAAATTAATCATTTTAAAATTAACTACATCTCTATATTAATTAGTGTGACCATTTCTAGTGTTTTCTTTGTTTCTTTCCTCTACATGACTGACTTTTTCAAAACTATTAATCGATTATTTATTGAAAGCAAAAATGCAATAGCGTAAAGTAAAAAAAAAAAAAAAAAAAAAGATATAGCGAACAGAAATTTTTGGATTGTCTTTTTTTTTTTATAACTGGCTTTGCAACCTAACATTTTTTTGTTTGCCAGGGGAATTCTTTGTTTCATTCTGGCAACATAGGGACTATGATAGGTATGTTTGATTTGCCTTCAACCAATTAGATATTTTAAAAGCATATTTACTTCAGTAAGTAAATAGGTTTTATTAGGAAGCTGACATTATTTCTACCCTCCCCTCTGGTTCTTCACTTTAGGTTTTTTTAATTTTTTTTACAGTTAAGTCACCACTCATCAAGGCCAAGAGCCACTCGAGGATAAGGATTAATGAGATGGAAATGATTGCCAGTTGAAAGTTACTTCATTATTTTATGTGACAAGGGACTACAACCTTTCTCTCTCGTTTTTGTAACAGTGAGGGAGAATTTAGTTGGAATTTTTACTTCCAGCGGGGGTCGTGTGAAGTTCAGCTCACTCTCTAGTTTCTTTGGAATATAAAAATAAATAGATTTTATATTTAAAAATGTGTTGTTCGCTCCTTTTATACAAGCATTCAGTTTTCAGCTGATGACACCAGCCTAGATAATTAATTCTCTGGATCCATCAAACATACATACGGACAAGATTAACCCCTTCATTAAGTGGGTGTGCCTATTGTAAACCCAGGGAGCTAGTAGTGCCGTATGAGGACGATAAGATTCCTTCCAAAAGATGTCCCCCACAGTGAAGTTACACTCCCGGCAAGTGATAACACTACATTAGGTTCCATCCTCAGGATAGTGTTACATTTGTGCCGTCACAAAGACACGACCAAGGGAGAAATCCACGGAAAAGCCAGGAATTCTCCGGCAAGCGATAGTGCCACATATACTCTTTGCATTTGCTGTTAATTTAAATAATTTAGTTTTTTTTTTGTTTTGTTTTAAGGAAAAAAAAAAGTCACGTTTTAAACTAATTGCGAACAAAAGGACAGAGTCGGTTCAGAGATAATTGTAGTTTTCTTTCTAGGCTCAATGCCGTACCAAAGTTTGAGAGTCTAGTCTATTTCCATGGGAGGAGAAAGATTGACCCATGCCTTTCCGAAAGTAAATAGCCTTCCACTTTCTTTTGTTTAATTGAATATATTATCAAATATATATTAACAGTTGAATTAAGAAGGGTTTTTAGGGGGCATAATCTCCCAGATCATGTACAGCAAAATTGCGTTGACACACCGGTTCTCGTTAGATCACCAAAGTTAAGCGACACGGAGCCTGGTCAGTACCAGATGGGTGACCATTTGGGAATGCTAGGCACTGTATGTCATCTTCCCATAACCAGGATATTCCCTGTAAACTTTCTCCTTTGGAGGAAGCCAGCATAGCTCGCCCAGGGCTAATACCACACCAGATATTATCAGTTTGTTTATTAATTGAGAAGATAGTTAAAGAAAAATGCCAAAAGTGGAATAAATAAAAAAAATTTTAAAAAAACAATTTTACTATGGGGACAATAAAATTAGGATTTACAGCAGGATTGATTACAAAGAGAAAAAATAAACAGCCATATTGTAAGCATGGAGGTCAGTGAAGAAGAAAAACAAAGGGATTTACCTACATAAAGAGATGCAAATAAAAAAGAAAATCCTTTTGTCTGCATATAGATGGTTGTATTATACTAAAATAGATATATTCGATTTAACATGTTTTACATGCTGGTTGCATTGGACGGTTTTTAGAAATTGACTTCAAAACTAGCCTATCTCTGGCCAGGTCTTTTAAAACTCACATTACAAATACATCATATCATTTTTCTTTATGGAAAGTCTGTCCTTAATCCTCACTGACTAGCTTTCATTTCCATACACCATCACATTCTGTCCACATGCCTGATAGATTCTTCCGTTTGTCGACAGTGGTAACACTCTGCTAGTTAGCTCAGGGAACTTCTGTAATCATACTAGCACCTCATCCACTTTGTGCTCCAGTGGTATCACCAAGGTTAAACTTCTGAACAAACTCAATAGCTTCACTTAATTTTTTGGGTCCTAGTCAGCATTTGAGTTGCACCAGATTCCCTTTCCACAAGATAAACAATTTAGATTCAAGTATTGAACATGTGAATAATTGATCACTAAATTGAAAAACAATTTGGATTCAAGTATTGAACATGTGAATAATTGATCACTAAATTGAAAACAATTTGGATTCAAGTATTGAACATGTGAATAACTGATCACTAAATTGAAAACAATTTGGATTCAAGTATTGAACATGTGAATAATTGATCACTAAATTGAAAAACAATTTGGATTCAAGTATTGAACATGTGAATAATTGATCACTAAATTGAAAACAATTTGGATTCAAGTATTGAACATGTGAATAATTGATCACTAAATTGAAAAACAATTTGGATTCAAGTATTGAACATGTGAATAATTGATCACTAAATTGAAAACAATTTGGATTCAAGTATTGAACATGTGAATAACTGATCACTAAATTGAAAACAATTTGGATTCAAGTATTGAACATGTGAATAATTGATCACTAAATTGAAAAACAATTTGGATTCAAGTATTGAACATGTGAATAATTGATCACTAAATTGAAAACAATTTGGATTCAAGTATTGAACATGTGAATAACTGATCACTAAATTGAAAACAATTTAGATTCAAGTATTGAACATGTGAATAATTGATCACTAAATTGAAAAACAATTTGGATTCAAGTATTGAACATGTGAATAATTGATCACTAAATTGAAAAACAATTTGGATTCAAGTATTGAACATGTGAATAACTCATCACTAAATTGAAAACAATTTGGATTCAAGTATTGAACATGTGAATAACTCATCACTAAATTGAAAACAATTTGGATTCAAGTATTGAACATGTGAATAACTCATCACTAAATTGAAAACAATTTGGATTCAAGTATTGAACATGTGAATAACTCATCACTAAATTGAAAACAATTTGGATTCAAGTATTGAACATGTGAATAACTGATCACTAAATTGAAATACAAAGTTGAGACTGAATTTTTTTAACGAGAAACAAAACAAAAAATAACAAAAGAAAAATTAAATAGTTGATGCCAGAGATTTTATTAAAAAAAGAATTAAAAATAAAAAGCATAAATTTTGTGCGGATTATTTATGAGATGATAGGAGAGTGAAAGGCAGCAATTTAGATGGGTTTGATCTTGAAATGAAGTCCAATAAGTGAAAACACCAGACATTTCAAATCCTGAACTAAGTAGTAAAATATTCTCAGGCCTTCTGGATCTCTGAAAGATGAGGGAAAAAAAAAAAGAGAATTAGAAATATTATTTAGCACAACAAATGTTGGTCTTATGTCGAGAGTGGGTGACGCAAGTGCCAGCTACAAAAATAACAAAATATTTCTTCAGTTTACTAACAATAAGGCACTCAAGTTAACGAGGATTGAGAACTTGTTTGGATTATACAAACTACCGTTTTCATCTGGGATGTTATTTTCACAAAATTTCGGTCGATCTAACCTCCAAACATCTTCAGATGCGTCTTATCAAACTCAGGAATCTGTACAAAATTTTGCAAGGATCTGTGGCACAAAGGATAAAAGTGCTAAGTAATAATCAGTTCAAAGTGACAGTCTTCTGGAGGTTTAAGGTTCAATCCTTAGTACAGGCGATATTAACAATATAATTAAGAATTACTTAAGACTTCTATTCGGTCTTAGCTGACAGAACGAGAACAATCTACCATTGTGGATTAAGTAAAGGTTCCATACAGATTCCTCGAGTTCGACAGAAAAATTCCCAAGTTCAACAAGATGCACCTGAAGAAGATCGGAGGTTACATTGACCGAAACGTGAGAATACTAACCAAGAGAACAGTAGCTCGAATAATATGAAGTTAACGATTATCAAACATGATAAAAACAAACTTCTTACCTGTTTTAGGAGAGGAGGGGGGGAGGATTTTGAATTTCCTAACTTTCTATGAGCTGTGAAAAGTATAGATTTTTATGATTTTGTCATATCAACTGATTTCCATCTACTTCCTGTTTGTGAGTAAAAGGACTTATTTTAAAATATTGGAAAGACACTTGAAAAGATAAGTTTTTTTTTGTGTAAACTTAGTGCCTTAAAATAAAAAGAAAAAATTCAATTTATTGGCAAAAATTAGTACAGAGCTAGAACCATGTAAAAGCAAGTTGTGAAAGAGGGGGGGGGATGTATAGGGGTAATCATCCAAAAATCAAAGAGCACAAACAATGCAACCAGTGCCGTCTTGAACTGTTTGGATGCCTGCAGGCTGACCACGGCCCAACAACTCACACCGAAAAATAAGCCTTCCAACGATTCAGCGGAAATCGTCTCAGGTGCAGCTTCCAGTGAGTACAGGTTGAAGGGCACCCAGTTGTTTGTAGGATATTGTATGGGGGCCTGTGAACCATTCATGCCACCATCCTCGGAACTTCAGCTGCTGGATATCCCAAATAAAATTGGGGGGAATGAGGTATGGATGCCTGTTCCAAAATTGGTCGCACCAAAGACATGCAAGCTGTCAAAGGAGTGGTAGATGAGAAAGTGTATACCAAAGGCCTCATTTACCATCTAAATGCATTGACCAGTAGAAGTAAAGGAGAATTAACCACAACACTGAAGTCTTTGGACTGCATCGTCTCATCCAGAATCAATCGACCAGGTTCAAAATCAAGTAATGTGTTTGGTGAAGAACTAACTGGAAAATGGTTGCATTTGTTGAAATTGAGAGACAAATCCTTTCGGTTGATTTTTTCCTACAAAATTAATATCTGATTCTGACTAGTCAGGCAATTATCTGTGATTTGAAAAAAAAAAAAAAATCAAAATTGAAATTCAAATCGATTTCATATTATATTCAGCCTGATATTTCCTTTAGTAACAGACAGTAAAGTATTTTATGAAACAAATTATTTTTTTTTAAAAACATGCTGCAACAATCAAGCAAATAAACTAGCTAGTCAGAATCAAATATTGATTTTGTGGCATAACAGATATAAATGCTAAGTAATAATCAGTTGTAAGTGAATATCTTCTGGGAGTTGAAGGTTTAATCCTCAGTGTGGGCGATACTAAGAATACACTTACGAATTACTTTGGACTTCTACCCGGTCATGGCTGACGGAATGAGAGAAAGCTACTCCTGTGGATTAAATAAAGGGTTCCGTTCGAAATTCCATACAGATTTCTCAAGTTCGACAAGATACACCTGAAGAAGGTTGGAGGTTACATCGGACAAAATCGTGTGAGAATAACGTCCAAGATGAGAACAGCAGTCCAAAATCAAAAAAAAAATACAAAATTCCGAAACATTGATTTTGTATGAGAAGCTATTGATGACAAACATGGAAAAACAGACTGCGTTTCGGCTACGAGCAAAGTATAGTACCTGTTCTGATACTACACTTTATTTTTTTCTGTCCTCGGTCAATGAAGGAGAAATCCTTCTAGACTGTGGCACTTTTAATTTTGCCCTAATCTAGAGTGCACCATTTTGAGGAGCTGGGTTTTCTCCACATTAAAAACTGACCTTGTGTCTTACTTTGTCCTCGTAGGAGGGCAAGTAAATAGGGATTGACTACTTTATTGTATAGAAAGAAAGATATGACACAATTTTGGTTAAACAGAACAAGAGTTTTAGGATTGAAATTACAGATTAAATAAATAAAAATGTGTAATGATATATATAAATGTAAGTTTTATTGAATAGAAGTAAAGGCTTGTTTATTCCTTTTCTGATCCCTTCTTTCCCACTGGCGAACTAGCGATCTGATGCTATGTTCTAGTGTATACAGAAACTCTTCATACTTGCAAGTACTTTCAACTCAGATGAGCCGTGAAGATGTTGGTACAACAAATTAAAAAATGGTGTATTTATTATGAAAGGTCAATTGAAAACGTTTTAGAAATATTTTAAGATTCTTTTTCCACCCTCGTACCAAGCTTGGTTGATGGCAGATTTATGTGTCCGGATGAATAGTGTTTTAAAGATGGGGAGGCAAAGAGTACATTTGGAAATGGAAAAGATGGAAGTGTTTTAAGTTAGTATATTACAGAAGCTTGTTTTGGAAATTGTCTATGCTGTTAAATGTTGGTGAATAGAGCTTTGTATGGAGGTGAGGTGAAATGTTAGATGGTGGAAGATGGTTGTCATAGTCATACCAATACATGTATTATTCCTAGAGACACATTCTCTAATGGGGAATTTGAACATATATAGCATTGCTAGTTTTAAGTAGATTGTTTCTGGGTGACTAAAATACTTGCAAGTATGGAGAGTGCCTTTATACATTGGAACATAGCACAAGGTCGCTGGTTCGCCAATGAGAAAAAAAGGATCAGAAAAGGAAAATACAGACGCTTTCACTTCTCTTGAATCAAATTTGCATTATATATACTAGCAAATATATGCTCTCTCTGGTCGCATATTTTTGCTAGTTGTTTCATTTATAATTTGTGCTCTCTCTCTTTATTGAAATAGAACTGTGTGTGTTCGAATAATCAGAGGACGGGTAACCAAAGGTTGGAATGGTCGCTGGCTGTTCCATCATATTCCATTACGATCTAATTTAATTACGTAACTCAATAATATAGATTTTTTAAAAAAAGAATGTCTTTAATTAATTCTATTCATAATTTTTATTAAGATTATTATTTAGGAAAATATTTTAAATACATCTGGAAATCTGAAAAAACAAAACAATCATGAGTGTACATTTGCAAATATTAATTTATTAGAAGCTTTAAAACAAATTGATTATGTAAATTTGAAAGACGCATGATGTTTGGGGAAGCTTTGGAATGGGTATATAAAGCAGCTGATAAGTAGATATAAAAAGAGAGCGATCAAAACTAATAATATAGTTTCGGCTACAGACAGATACATAATCTCCATTATAATTATATTTATTAATTCAAACTTCTTATAACGCTTTGGAGATTGACCCCCCCCCCTCCTCTAACAAGATATTCTTCAGCTATATTACTCAGAGTAGTTGAATAAGTATGTATGATATTGATCAAAGTAGGTACAGTTATATTGTGGGGTCTGCATTCGTGTCAGATATCGATAAAAGGGAAATATGTTTTATTTCATTTATAATTTGAAAATTATAGAAATAGTAATATGGGGTTCAGCATTTCAACAGGAGTACACAGGCGTCCCCAAACATTATCAGGAAACTCAGGAATGTGTGTGCATATGTGTGTGCGGGTTAAAGACCATGAATCCACAAAAGATTATTTCAATAAAGTCGCTTTGCTTTACTTATACCCCCTTTCAACAAATTAATGCTGGGCCCAACCTTAAAAATTGAATATTATAAAATGTATAAAAAAGAAAACAGTAATATAATGTTATGATCTGGGTGCAAAAGGACACTTATTCAACCCCGGGCAACACCAGGTTTTCCTGCTAGTTCTAAATAAAATCAAAGATACTTACTTGCTTTGGTTGACATCAACTAAAGATCCAATTTTTGATGTGGTGAAGGAAATGTGTTCATCTCCAATGACAATTTCTAATTCCTAGAGAAAAAAATATAAAACAATTTAAGAAATTTAAAAAAAAAACCAACAAAAAACAGTAAGTGTCTAATCTTTATGCTTATGGGCTTGTAGGTATATAAAAGTTTAGAAAATAAAGGTCGGGTAGGATGAGGGGGTGATAGAATGTTACTTTACCTGACGACCAACTCTGTCAGGTGAAGGCCAAAGTTCATCATCTTCTTGCATTACTTCAGAATCTTCAATAATTCTTTTCAACTCTTCCATTACAGATTTGTGCACATAGGCCTGAAAACAGTTAAAACAAAACAAAAAAAGACATTAACAACAAAAAGGTTTGAGTAGACACGTATATATATTTTATTTCAAAGAACACAATACATTAGTTTGATTATCCATTGATATCTTGTGGTTTCACAGTAACTCAGCCCACGGGGCTAAATATACAAAGTGCAACAGGTCTTCAGTCGATGCTATGGTGAACTATCTGAGGGCTGAGGTTCTCATGAAACAGCAAGTATCAATGGATGATTAAACTAATGTATAGTGTTCTTTGAAATAAAAATATATGCTCTTACATACGTAATTGAGCACTCTGGTCATTTCTCTACTAAAAAACACATTACATGTGTGTGTGTATATATATATATATATATATATATATATATATATATACACTCACGTTGGAATTTGAGTTTGAAATATAACTTGTGTTCTGGGGTTCGAGTATGGCGACCAGTGTGAATAATTCTTCTCTACACTGACGATTCCAGTGAGGATGAAACATACATATGTAGATAAAAACAAATATTTATTTATATATATATATATATATATATATATATATATAAATATTTATTGTGTATTTAGGCAGCATTTTCTCATTTATGCAAACATCGTTAAAAATAACAGAATTTGTGTTTAATTATACTTAAAAAAAATTTTTTTTTTACAAAAAAGACCATCAGAAAAATAAAAAAAAATAAAAAAGGTATAACAGACGAATTCTGTTATTTTTAACAATGTTTGCATATATATATATATATATATATATATATATATATATACACACACACACACACACATACACAGTATGTTATGCATTAAGCTGCCTTTTTTGTTGATGCTATTGTTTGCACAGATATTACTAAACAGGCGAGTTAGTCCACGGGGCAGGGAATAAGCAAAGAATACCACAAAGTGAAAAATGAGACTATCCGTGCAAACAATAGCATAAAAAAAATAAAAAGTAGCTTAACTCATAACATACTGTATATTATCAGAAATAAATTTCCAATATTAACATATATATACACGAACAGACACACGTGAAATGTTTACAGATTCTTTGTGACTACATCCTTAAAACATCATTTTGGCTCGTGTCTCTGACGTTTACCATGCTGTAGTTCCCTATATAACAGTTGTTTAAGGATCCCGTTTCTCCCATCCTAACTAGGTGAATAGCTTATCTGACTACGGATGATGCACACAACACACCACCTTGCTGTAAATAAGTGCTGTCGCGTATGAGCGATTGTCAATTCATTTTTAGGATCCTCTTAAGGAATGTTTAGTGTAACCTCTCCAGGGCCTTGATGTGCCAGCAGTACGGATCCATGTCTCTAAATAATACAGGAGAATAGACAAGATGCATTGATTCGTACACACTAAGCTTCATTTTGATGGTGATGGCTTTGACCACATGCGGTTTTCAAGCTAACCAAAGGCTTTTCGATCCTTGGACGTATTTCGAAATCAAGGTATCCATCTTGGGAAAGAGTGCTGCCAAAATATACAAAGCAGTCAACTATACTTACCCCCTTGAGGTGGATGTTGGGTTCAACATATTGAAATGCTAGTGAGCATTATCTTAAGTTTTCTCCAAATTCATGGGTAGTCCAAAAGATAGTGTACGTTCTAGAAAAAAAAGGGTCATTATCTCCTGCATATCCTCCTTAGTAAGGGCAATAAAATCAGCTTAGAAGATCTATTAATATAGATTGATTTGTTTTGGTCTGCATGAGTATTTGAAGATTTTGGACTTTGCATTAAATTTAACAAATTTGAAGTTCCTGTCAGTGGTTCGGAAATGTATAAGGACACAACATTAGTCTTGAAAAATACAGGAAAGAGTCATCGCAAAGTATATATAAACAAACGTTGGTGCAAGAATGTCACTTCTTAGAATGTAGCATAAATGTCTTGGATTTGTGTGACGACTTTTTGGTAAGTTTTCTTTGTATTTTTCTTATAATTTTGTTCTAACAATTTTTTAGCATTGGTCCGTTTTCCATGGTTCGAATTGTTCCTGCTTCTATTTAATTATCTTGATAAACTTAATACATATATCTCCAAATTTTTTTGAAAGAGATGAAAACTTATTCTAAGTAGAAACTTAATTTGTAATGTGTTTGTTTTTTTCAACAGTGTTCAACTACATGAGAATGCTGGTAAATGTGCATAAGATAAAAATGTATCAGACTTGTTGGTAGTAAATGGGACGATAAGTCATTAAAATCAGGTGTCAAGAATTAGGATGTAAAAAGCAGAAGTATATATTGATTTGGCTTACGACAAATCAACTCTTTTGAGGTTAATTAATATCAAAACAGTACTTATTGGAAGCAGTTCATTGTATGCAATTAACTAAACACAAATTGGCGGAAGAATTGTATGTTTTTATCTTTCCCAATAGTATTAGTAAATAGATGACCACAGTAGATATGATAGATTTTGAATTTTGTGTGCCCCTCACCGTAAATACAACTAACCTGACAAGCAGCAAAATAACACCATTCACTGTAAAATTCCCTAGATGTCAGAAAGCTTTCTACTCTAATAGATTCTTTCCTTGAATCGCTCGCTTTTGAAATTCCCTCCCTGCTTCTCCGACGGTACCAACAAGCATAAATGTAAATGTAATGTGAACAAGCATCTCGCTACACAACTCCCCACTTAAGATGCCCTATAAATCTGGCACTTAATCCACAGTAACCCCTTACGTCTCAGTGTGCTTTGTTTGGATGAATAGAACACACAAAAAAAAAAAAAAGTAAATTCCATCGACCAGAAATTGAGAAATAAAACAAATAATAAAAAATCTACTTGCCTCTTTTCGGATCATGGTGTCATTTTTGTAGTTGGAATTATTAGCATATCGTAATTTTCCTGAAACAGAAATTTAAAAGGTGAAAGAAATAAAAATGCAAATATATATTATAACGAGCACAAAACTATCCGCCATCTGGGGGCTATTAATCTAGCACTAAGTATTCTTTTTAAATGTTTAACTTGCATTACATATCTTTAATATAAATTTATTGTAATTTTAAAAAGTAATAGTTTTCATTTAAATTATCTCCCTTGAAAATTAATGTACATAATATTTTAAGGTTTTGGTAATTTATCTTTATTAAATCACTTTAATTAATTACTGCTAATATCAACAAAGTTATTGCATAGGGCTACCCAGTGTTGCCTGGGGCAGAAAAACTTCTGTCTCTTTATCCCTCTCTGGACATACACACACAACTCTCCCTTATATAGATTCCTGGAGGAATGAGTCAGCATAAGGGAATTAATTCCTTGATAAAAAATCAGTTACTTCCCTTTAGTTTGTACATGAAATGGTTGCCCTCCTCTGACGAAATCTGCGCCAGTTTATGGTCACAGAATGAATAAGGTTTTGTAAATTTTAGATATTATTCATTCCGGGCAACGTTGATCAGGAATATACCAACTTTGTAGATCTTTGTTTTGTAGTTTTGACATTTAACCCGACATATACACATACAGACAACTGCCCTTCATGTAATAGACGTTTAAAAAATAGTTATGCAAATTAGGCATACAAACGGGTACGTTTTGATCTTTACTATATATACAGCATTTCAAAAGACTATGTTTTATTATTGGGCACTCCAGAAAAACATCCGACTCTTTTGTCAGCGTGCCATTATTCTGAATTCACAACAGCAAGCTGCAATACATAGACTGTCTCTCCGGTCATAATTTTTTAAAAGTCAAAATCTTTTTCATGTAAAACTTTATCATTAAAACTGGCTGGTAAATTTTTTTTAAATGAAAATTAAATATAAAGTAAAAATGGATTTATTTTTAATATTTACGATCCGATAGCATTATGATCGGTAGAAAAATTCATATTTCAATGTTTCGAAAAAAAGAAAACACCTATTTGATTACTTATTTTTCTAAAAGAAATTATTTAAAATAAAAATATAAAACTTTCCCTTTCAACAAGTTTTAATGATAAAGTTTTACATGTAAAAGATTTTGACTTTTAAAAAATAATGACCGGAGAGACAGTCTATTGATTGCGGCTTGCTGTTGTGAATTCGGAATAGCGGCACGCTGACTCAGAGTCAAATATTTTTCTGGAGTGCCTATTATTGATTTAAATAACAGTGCATCGTTTTGATGGTAATATAGGAGTGATAAATGAAAACAACTTTTGCATTTATTCATTTCGACCAAGCATTTCATACAGTTTGGAAGATTCTTTCAAGAGATCACCATAGAAAATGCAGTTGTAATTGAGATAACCACTTAATTAGTTACATGGCTACAAGTTAACTTACAAATTCTTGTAAGAAGATATTAAGTCTAATTGCAACAACATAACCTTCAAACATGCCTCGGCCCAACAATGATCAAGAGTAAGAAACAATAGACAAAATACTAATATTTTGACATTCATTCTAAAATAATAAATATGGCAGGGTGGGCTTTTAAAAGCATTCACACACAAAACTTTTTTTTTTACGTTGAAACAGTTGCAAACAATGCTCTGAAACATCGACGTGTTCTTGTTTTTGATCGACTGTGAGTAAACGCAGCTTTCTCATTGACAAATCAATCATCATATTCGGTTTAACGTCCGTTTTACATGCTGGCATGTGTGTGAAAGCTTTCAGAAATTGACTTCCAAACTAATCTATCTCTGGCGTTCTCTCAAGTCCATCCTTATCAATCTATCTCATGTTTTCCTTGGCCATCTCCTGTAAACTAACCCTGCTACCTCAATTGTTTTACATCTAACCCAAGAACACTCATCCATTCTTTCAATGTGGCCATACCATCGAAGTCTCCTCTTCTGAACACATCTCCTTATACTGTCCAGATTCAATCTTTCTCTGATGTCATCAGATCTAAGGCTGTCTTTTAGACTCACATTACACAACCATCATATCATTTACTTCCATGCAACACATGAAGTCAACCCTCACTGGCCAGGTTTCACTTCTATACATCACATTGCGTACACATACCCGATAGACTCTTCCTTTGGTCGACAGTGGTAACACTCTGCTGGTTAGAAATGGTAAAGTTCCCTGAACTTACATCATCCACTCCTAACACTTGCAATCACACTAGCACCTGCTCCTCTCTGTGCTCCAATGGTATCACCGAGGTAACAAAATTCCTGGACTTAAATAGCTTCGCCATCCAAATAAACTTTCTCCACATCCGACTCCATTCTTAAACTTCTTGCACATAAACTGGTTATCCTCTCAACTTACAACTATTTTCATGCAAAATGATTGTGATGTCTTTAACTCTTATACAACTTCAATTTACGATCGGCTAAAACAAGTTTGTAGACGTTTTTTTTTGTTTTCCGGACAACTGCCGAATTTGGGCGACCTGAGGGTTTAGTGTCATTTGTTTCTGTACGACCCTGTTTAAAGTCAGCATACCACCTTTTAACCATTGTTTCTGCCGGAGAAGAGTTCGAATAACACTTATCAAGCCATTGCTTTGCTTGAATAGTATGTTTTCTCATCAGAAAGCAATGCTTTAACACGCAAAATTCAGATTTTTCCGTTGTTTGGAAATTTTGAAACAATAGGTTCACTTAATTTGTAAACTAATAATCAGATTGGGCTAAAATTTTGACACGTGAAATCATTTGAAGGTTAGTATTTTATAAAAATCATGGATTCTTTTATTTTGATATGTCAGGCTGCGACTTATTGAGTGATGTTTTATTACTATATAAATATCAGTTAAAATAATCATCCAGTTCTTAACTATACAATGTAAAATAGAACTGGTAATTATTTTTGTTGTATTTCTACAACGGCTGTCATTTCTTTTTTTCCAAAACAGAAAAAAGAAAAGGGAAGATAAAAGAAGAAACAAACTTTCTTCCTCCTATAAAGTTTTGTTACTCTATTCTTGAGTTTTAACAAGTTGCCTTTAGTTTGTTTTTTTAAACAGAACTTTTGTTTCTCATTTATATTACTTGGCCAAGTTCTGTAATTTTTATATTGAAATTACTTGTCCGAGTTTTGTATTTTGTTAACATGACTTACCCAAATCCTGCTCATGGAAGCCAACACTCCCTCAATCTTAAGTTAATGTTTTTTTTATCATAAATGCCAATCAGTGCTATATAGCAGTCTGGCAGCAGCAGAATTCATGAGCCCAGAGCCGATGTGTGCAGGAAAAGGTGCTCCCAGCCACAGATGCGGCATAAGCTGACTTCCATGGAATACAGCAAAACCGACTTTCAGTAGGGGCTATGAGTAGTCCCTTAGTTGTGTTAACAGGTAAGGCAACCCTCCAACTCTATTAAGGATGGCTGCCACAAACAGCCATCCAAGTGCATGGAGGCTGTTGCCAATAGTCCTTTCAGTTCAGAATGCTCATTGGGAAAGGGGACTGTTGCAACGCGCACTGCCAACTTATATTCTGATATAAGCTGCAGTTTGTCTGAGGGCGGCCCACAACATTTGTCCAAAGATAGGTCTTCTAGATGAAGAAATAGAAAAGCCGCAACTTTGCCACCTTACAAAGTAGCTGATGGTGATTCCACCAACACTGCCAGGCTCTACAGGAAGCGAGAGGTCCTATTCACTAATATACATGAACTAGCCCTTCCTCCTGAAGACATCCCAGACCAACACGATGTCTCAGTCAGCCCGGCAGAAATAACAGTAACACTACCGCTTCGATACTCCTGGCCAACCAGAGAAGTCATTGTCTCAACAAATGTCATCCAAGCCGTATAAGGAGCTCTTCAAAACCACATACCATAAGTACACTGAAGGAAATGTACTTAAAGCCGTCTTTGATACATGAGAAGAGCTCCAACAACAAACTCTGACCAAGCACACTAACACTCATGGTCTGATTGGAGCCACGGAAGAGTTGATGGTGGAGTTTCTACGGTGAAAATTACCATCTCTTACATATGCCGCAGACAAGAAGCGGAGAAATTTTCACGGACAGACATGTGGTGGAAGCATCTGCGGCTCCAACTGGAATACCTGGGCAGAAGACAGACAAAAGTCTTTGTGCTCGGCGGCCCCCTTATACCTCGACTCAAAACAACTAGGTGCTATTCTCAGCCAATATGAAGATATTGAGGCTGGCAACCTTGTAAATGATGCATGAAACACCATGATGGGCAAGTACGGAATACAGATGATCTTGGACCATGCAGTGTTTAATGCGATCCCATTAATGAAACCTGACAAATGTCTGCCATCCACATTTTTGCCATTGTAAAAGTGGTCCCTGAGTTTCGATTATCGGTATAAGACTATTTTGTCTTTTAAATGAAGGGGGGGGGGGGGGCTAATAAAGTAAGTGACCTAAAAATAATGTTTGTTTCTTTAAAATAGAAGAATGACTTTATATTAACATTCATATTTATTAAATAAATACTGAAATTTATTAAGATCAGATAATTTTGATTTTTGGTGGATTTTTTTGTTTTCAATCCAGGGGTTAAAAACAATTTCACTTTTATTGCCCGTCCCTATTTATACTGTTAAGCTAAATAGCATGGTGTTACTTCATTAATGAGTGTTAGGCCATTTAAGGCTGCTTCAGCTGCAGTTTGCTTTCAGACTGGAGAAGCAGACCAAGTAATTGGTGTACCACCAGTTACCCACCTTTTTGCTCCGCTTAAGTCGGATCGTGTGTCTTGTCAAGTCATAGCATTGTCGGGATTCTATTGTGTGCCCCCATTTGTTATCAGACATCTGATATCGTTCCTACTTATAAAAGTGTAAACATTTGGGAATTTCCTTGCTTTTGTACATTTAGTGTATATGAATTTTCATCTTAACCCTATTAAGGGCATGATTTCAGTATACTGGCATTTATCATGGAATGTCACTACTTTTGTAAAGGCTACGCCTCAATACAATGGTCATTTTTAAGTGTTTTTTTTTAATTTTCTGGAAAACTAACGTATATGGTAAACTGAAATTAAAATGCCATCAACTAGACCCTAGAATCTCTATCTCTGCCAAAAATCAGCTGAATCCATCAAATAGTTGATGAGATACAGGGTGGCACATACGTACGTACACACGGATCACAGAAAATCATGCCTGACGTTTCTGGATCTCTGGGTTGCCTTGACTAATGATGCTGAAATTCTACACACTTATAGAACCTATCAACAAAAAAAATTGTGCAAAGTTTTAACTAATTTGGTTTATTGGTTTTTGAGTTATGATTGATCAAAGAAATGAGATTTCTAGCATAGGCCGTTTTTGAAGTCTATTAAGGGAAAGAGCGCTCTCGCGCCTCCCTTGATTTATGCTTTACACTGCTTGATGTTCATGAGGGAAAAACTAAAAAAGTTTTACGTTTCAATTTTTTTTCTTATTTATATATAAAAAAATGCGGTGCTTCTGGAGTTAAAAAGAATGCACATATAACACTCACCGCTGCCCCCCCCCCAAAAAAAGGGATTCTATTTCTTTGTTTAAGACGATTACGTCTGAACACAGAAAAACTTAGAAAAAGAGGATATTTTAGAATTTACAATGGGAGATCAGTTTCGTATATAAATTTAACGTAAAATAATGTAAAATTCCGGATTTTTACTAACCCTAAGTCGCAAGATCGTGAAACCATACGTAAACGCCTAAAAAAGTAGCCCCCCCCCCCCCAAAAAAAAAACTCATGGGGTTTATCTCACATAGCAAAAAAATAAGGCTCGGAAATGGGGGATCATTTTATGTTGAATTTATATGTGAAACTGATCCCCAACTCTAAAATAATTTTTTTTTTTCTTTCAGCAAAGTTTTTCAGGGTGCTGTTCACACGTAATCGCCTTTAAAAAAGTAGAATCTTATAGGGGGGGGGCTATTCTTATCTCCCTTAGTTTTGTACTTATTTACTTGCCTCCCCACAAGGGCAGAGTTAAACACAAAGTTTGTTTTAAATGTGGAGAAAATCCAGCTCCTCTAAATTGGGACACAAATTTAAATTGCCTCAGTCTTGAAGGATGTCTCCTTCACCGACCGAGAACAGAAAAGATTAAGTATAGCATCAGAACATATATTACACTTTACTCCTAGCCGAAAGACCACATCGTATCCATTAGTTTTGTTATCAAAATAGAATTATCTCCCTCACATGTGCAGCTCTACGTGGAGTAGAGTCGAATGTTGAACCATGGCAAACCCCATTTTACTGTAAATATTGGTATTGGTGCTTCTACAGAATGTAAACCGAACTTAACTTCGGTTAGTTTATGGTTTTAAAAAAAAAAAAAAGGTCGTTTTAAATTCTGTAAAAGTACATAAATATTTCCCGATCACTCATTTCACAAAACCATAGCTCTAAAAATTGTTCGTTTAAAATAACCGGCTTTATTTGTCGCGTGGGTAAAATTTAAATTATGGCGATATTGAATTATCTAACCTAGACGCCGCTATTCCGAATTCACAACCGCCATCAATAGACTGCGTCTCCAGTGCCAAACGGTCATATATTTTCTTTTTAAAGTCACATAAAATCTTTTTCAGGTAAATTTTATAATTAAAATTCATAAAAATTTGCTGGAATAATTTTTCAAATGAAAATTAAATATCAAATAAAAATAGAATTACTGAAAACCATAAAATAATTCGAATTAAAAAAGTCGATTTTTTTTTTTAATTTAATTATTTTTATAAACCGTCTAAATGAAACTTAAAACGTTGTTTATGATCGTTTGGTACAAGAGAAACAATCCACTGATGGCGGCCCACGGCCACGAATTCTGAAGAGCGACGTCCAAGTTAGATAATTCATTTCATCGCTTTATACACAATTTTTTATCGCCTTATGTTGCGGAACTCCATCCGAGACCATTACCGAGAATTCACTATCGCCGTAATTAGCATACCAAAAACATCGATTCACAAATATTTTTTTTCTTCCCTATAGTGTTTTAAAGCTTAAGGACCAAACTAAAAGTTAATGTTTTCTTTTGTTTTTGTTTTTACTAGAAAGTTCGCCATTTAATTCGTAAAGACTTAATGGAAAATTACAATGAATCGACGATTTATATACTTTTCTGCTTTAGAAAAGAAAATATTTCACAATAAAAATAAAATAGGTATTGAATTAAAGTATACATATTTTATCACATTTCTTTTAGAGCATTAAGAAATTACGTTAAATTAGCATTGCTTTTTTGTTGTTTAATAAATGCTACTAACAAACAGTAAATTTCATTTTTATGACATAAAAATATTATACAAGTTTAAATAAGCCTTTCTACTTATTTGATAAAATAAATAAATTAGAGATTTTCCTGCTAGAAATAAAAGTTTAGACATTAATTGAATCTGAACGCGAACGGATTCTCTGCGACAATCTCTCTCTTTCTCTTGTCCGACGTGTGAAAGTTTAATGGAATGTTATATATATTATATACAACACTTATTTAAGCTAACAAAAAATAAAAATAGAACAATTTGTTAGATTATAATTTACCGTCTGGTCGAAATTCAAACTCTAAGAATTCATGTCCAAATTTTCCTTTATGTCCAACATAATACCGCAAATAGAAATCCGTGCTAGACCCCATGTTGGATTTAGACCGCTAAATGTTGACAACTATCGGAGAGTTAGGAAACAAGGGGAGATAACTCTACCCCTTTTTTTTAAATTCTTTTTTTTTCTTTTTACCTTGTACAGACAGCGTGATAAAGGGAGATAAGTTGAAAAGAAATTTAAGACTGCCTGATTTTGTTTTAAATCTATTAAAATTTTTGGTTAAGTTACAGAATTGTTCGGAAGCTAGCCTGTTATTGTAATTTGCGGACGTTAACAAAATCCGACTTAAGGGTAACAAAAAGGTGATAGAAACAGAATAAAAGAATAAATAACAAGAACAAAAATGTGCAAATAAAGGAGGTCCGGTAGTGAGTCAATCCAGTTTTGTTAACAATCAAAAAAAAAAAAAAAAAGAAGCTAGCTGCTTTTATTTCCCAAAGCCAGGTTAACTACGTTAACCAAAGTAACAATGATTAAAAAAAAAAAAAAGCATGCAAGGAGTCACAAAAAAGTTTTTTTTGCAAATTAAAATCGTTAAACACAATGATAACAGAAAGGTATAAGTTCTTGGATTGTACTCTAATCAAGAATAACCACAGGGTTTTTTACAGAAGAACAAACAAGGTGGTAAAAAAGGGGTATAAATAAATACAATTTAAAAAAACCTTCTCTATGGGCCTCTGGACCAAAGTGTTTTCTTTGAAAATCTTCATTTCAAATTGTCTTTTGGTTTTCTCTCTCAAAACCTATCTTGCTTTTCGCCCCTTTTTTCTCTAAAAAGGGATTCCTCCTTGAGAGTCTTTCTCGGAATCTTATTCTCTTTAACCTCTTCTGGTTAAACCAATTTAAATATTTTAGGTTCTTCTTCTTCTAATATTCTTTTTTCAAAAGAACCTCTGATAATTAAATTTCATTTTCAATAGTATATAACATCGCTCATGCAAACGATGGGATCCGACTTAAAAGGGCAGTATCTCAGGAAATCTTTAAATTTAATTCTCCCCTTTACTAGCCTTTTTGCTCTTTACTTACAAAGGGATGATAAATACACGTTGATTTATCAACAGAGCACAAAACATGTCCTCTCTCTAAGGATCGCCTTCTGGTACTGAGGTGGAAATTCGTGCCAGTCGCAGAGATTGACCGATAAGGGGACAACTTTGATTCCACAGGATCCAGAGGTCTCTTGGTACACGATCACCAAGGAAGAAAAAAAGGACAAAGATTTTTTTTTTTATGGAAGTCGCTCCAGACAAGGCATGAAGCCACTTGATGCAAGGAGCTAAAAAAAAAATACTTTAAAGTAAAAAACTAG
This sequence comes from Sepiola atlantica, assembly GCA_963556195.1. Taxonomy (NCBI): domain Eukaryota; kingdom Metazoa; phylum Mollusca; class Cephalopoda; order Sepiida; family Sepiolidae; genus Sepiola; species Sepiola atlantica. The sequence goes on along the minus strand of OY744524.1, from coordinate 72,813,738 downwards.
CCACTGATAAGGGTTAGAAAACATCAATTCTTCCTTCTTTGTCAGAAACATCACTCATGGAATATGAGGGCTAAAAGACAAAATAAGGGAAGCAAGAGTTACAAGGCTGCCGAAAGTAAACCCAAGGTCCACTTTCTACTCTCCTCATGATCATGATGATCCATAATAGGGTAAAGGATAGGCAAGCTGACACATCAGCAAGAAACGTTGATCTCCCCCACCATAACATTTCCAAACAGTGGGTTGAAATGGTATTGGGAATAAGTCCACATGCAGCAGGTCAGTCCACGTGCAATTGGTCGCGATCTTGTCAACATCAATAGTTCGTAGGGGCCTTCTCGCAGCTAAAAAGGTTTAACAGCACCAATGCACTCCCTTAAATAACCTTCGGAAACTAGTGCTCTGCTCGCATATGAGATTGTTTCTGATTGGGCGAATCAGAATCGAAATTAAATGTTTGCTCGAATCAGCGGCAAGCTCACAATTCAAGCAAATATTTCAAACATCGTTAATGGCGGCAGCAGCTGCTGCTAATGTTGCCGTTGTTATTGTAATACTATTGCTGCTACATAAGCGTGCACACTGGATCACTTAAGGATGACGTCATCTATGAAAACAGAGAGATGGGAATAAACCGTGCACAATGGATGCTGTCAAACAATGATGACGTCATACATCAAACCAGAGAGAGAGAAAGAGAAGGGAGAGAAGAAGAGATTGTGGGGAGGTAGAGATGTGATGCGAACAAACATAAAAAGTTAATAGCTTGTATAAGCTACTCTCTTTCTTTCTCTGTTGCCATGTAGGGAAAGGGTGGTAGAAATTTACACAGAAGGAGATACAGTAGCCCAGCAGCTGTCCAATTTCGTCTAGAATTGCTTAATACGTTGATTCTCCTAACTGGTTTTCTTTATAAATTTTTTAATTTTTAGCGTTTTTTAAATTTTGATGACGTCATATCAAAGAAAGAGAGAGAAGAGGAGGGGGAGATTGTGGGGAAGTAGAGACGTGATGTGAACGAACGTAAAAATTTACTAGCTTGTATAAGCTACTCTCTTTTATTCTCTGTTTATTTAACTTACTCTTTCCTTTTCGGCGTCTCCAAAATAAAAAAGAAACAGAATATCGCATAAAGGTGTTAGCTCGACATTTTCCATCCAATGAAAATGATTCCTGCTCGTTCGAAACGATAAAGTTAGCGAGCCAGTGTGGAATACCAATTCCTAATAAAAACAGAAAACTTGACAACCAAAATCCGAGAGAGAAGAGAGAGTCCAACAGAGCCTGAATCAAGACAGAGCGCAGCACAACATTACGCTTATCCCCCCCCTCTTCTTGTCATTCGAGGGAAGGGGAGGCAAATAAATACACAACTCACACACACAGAAGTCCACAAATATTCACACACTGACAAAATCCCACATATGCACAATGTCTCATGAACTCACATACCATATTCACACTCACACAAAACAACATATGGACATACACACTTCTAACACTTCTATCTCTTTCCACACTTGAACATTCTAAAAACACAAGAACTTTACCTTTCTAACTGACAATGTAATCACTCAATTCAATTCAATAAATTTGCCAAAAAATAAAACAAGCCTGCTTCCGTTGTCATGTAGGGAAAGGGTGGTAGAAATTTACACTAAAAGGGGATACAGTAGCCCAGCACCTGTCCAATTTCGTCTTGAATCACTTAATATGCTGATTTTCCAAATTGATTTTCTTTTTAAATTTTTAGCATTTTTTTTAATTTTGCAAATTTTCAGTGTCTCCTAATATTCAACACTTGCTGTTTTTTCCTTTTCTCTGTATTCTTTTTCTCACTTTGCACATGTTGCATTATGAACCTTTATTCACTGCACTGGTCGTAATCGTCCGACACGTTGTGCCGGTCAAAGATAGTTGCTCGACTCAGTCAGCGCTGTAACAAAGAATTCCCATTCTGAGTAGAATCACAACTCCAATTTATAAACAAGTAACAGATTTATTTGTTGGATGTTACAAACAAAACTTGTGTTTCCCACTTGAATGACAGACTTGCAAAATGAGATCCTTGTCCGACCAGAAAAAGTTAAGTCCAGCACAATCCTTTAGTTAAGAGAACCAGATAGGCCCATCCTGTATGGGCAGGCACCCAGCTTCAACTGATCCGGCCTGGTCTCAGAAATGTCAACTTCCTGTCATACCCAGAAGGCCAGGCATCTCCCTCCCATCTCTTTCCCCCTGACCAGAAATCTTGGATTCCAGTCTTTCTCACTGGTCATCACCGGACCACCTAGGCACTGGCTTCTTGAAATATCCAGTAGAGATATCTACCAGACAGTTTACTCAGGGATGGGGGGGGGGGCTTATCAGGGAGACAATCTGAACATTACTTTTGGGTCTCAACATTACTTTTGGGTTTTTAAGAGGTATTTATTTTATTTCGAAGAAAGTAAGATTTTGGGTGGCTCGATATAAATTTCCAATTCCCCTGTGCCCACATCCCCTTTCTTCCTCTGACCGAATATCTAGCACTTGCAACGTCTCCCATTCGCATGCACCACTAAAACATGCAGCCTACTGCATTTTTACAGCACCATACCCACAACAAATGTATTCTTTTTAGGTAATTTATAATATAATATTCCAATGAATGATACCCTTTGCCCCTTCATAATATATCCTGGGATTAATTATTGCAAATACTTTTTATCCATTCTCAAGTACATTTCTTATTTTTTCAGATTTCATAAACGATTGATAATCTTTTTCAAATTTTTCAAATTAATAATGGAAACCAAAGCCTGTTAAATAATTGTTTTTTCCCTTCTTTACAAAACCTAGGTTTAAAGGACTTTTCTATAATTTTCTATAATTTGTTTGTTGTAGAGTTTGAATTTATGAAACTTGTAAAGTATGTAACTTTACATTGGTTTTATTATCATTTTCTCTTCATTTTTACTGTCACTGTCCACATAGACAATCATTTTGTTACTTCATCTTGATATCTTATGCTACCTCTTTAATGGCTGACGTCATAAAACGATGATGTCATCCTGGTTAGCTTCTTCCCCAAAAATGATAGTCGAATTATTGACGTTGTGCTGAGGTTGGACAGACTTTTATTCAGATATATTGCAAGTGTTACAGTTTTGTGGATTGTCTTGAAAAGGACAGAGTTTGTCCTGAGAAGGACAGGTTGATCACAAGAGACTGCTCAGTAAAAAGGGACATCGGTTAATGAGCTCAGTTTAGAGATGGTCAGGTATGATGACCAGGATGCAGCTGTCGAGTTAAATGGTGTCTTGCCTGATTGAGTTAACAGCTGGACAAGTGAAGATAGTCAACAGCCGGAAAGAGTTGCTGTAACATCAGCAGGAGCAGCTTCTCCTGGATATGTGAGTTGATTTCCGCATTCTAGGACTTTTCTTAATATTTCAACTGTTTCCATCAGTGCCACAGTTTGCATGGTGTCAATTTATTATTATTTACTCACTAGGAGTTTTTACACAAATAATTATCAGTGATTGCTCACGGGCAAGAACAAGTGGTGTTCACTGGAGTTTGAGTGATATCAAATCTCCACAGATTTCCAACACTCTCTATTTCTTTTGATAACCGTTACAAATCATTTTGCGTTATTGCATCAGTCGTTTACCATTGATTTGTTGCTGATAATGACCCCTGACTTTCTCTGGAATTTGGGTGGCAATAAGCGTCCCCAAGATTCCAGTACTTTCTGCACTCATTTATTGGAGGTCTGTATGATTCTTTCCCTCCTCAGTCTTTCAAACCTCCTAGAACATTCATGACCATTTAATTATTATTATTATTATTATTATTATTATTATTATTATTATTATTATTATTATTATTATTAATAGAAGTAGTAGAATTTAAACTTTAGAAGTAGTAGTAGTAGTAGCAGTAGTAGTAGTAGTAGTAGTAGTATCATTTTAACATCCTATTATGACATATCTAGCATGTCAAGTGCGCTTCATGCCAAATTTGATGTGATCCTGTTGAGTAGTTTTGAGGCCTATAAATGTTCATTGCTTATAATATTAGCAGCAGTAGTAGTTGTAGCTTTGGTAGTATTAACATTTTTCACCAATTTATGACACAACTGATATCTCAAGGATGCGTCATGCCAAATTGGATGTAATCCTGCCATGTGGTTTTGGAGCTTATAAGTGTCCAACAAACAGGCAGAGAAAAATGCTTAATTAAAATATAATGTCGAGATTTCATTATCCAGGTAGATATCATCATCATCATCATCATCATCTTCTTCTTCTTCTTCTTCTTCTTCTTCTTCTTCTTCTTCAGTATAATGTTCATTTTACATGCTGGCATGTGTTGGACGGCTTTTAGAAATTGACTTTCAAACTAAACTAACCTATCTCTGTCCAGGTCTTTATTTATCCCTCTTTCTCTTCAAGTCCATTCTTATCACTTCCTCCCATCTTTTCCTTGGCCTTCCCCTGTGAACTAAATCTACATCTACTAACTCAAGAACTCTCATCCATTCTTTCAATGTGATTATACCATTGAAGTCTCCTGCTTTGCACAGATCTCCCTAAATTGTCCAGATTTAATCTTCCTCTGAGGTCATCAGATTTAAGCCTGTCTTTAAGACTCACATTACACATCCATCATATCATTATCATATCATTTGTTTCCATGCAACGCATGTCTTCAACCCTCACTGAACAGGTGTAGAGTGGTTGGTTGGTGACGAGATGGGAGATAGCCATTTTGTTGAGTCAGCTGTGTCTGTAGTTATCTGACTTGAAATGAAGAAGAAAAGGGTCACCAAGTTCTGAATAAAATACCAACGTCTTCTTTACAATACAATCAACTTTATTTAACAGTGTCGACAGGAATACAGGAATGTAAGGCGTGTAAGGTGTAAGTTAATTGGGTACTGGTACAGCTTTTGAACCAGACAAAACCGATTTTTGCCAGCACAAATACGCAAGCAGCCGGAAAAAGACGAATCAAAACGAACCAGTGTCAAAATCAAAACGAGGCGGGATTGTCAACAGAAAAAAATAATGAAAGAAAAACACTCACCGTATGTTTATTTTTATGAACATTTTTTTTTTTTGACAAAGAAAATCAATGAAATATTTTTTTGCACAGAAAAGTTTTTTGTTTTTTTTCGATAAATTGTTTTTTTATGATTAGATTTTTAAAAAGATAATTAATGAAACAACGATTGTTACAGATTTTATTTTTTTGGTACTTGTACAGCTTTTGAACCCGACAAATACCAACTAAGTTAGGGTTAGGTTAGGGTTAATTTACAAAAAAAAACAGTTCGGTTTTTGTTTGCTTCAGAAGCTGTACAAGCTTTTATTTTTGCCATAATTTATTTTTAGTCATTTTAGAAAATTTTGCAGATTTCTTTTTGGAGTTAGCGCAGACGTTGAAAGGAGGGTTTCGGTGTTCCTGTTGGGTACTGTCACCAGAAAACCCTTTTTCTCTGCAGGGTCATATCCTCCGAAGACCCAGAATTGTTGTCTGCTTCTCGAGTCTCCTGATTGGCTAAGCGCTTTGGCATCTTCCATCTGTTTTGTCTGATTCAAAAGCTGGACCAGTACTTAACCCATAGTTGGTTGCTATGCCGTAAAACAAACCAAACCAAACCAAACTGTTAATTAACATGCTAAATGCAAAAAGAGGGTAAATAATTGTTCACTTCAACCTAAAATGATTGTTCTTTGTTTTAAAAGAGAAAAATGTTCTTTCGCTGAAAAGGGAAAATACCCCGAGGTCCATCTAAGTCAATGGGGATGTGGTTAAATCTTGCATCAGGAATACTGAAGGTTCCGAGTGGAGCTCGTATATGTCTGTGCATTTGGAAATTTTTGGCAGGATAAACAGGGAAACATGTCTTATATTCAGCCAGAAGATTCTAACTGAAATAAATTTTACTGTGGCAGAAATCCTGGCATCAGCCAGTTCGTGCAGAAAAGAAAAAAACGGTTTTTCGATGAGCTTCGGGAATTAAAGGGTGAAGTAAATTTAAAGAGGTCTTGCACAAGATCTGTCCATCCACTGTAGAGATGGGAATGTACTGTTATTTGCAGGCAGCAAATTCTGGAGCTGACCGATTTAAAATTCTGATTTAAAATATCCACTGATGGCTGGTCCAAAGCCATTTGACGAAGGTTATTGTCCTCAGATAAAGAAATAGCAGTGAAATACATTTAACAGGGTTTTATCCCGACATTGCATCACTGTAATCGCTAAGAAAGAAGACAGAGATGTACCAAGGTAGTGATAGCTTAAAACGTGAATTTACACGTCTACACCTAAGAAAGGGTAGGAATATTTGTGACAATGAATATCCACGTCTAAGAAAGGGTAGGGATATTTGTGACAATGAATATCCACGTCTAAGAAAGGGTAGGGATATTTGTGACAATGAATATCCACGTCTAAGAAAGGGTAGGGATATTTGTGACAATGAATATCCACGTCTAAGAAAGGGTAGGGATATTTGTGACAATGAATATCCACGTGAAGTGTTTGCATAGCTGCAAGTCCAACAATCTAAACGTGGGTATGGGAGAGTGGTTCAAAGACTGAGGTTGAAGTCAGTAGTGGATGTGAATATGCACTGTTGCAAGCGTGAAGTACAGGTAGATCTGCACTTTTGCAAGCGTGGAGGAGAAGAGGTCAGTGTCTACTGTTGTGCGTAAGGAGTACAGGTCAGTCTGTACAGTTGTGCATGAGAAGTGCATGTATGTGTATACACTGTTGCATGTGAGAAGTGCATGTATGTGTATGCACTGTTGTGCATGAAAAGTGCATGCACTGTTGCATGTGAGGAGCAGTGCATATTTTATTGCACTGTTGCGCATAACTCCAAAATGTCAACCTCCGGTATATTGATAGTTTGTATCTAACTCAGCAGTGAAAGGAAGGTTAATACCACAGTATGGGAAAAACCGCCACTGTGAAATGGTTCCTAGTAAGATTCACGAGTAAGGCATAAGGGAAGGAATAAATATGAAAATTATTGCCGAAGACAAAAAAACTTCATCAAGAATATTTCTTGATAAGCAATACATAAAAAAAGTTCAAACGGCTAAAATGATTTGAAAAGTTATTTAGTCATCATACTGTGTGTGTGTGGGAAAGGGGTGTAGGTAGAAAAATAATTATTTCCAAGTGGTCACTTCATGTTACAAGAAACTATTTTGGCATGTTTGATCTTTTGGACATGGAAAATAAAAATTCGCCATCTTGGTTTAGACGCCGTGGGTATCACCGACGAGAGCTGGGATCGAACGATTGCTCATTTTGATTCAGAACAAATGTAATTCCAAAACGACCTTTGGACTAGATAAGGACTTTATTAAGTGAAGAAATTCAAAGTGTAAATGAAAAATATGAATTCCATAAGAAGCAGATTCTCTTTGCGTGAGGAAAGAAACAAGGAAATATTGGCCACCAAAATCATTCAATTATACAAGGGGAAGCTAAAAAATCTTATTCATTTATTTCCTTTGTTTTGTTATTTAAAAATGAGCCACTGACCTGAAGGGAATATTGATTCTGCTGCGAGAGTATTCAAGAGCCAAAAATTCTCAAAGCGACCATATATGTTTCACCGACACGTGAAAAAAATATTAAAATTGGCGGACATTTTGAATTGGAAAGCAGTTTTAGATTTAGCATTGAACATAAAGCTTTTTTTATTAATACTTTTTTATATATTGTTTTTTAAACAAGTCCCTATTTTATATATATTCTTTTTGGTACTTGTCAGAGAGAAAAAAATTATTTGATAACATATTTCACAGCGACAATCATGCCAAGAAAAATACAGGGAAAATGCATTTACTTACATACAATGATTTTTTTCATATTTTTTTAGTACTTCTGGAAAAATCGTCAAGGTATCAGATTTGCTGATGTGTATTTTCATAACGTCAGGTGCCGATCTGTTTTGTTGAGATCAAAAGTTTGGGAGCAGTAATGTTATTGTTCATATTTTTTTTTATATTGGTATCTCTTTAAACTGCCAAAGAGAATATAGAAGTTTGTGTCAATGATTTGTTAGAAAAAATACTGGTGTTATAGAGTTATAGGATAGTGGCAGATGTAAGACGTTTTCTAGGTAGAGGGAGCCAACTGAAAAGAAACATAAAACCAAACTGTGAGCATTGGGTACACAAGAAGTGCAGTAGTAGCGGTACAGGTCGAGAGAGAATAACCAATTTGTGTGCAAGAAGTGTAAGACAATGGAGATGGATGAGAACTCATATGTGGAGAAAGTACATCTGGATGGGGAAGCTATTGAAATTGTTCAGATGTTTCTTACTTTGGTGATACCATTGGAGCACAGGGAGGAGCAGGTTCTAGTGTGATTTCAGCAGTTAGGAGTGGATGGAGTAAGTTCAGGAAACTTCTGCTATTACAAACCAGCATTTTACATCTGCCAGTATCCTATATCTCTATAAAATCACGATTCGCCGGTGTATGGAGTATTATTGCCACATATTGGCTGGTGCACTAGCCATAAGCCTCTCTCTCTTGAACAGGGTACAAAATAGACCTCACACTATCTGCCAAGCTCCAACTCTTGTTACATCACTGTAGGGTTGCATCCCTGTGCTTGTTTTCAAGTACTTCCACAGAATGTGCTCTGACGAACTTACTGCACTTGAACCCTCTCTCCAACCGTAATTACCCCCGCCTAGCAGCAAAATCCGATCCCTTCACTGTAGAGGTTTCTAAATGCCGAAAGATTTTCTACTCTGATAGCTTATTTTCTCAGACAGTTTGCCTTTGGAATCCTCTCCCTGCTTCTAGTTTCCCCGACTGTACCAACATGCAGAAATGTAAATGTAATGTGAACAAACATCTTGCTGTACAACTCCCCATTTAGGATAAACCCTATAAATCTAGCCCCTAATTACAGCAGCCAATTATGTCTCAATGACAATATGTCTTGTTTTGGGGAATAAAACTTTTTTTAAAAAACATGTTCAAGGTTTAATAGATGTATGCCTGATTAATCAGCTGAAATTGCCAAAAAAGGCATTACCTGAAAAAAAACTGTATGACGATTATATATAAAAATAATGAGCTGATTCTTATGTTTATGCAATAACAGCATGCAATGGCGACCACATTGCATGCTTTTCCTGTCATAGGAGAATGTAAAAAAAAAAATTAGTTATCTCCCTTTGATTCTGTATATCTTGAACAATTTGATCACTTGTGGCTTCCCACTAGAGCACATCACAGGTATGTGATTTAGCCAATAGGAGTGCATCCTTTGTTAGGGGTGATTTTAGTTGAAGATATAGCAGCAGTTGGAGACAGGGCCATAAGACAACGGGATGTGTCAACTTCACTCCCGCAAAATGGACGGGAAGTGTATCAACCAACTACCAACATAACACATAACAGAAACATTTGTAGAGGTAAATGAAAGAATGACAAAGTCTATCCGTACAAAATAAGGTACTTGTCCAGATTAGGACCTAAGCTAAAATTGACTTGTAGTTTCCAGATGTTTAAGTAGACGGCCAGAAAATGCTGAAGCGCTTATCCAATTAGAATGTGAGAAAATAAGTAGACGACAAGTTAACATTTTAAATTCACTGATTGGAAATAAAAATTGGTCAAAGCTATAATGAATTTTAACGAACTCTAACCCTAACCCATAACCAAACACCCTTTTAACACTTGTTCAGTGCAAAAAAAAACTTTTTCATGCAGAAAAAACATTTTATAACTCTAACCCTAATCCCTAACCGTAACCCCTAACATCGTTTTTACACTTGTTCAGTGATATTTTTCTTCAAATAAAAAATTTTATGTGTAAAAAAAAACATTTTTCCAGTTGTACATCCAGCTCTGTTTTGGATCTTTTGAACATAGGCAAATGACTTTTCATTCGGCTTTTTCCAGCCGTCTACATAAACATCCAGAAACTACCGATGCCAAGTTGATTTTAGCGTTGGTCTTAATCTGGACAAGTACCCAAAATTAATGAATTTTATTTAACAACTTGCTAAGACAATGAAAGATAAAGTTTGTGAAGGATGAGAGTTCAAAGTGCCCAAGGAACGTTGTTGAAAGAAAATAGTTGTTTTTTGTGTGTGTAAGGAGAAATTGAGTACACATGTGTGTTTTGACTAGAGCCATCTGCGGTGTAAATAGGAGTAAGCATGAAGATATATGTGCATCTCTTTGTTTTGTTAGTGAAAGAGTGTATATATGGATTTATGTGTACATGTGTTCGTTTAGGAGGGCGTACATAGTTTGAGAGTGTGTGTATATATGAACTTGTGTACATATGTGTTCCTGAGCGGTGTGTGTGTGCTTCACAGGGCGTTGTGTTGAGAAATCCATGAAAGTCTCTTGTTCGCCAGGGCCGAAATAATCTTTTACGAACGTACAAATGCATGTCACGTACGGACGAAAAATAAGTTCAACTGGATTGATACGTATGCATGTATGTTCTCTCTGAAAAAAAAAGAATGGAAGAGAAAGAAAGACACAGTTTTTTGATTTTGAAACGGTGTGCTGTAATTCTCTGATTGGCTGAAAGAGACTGCTGAATGGAGATTTTGTCCAATGAAGAGTCGATACATAAATACAATATTCATTGTGCTACTACTCACAACACATTAATATCTTCTCATTAATAGCAATAACAACTGTTTTTAGCAACTCGTTCACTTTCTATTTCTTTTGTAGAGGAAAAACAATATCTATGAATGACAAAGAGTGTGTCATGTCAGTTGACTTAGAGAAAGAGAGGCACATGAGTTAATATTAATAAAAGAGACAATGAGAGAGAGGGTGTAGAGGAAAGGAAATATCGATGAATAACAAAGACAATTCATACAAATATTAATTGAGATTTATTTATAAACTCCATTTAAAAAAAGAGTGGAGTCTCTGTGAAGAAAAGGAGAGAGTCAGTATTTGTTCATTAAAATCAAAATGAAACATTTGAAGTTTCTTATCAACAGGAGCAGCCTTTATGCACATGCGTAGTTCGCCTGCATTAACAGTTTAGTAGTAACTGCTGATTGGACAGTATTGTCATGGAAACATCAGATGAGGATTTGTGTGGAAGCTTTAGGCTTTTAAGCAACTCTTTCTGGTTGGTTAGAGTCCGATTTCGGTAACCAATCGAATTGAGTATTTTATAAAACTTTACCTATCAGAATTAAGGTGCTTGTACATAAAAATGTACAGGTGAAATATGACAGCTCCAAATAAATTAACAGGAAAACTCTTTAATATACTTATGTATCAGACAAAAGTAGGTATCTGCACCAAAAATTAGGAAAAATTATCCAGTAGAATTTTAATTAAAAATATAAATCTGTTTTATCGTATTTTTCCGATTCTCCATTGATTATGACTTGGCGAAATGACAGACTAACTTATCTCCCCTGTTTTTTGTGAGAATGGAGAATCAAGAAAAATATGATAAAACAGATTTATATTTTTAATTAAAATTCCAGTCGATAATTTTCCCTAATTTTTGGTGTAGATACCTACTTTGGCCTGATACGTAAATATATCAAAGAGTTTTCCTGTTAATTTATTTGGAACCCTCATATTTCACCAGTACATTTTTATGTACAAGAACCGAATTAAGTATTTATGGAAATTGTTTTGCTGCTGCTGTTACTACTCCTGTTGGAACAAGGTTTCACATTTCCAAGTAAATAAAAGTTTCTTGTTTTTAAAACATTATTTGTGTTTTTCAATTCCGTTTTGTGCAGAAGTCATTAAGTTTCTTGTAAAGATCATAAAACGACAACAATCCTAAAATTAAATCAGTAGGATTTCAACAGCTTGGTACACCATCCTTCACCAAAGGTGCTGAAAATTGTTGTAATGTGTAGTGTATTTAGTTAGTGGATGATTGGTTTGGAAGAACGTCAGGATGAAGAACGTAACTTGGTAGAAGTAGTTGTGTTTGGACGCATCTAACTGAAATTGAATACGGAATAAGAAAAGGGTCACCATCTTCCATGAATCACACCAAACTCCTCCACTAAAGTATGAATCAACTTTTATTCAAAGGGAACACTGGAACAAAAAGAGAGTTGCTAGGTCGGACGGCTTTTTGGTAGAGATGTAATATAGTTTCAGGTCTTAAGTTTATTCCCGCCTCTCGTCACTATATAAACTCTATACCCCATAAAAATAAAACCCATAACAAAGATGACACTTTTCATCTATATTATAAAAATGAAATGAACAACAATTATAAAATCGACGAAAAAGCAATAACTAACCTAATACACATATATACTAAACCAATCGAAAAACAACATCAACGTCCGGAAAAAGTTACAAATTCCACAAGATCCATTATAAAATACCTCGGTAAAAACCATAAATTATTAAAATTAATTCCACATAAAATGCATATTATAAAAAAAACAAAAGTGAGATTCAAAATACGGAAATTCGCCATATTTGTTCTTCAAAAAGCTTAATTATACAAAGGAAAATAACCTTAGCCAACTTATATTCAAAGGGAGGTATATATATATATATATATATATATATATATATATATATATATATATATATATATATATATATATTAGAGGTGAAAGATGAGAATAAAAAATTGTAAAGATACAATATTTATTAGAACATCAAACGTTCAGAGCAAGGAGCTTCATATCCTTAATCCATGGATTTTCAAAGATAAACTCTTCTCATCAGAGGATAGGGAAAAGCCGACAATGTAATTGTAAATATTAGCGGCAACATTTAACTTTGAAAATTTTACATAAAATAAAACAAAATAAAAACAAAATAAGGGCCAAAAGATAAAGAGTCTTATGTTGAGATGAGAGCGTAAAGTCAGGGTGGATGATGTCCAAAAACACGTCAAAACAAAAATAAAAACAGCTGTTATTTTGGAAATGAATGTTTGAAAAAGAACAATACTCAAATTGTTCAGGAATCCAAATATTTTTGTAAGAGGCTGGTGGTCCGACGGCAATTGGTAACGTCCATTTTATCCTGTCTGTACATTAGTTTATATTATCACGATAGATTATTATTATTAAACGATAATTCAATCATCGTTATTTAATTCAACATTTAAATATTATATATATATATATATATATATATATATATACAATAGTAAACAGTTTGATTTACATACACGTACATTTATTCCCAGATAAAGGGTTAGTCGAAGAAAAACATACAAGGGGTTACGGAAACATATAATGTGTTGCACATTATGATACATAAATAAAAGAACAACAGACCTTCGCATTACAGAAAGAATACATTACTATCCCAAATACAATTGATAAAGAACACGTGTTGCCAGGGTCGTAGATAGAAATATATATGCGAGAGAGCAATGTATCAGTAATTGTATTGCATTTTGTTGTAGTGTTCTGGGAGTATATGCGACTGCTTCCAGAAAAGGTGGCTTCACAGGCGCAGCGTCAGGGTTTGTAAAGTCCATTCAAAGATGGACAGTCAGTTGGATCACATTCAACGGCCTTGAAAGATCAGCCAGAAAGAGACTAATATCTCATCCTAAATTTTGTACATATGTTGAACGAGTTTTCATACTTCTGCACAGGACAGTGCATTCTCTTTAACGTTGAACAGACTAAGTTTAACAGAAATAACTTGGATATAAATCTGAGGGAGATACCTCAAATAATTCTGAAGCAAACACATGTATGCACGACCTAACCACCTATGCACAATATTGACCAATAAAATCAGTGTGTACAAAAAAACAGTCAAATCTAGAACTTTCTACAGATATGTCTATAAAAGCAACTCTTTTGGAGAGCAAGATGTCTACGCAGCCACACACTTTTGACTGGCATTTTCCCACCACGAAAAACTATAACACTTTTTCTTCCATCCATCCAGAAGGATGTACTATCATTTTAAATTATAGCAGCCTATGACAGCAACTAGCTTCGTATTTTCTCTCTCTACTTGATGTTGGCACCAAATCATCAACAGCAGCTTGGATAGAACTGCACATCCATGTAAGCTTTTCCTATTCTCATCACAACTTATTCTTGTGCGTAGAGCACTCATCAAAATCACAACTACGGTGAGCAATAGCATTTTTTATCTTTTGCGCTGACTTACTCACCATTGATTGAATATTCAAGTTAAATGCACACATTAAAAGTGAAGTGTTTCGGTGGCAAAAGAATGATTTGGTTGTTGTTTGCCGAACGTTGGAAAGATTCTGAAATAAATAGTACAGAAGATAACACACAAAACAATAATGAATGTATGTATTTTATTTACCTCCTCTCGAGGAAGTTGGACACAAGGTCAGATTAGATTTTGAAAAGTCAACGCACTAGGATTATTGTGCTCTAAACTACAAAAATGCCTGAGCAGCCCCTGTAGAACCACGTGTGCCCCTCAACAATCGCCAACCCCAATGTTGTGCGTGCTGTGGTTTTCTTCTCCTTCATCATCGTTCTCATTCTTGTTATGGCCATGTCATTTATTCCACTGACGAATCGTCGAGGACACAAGCATTGGTTTACAAGTTTAGAAAAACAAACAATGCAACTCACAAGATAAACACAAACTCAGATACATTGTATTTCAAATAGTTTTACTTTGGTTTTATGTGATACCAAAAGGGACCCCAAACGTTAACGCCCACATTTTAGTGAACTGAGGTTAAATTGTCTTTCGAGGCCATTTAAACGTTGCTCGGTTGATCAGTTCATCTCATCATTTGCTTGGCTCGTCCTCTCTCTCGCCAGAAGTTGACTCCAAACTGGTCATCTACTCTCCGAGTTGCCAACTCATCAACTGTCCCATAAACTAGCGTACTGTCTCAGTAACAGACAAGCCCTCGCCTCTGAACAATACAAACTGACCACTCCCGCTTTTGTGTGCGTTGATGAGTCATACTCTATCATTGTCTTTCAACACATCCTACCTCCAATGGCTCCCCTTCCCATGAATCATTTTCCCTCACTGTTCGCCCCCTCCCCAGTAGTCCATAGTATCACACCCCATCGGCATTCCCCTGGTAGGGGCGCATCAGGTGATTAGCAATAAACTAATCGCTCTTCAAAGAGAAGGTAAAGCCTGAGAGGGTAGACATCCTGAGACTGAACAGAACTATACTTCAGCCCGACAAAGCAAGGCCAGAAGAAACCACAATGGTGTACACAAGCTGTGCCAGGTAAATATGATAAATGTATGTATTAAAGTATATGATACAAGAAACGTATTTGCAAAACTAATTGTGTTTGTGACTTAATTAAAAGACTAACTTATTGAGAAATCAGTCCATTTAACGTCTGAACTGGACTGTTAGAAGCAGCAGCAACAGTGAATGTTGTTTTTACGTATTGACTCTTGATTGGATAAAAGCTCAAATAAGCAGTTTCCTTCAACCAATCAAAATACAAAAAATTTCTGAATTCCAGCGTGTAATATAAAAGCACAAACACACAGCTTTCTTTTTCTTTTCTATTCTTCTTTCCGAGACAACACAAGTGCATACGTTCTGATTCCTTGTTTTGCATGAGAGAACTGACAAACTGCGTGAATTATGTGTAAGAATATTTTATTTTCCAATAGAAATATGCAGCTATGAAAGCTGCAATGTAAAAAAAAGATTAACAGAAATACAAGTGGAAAATGTACATCGAAATGGAAAAAGGTACAATATTTACAAATAAATGAACCACATATAATGAGCAAAACAATAGATATGACAGTTGCACCAGATACATCTGAGACAAAAAAAGGTTTTCTTAAGAAATATGACAATGACACCCGTCTTCTGTCCAGCTTAGAATTGATCCCCTAGCATTTATCTCCCTTTGCCGGCCCTTTTTTCTATGAGGAATTCTTTCAAACCCATCACCAGCAAGAGTCTTCCGGTGTGTTATCCCCGATCTTTTTAGCTGCTTTCTTCACAAAGCCTCATGGGGAGAGTTTTTCAATGTCTTTAAATATCACAACATTTTAAGCATCGTCGGTAAGAATTATTTTCTTTCTTCTCTCTAAAAATAGAATTAAAAAGTGCTAGTATTATTTTTTAGTATTATTTCTTTTATCTAAACGAACCTTGTTTACCTTTTACCCATGTGTTAGTCTATATTTCTCGTTGCTAGTAACGCAGCATAATTTGTATTTTTTTCTTTCTAGCATTATTTTTTATGCTCAAAATATTTTCTATTCTGCAATATCATTAAGCTTACGGCTCCCTTTATATCTTAGTAAACTCCTCGTCTATGCCTTGTCTCCATTTTGTATTTACATGTTTCTGAAACAATGTTTTTATTCCTTTTCTTTGTCGATGAACAATAAAAACAATAAAATATACTATGCCTCAGAGTCTTGATTGTCAATAAAAGTTTATATTAGCTGTCAGACGTTTTCACACGTTTCTGGAAAACATACGCATCGCAAAAACAGCATAACTAGATACATCTGAGACAAAAGTTTTCCTGAAGACCACGTGGAATATGGAATGTGACTGTTAAGATATACAAGTCAAATATCAAATATATTTCTATTAAAACAAAGCTATAAGTTATTTTATGTTTAAGAGGTACAAATTATTTCTTATCTATAAGAGCTGATTTTACATTAGAAATGAAAATCTTATTGTACTGTCTTCGAGGAGTCTAATCACCGTGATGTGTATACATTTTGTGCAAGTGTGTGCAAACCTCGGATAGTCAGATTAAACTTCTACCGACAGTCAAGACTCTGAGGCATTGTATATTTTGGACACAGGTTTATTGATAACCGAAAAAGGTAAAACTGAAAAAGAATCAAAAAATAGTTTCAGAAACACGTAAAACATGAAGACGTAGCAGAGACGAGTAGTTTACTACAGCCTAAAG
Organism: Sepiola atlantica; assembly: GCA_963556195.1. NCBI lineage: Eukaryota > Metazoa > Mollusca > Cephalopoda > Sepiida > Sepiolidae > Sepiola > Sepiola atlantica. The sequence continues at coordinate 72,796,852 of OY744524.1, read as the reverse complement.
AGAATCGTGAACTTAATAACATTGCAGAATAAAGATATTTTGAGCATAAAAGCAATGCTAGAAAGGAAAAAATACAAATTATACTAGGTGATAGCCGAGTTACGAGTGAGAAGAAATATAGGCTCACACGTGGTGAAAAGGTAAACAAATTACGCTAAATACAAAAATGAAACAAAAAATAATACAAATATGGTTTAATTCTATTCTCAGAGAGAAGAAAAACAATATTTCTTACCGACGATGCTCAAAACGTCAGAATATTTAAAGAGATAGAAAAAAGCGCCATGTGAATGTGAAGGAGACAGTTAACATAGATAAGGGAAGGATCTCACTGGTGACGAGTCTGAGTAAATCCCTTAAGAAAAAAGAGGCCAGCTAAGGGAGATAAATGCTAGGGGATCTATACTACGTTAGACAGAACACTTAGTACTATTCTAATGTCAAGAGATTGGACAGAATATATTAAATCTTACCGCGTTGGTACTTCTAGAGGTTAAAGAAAAAATACTGTTACATTTGGCCAATGGTAAGGGTTGACGATACGACCTGTTCTCTCCAATAGTCGAATTCTAAAAGGCAGGGTAGCTTTAGCCACCATATCCATTCACCTAAGATGGACTGATCAGTTCACTGACCGAATCACCACTCAGGGTGCCTACCTTATTTTAATTCTCAAAATAAGTAAGACACAAATTAGTAATTATCTATCCTATTCATCTTTATTTATCATTACGTTGTTAGTCATACATACATACATACATGCATACATACACACAGATTTTTTCCTTTATATATAAAAACTAGCAAAAAAATGCTCCCTCTGGTCGCATTTTTTTGTTAGGCTACCGCGTCACCCCTTTCGCTCTCATGTTTACATTTTCAAACTGTCACATGACCCAAAAGGTGCACATGCACAGTGGTGCTCAAATCGCCTGATGTATTTCTAAGCGAGTTTGGACATGCCTGTTTTAGCCAACCAAACCACGTACCAATCACTATGTAAAAGATTACATGTGACGGAATTCCAATTGTCGATGCTAGCATAGCGTCAAGTATTCTCTCTCTCTCTCTCTCTCTCTCTCTCTCTCTCTATATATATATATATATATATATATATATATATGTGTGTGTTGGCTATCGAGTAAAGCTATATATGAGTAGGAGTTAAAAGTTTTGTTAACAGGTCCTGTTGCACGCAATAAGCTTGAATGATTAAGTGCTTTTTTTTTCTACAAAGTTTGGGAAATAATGATTGTCGAATAATCTCAACATATTTTGTTGCGGACCCTGTTAAAATAGTTCAAAACACGACGAACAACAAAGAAAAGAAAAGGACAATGGTCATCAAATAACGAAAAAATCAATATTTATTCATGAGAAAAAAAGGTTTTGAAAAGTGGTGTACTCGTTGGTGCATTAAAAATAATAATGAATTCAAATGAAATATTCGCAATCATGTAGTATGATTAACAGAGCAGATTCGGGAATAAAACAAAATATACAACAAATAAATTGGTGCTTATACAGATGAAGGCACATATGAAAAACGCATTTCCAAATAAAGACTATTGTTTATACTTACGTATCAGGCAAAAATAAGTATCCTCACCAAATATTAAGAAAAATTATCCAGTAGAATTTTAATCAAAAATTAAAAAAATCAGTTTTATCGTATTTTTCCAACCGCCATTGATTTATTACATGTTAATATGACAGACTGAGTTATGTCCCTCTGATTTATGTGTTTTTCGTTCTAATCAATGGCGGATCTGTAAAATACAATAAAACTGATTTTTAAAAAATTAAAATTCTACTCGATAATTTTTGATAATTTTTGGTATAGATACCTATTTTTGCCTGATACATAAGTATATCAAATAGTGTTCCGTTTAATTTATTTGAAACTGCTATTTTCACCTGTGTAACTGTGTTTTTCATATGTGCCCTCATCTGTATAAACACCAATAAATGTTACCAAATGAATTAAAATTTAATTTTCTATCAACCTGTATAGTTTTAAAGTTCTGAAACTGTAAGATTTTTTATTTCAAAATTTGTTTTGTTACTTTCACTTGGCCTCATGCGAGTCAATCAAACATGGCGGTCGTTTTCTTTGGAGGTGGTTGCTAATTTCAGGCTTGAAAGATAGTAAAAAAAAAAGAAGACTTACAATATCACTAACCCTAAGTCTGGGAGTGGTTGCTAGTGGTATTAGAGTAAGTTTCTTTTTTTAATTTTCTATTAAGCATGAAATTAGCGACCCCCCTCCCCAAAAAAAAATTGACTGCCATTTTTTATTTACGAATTTGGCTAGTTGTAAGTAACGAAAAAAATTTTTAAATAACAAAACTTACAAGTAGTTTCAGAGCTTTAAAACGATAAAGATCGATAGAAAATTAAATTTTAATGCATTTGGTAAAAGTTATTTGTTATATATTTTGCTTATTTTCGATTTCTTGGCTGTTAACTATACTGCATTAATGTCCAAATATTAATAATTTGTCAATTAATATCCTCGGCTACCCTCGACCTCCAATGAGATTCTACCTTTTTTAGGCGATTACGTGTGAACACCCTGAAAAACGTGACAAATAAAAAGCAAGAAGAAAACAATTATTTTAGAATTCAGAGTCGGCATCAGTTTCGTACATATATCGGCGGCAGCTCTTACTCGTGTTCGAGTATTGGGTTCTGTCGTTCATCTGCTATCCTCTTTATTACTGTTTATGAATGATGTGACTTCTGTGGCCCAGTCTATGGTGGAAGAGCCGCAGATAGTGTTCACAAGGAAAGATAGAGGGCGGATGAGATTGTTTACGCCGCTCTCTTCTTCTCCTTCGTTTTGCCTCTTCATTTTCCCTCAAAGTCCCCAATGCCTTGATGTGTTGTTTTTCTCCACGTGTCTCGGCCCCTGGCAGTTTGTTCCTACTATTTTGGTTACGGTCAGGGTGCGCTTAAGCTGGTCTTGATAGCGCATTTTCGGTGTTCCTCATGCTCTGATTCCGTTGGCAAGCTCGCCATAGAGCATTTTCTTGGGGAGCCTGGATGGATACATTCTATGGGCGTGGCCTGCTCAGTAGAGGTGGTGGTGGATGATGGTGGCCTCAACACTGGTCACTGAAGCTCGAAGCAAAATTTTTGTGTTAGATGTGTGGCTCTCCCAAGGAACTTTTAGAATTTGACTCAGTTTTTGTTGTTGGAAGCGCTCTAGGTGTTTTATATCGCTTCTGTATAAGGTCCACGTCGCATGCATATAGAAGTGTGGATAGAACTACTGCCCAGAAGACCATGATTTTAGTGCCCATCGTCAGTGTGTGATTGTTGAATACACGGCAATTTAATTGGCCAAAGGTGGAATAAGCTTCCCTGATCCTGTTGTCCACATCCTTCTTACATGTGGGAGTAGATGTTAAGATGCTCCTTAGGTATGAAAACTGATCCATTTTCTCCAGTGGTGTTTGCGTTTGGGGGTCAGAAGACCAGGTGAATGTTGAACGAGTGTCTGGGTCTTGTCTGTATTCACTTGCATCCCAAAACGTTCGTAGGCTGTGTTGTATGTGTCTTCTAACGTTTGGAGGTCCTCGGTAGTCTGACATGGGGTGGAATTGTTGTCAACATACTGCAGTTCCCGCATCGAACACATGGCTGTCCTAGTTCTGGCGCAAAGTCGAGCGAGGTTGAAAACACCTCCATCCGTGCGGAAACAAAAGGTCGATTGAGGGTGTGTCTGGGGAAATCTCATTAAGTATTGCTGCTATGTAGAAAGAGAAACACGTTGAAGGCAGAACACACCCTTGTTTCAAGCCACCAGGCATATGGCATAGGTCAGGGAGAGAGAGTTATGATAGCATACTCTCCCCACCATTCCGTCATGGAGGGAGGGCGTGCACCTGGGTGACGAAGTCAGGTGGGCAGCCGAAACTTCAAGGAATCCTGTGAATGTCACCTTGCAGACCCTGTAGGTCAGAACACAATAGAGCACCACTTGACCACCTTCAGAAACGCTATGAGCTACCATCAGCTACATAACTAAGAAAAGACAGGACTGGTTCGACGAGAGTGACGGTACTATCTCCTCTCTCATCGAAGCTAAATGTCAAGCACATTTGACCCTAAGAACCAGCCTAAAGCTGCTAATAAAGGTGCACACAAGCAAGCTGTAGCAGACTGTCAAAGAGAGATCCGAAAAGCCGAGAACACCTGGTGGCAAAGAAAAGCTGCAGAGATACAAAACTACACTGACCAGCAAGATCTGTGCAGCTTCTCTGCAGCAACCAAAGAAATTTTCGGTCCTACACGGTCATTAGTGGGTAGCTTGAAGGACGTGGATGTAGCCACAACTATCACTAACAGCGATGACATTCTTACAAGATGGAGGTCCCACTTTGAAAACTTCCTTAATATCACATTGACACCCCAGATTATCTCCTGAGAATGACCTCTCAGCATCTTGTCTGTCACTGGATGGCACTTTCACCCTCTATCCAGGACTTCAACAAAGCCTGGAAGTGGATGAAACCCTGCAAAGCCCCTGGAGCTTCTTACTCACGGTGGCCCCCAAGCTGAGGAACCGTCTTATGCTCTTCATATTGAAGATCTGGGAGATAAAGATACTCTTCAGTGACTTCCGTATGCAACCATTGCAACAATTTTCAAAAAGGGGGACTGGGAGAATTGTAACAACTACCGGGGACCATCACTATTGAGCATCGAAAGTAAGATATTTGCCCACATTCTCCTTGACCACCTCCTCGTCTTCGCAGAAGACGTTCTACCAGAGACCCAATTTCGACCACCCCACAGGATTATAGACATGATCTTCTGTGCGCAGCAATTACAAGAGAAGAACCCGTCATGTTTATCTTTTGAGTCTTAAAAAAAGGCCTTTGATAAAGTACCCAGACCAGCCATGTGCGAAGTTCTCTCTGTATATATATAATTTTAACATAAAATGATCCTCCATTTTCGGGCCATTCTAGCATTTTAGGGCATTAACTCAAATCTTTTTTTATTTTTGCTATTGAGATAAATTCTGTACGTTGTTTTTTTGGGGCGAGAGATTTACTTTTTTAGGCGATTACGTGTGGTTTTACGACCTTGACAGTCGGACTTAGGGTTACTAATAAAAAACATTTAGTTAACACTAACAGTCCTAAAAAGTTAGAATAGCCCGAAAAGGAAGATTGTTTTACATTAAATTTATATACAAAACTGATCCACTACTCTAAATTCCCAAATATTATTCCGCCAAGTTTTTCAGAGTGTTCACGCGTAATCGCCTAAAAAAGTAGAATCTCATTTTGGTGAGAGAGGGAATTTAGCTGATGGTCTTAATCTACAAATTTACCATAATTTTTAACAGTCATTTTAAATTTAATTCAATCAGAATATTGTCATTGTATTTATTCGTGGTGCCAGGTCTAAAAATACAAGAAAACGTTTTATAAGATATCGAATTCTTAAAGCTGGCTTTTGGTCAAGTGAGTTTTAAGTTAATGCTTAACGATTCCGTTGAAAATGTGCAATGTCATTTGTATTCTTTTAATAAAAATTTTTTTCAAAATTGAAAAGGATAGCTAATGTAAAAGTTTTTATTAATATTTATTTTTCTTTTATTTATTTAATATTTTTTTTTTTACTTAATAATATTTTAAAATACCATTAATTAAACTTTTTATCAAAAAAAGAAGAAAATGTTCGTTCCGTGTTGTGTAACAAGTCGCTATTTTGTATACAACCCAGATTACCGCACATGCGCAATGCCAACATTTGATGCTTCCTGTGCCGCGCCTTGATTCAACTTTTGGCCGACTCTTCGGATTTTGCTTTATCAGGGAAAATGCCGAATAATTACAAAGGTAAGAATTTTTGCTTTGCGGTAATCCACCAAGCAATTAATCAAACATCCCCGACAAGGCATGGACACCTTAAACTGGCATCCCGAACTTGCAATTTATCTTAAACATTTGTAAAATAAAAAAAACTAAATTCTAACCGCAGAATTGTTTTGTCTTTTAATTTATATCCAGCAGTAGACGTTGGTGATGATGTCCGAACTGGTTTTTAGTTATTAAAAAAAAATTATATTAAGGAAAGAAAAAATAAAGAATACATATTTAAAAAAAAAACGTTAATTAATAAAAAAATAATTTTTTTTTTTTTAAGAGTTTACTTTTCGATAACCATCTTAGTAAGTACCGCTTATCTATGAGATTTTATTTCTAATGTGACCAAGAAAGAACGAAAGATAAAAGAATGATTAAAACACGAAACCTGTCATTTTTTTTAAATTACAAACTTTATTTTTGTTTCCTTAGCAAACAAAAAGAATCGAAATAAATTGTTCTTCTTTTCATTCAAAAAAAAAAAAATCTCTGATCTAAGTCAAAATACTTAACGTTTTATTGTTCTTTCTAATAAATTTAGATTCCTAAAAAGAAATGAAAACAAAACAGCTTTATTTATTTACTAAAAGTTAAAGTAAGAACATATTATTTTTTACCCCAAGAATGGAATATAAAATTTATAATTTAAAACCTGAAAACTTTGTGGGCTATTTTTATAGAATCACTCTCGTCTCCAAACGGGCTTCAACCCGATTTTTCCTATGTATTTTGAACCGTTAACAACGAATATGTAGGGGTAAACATAAACCCACCCGATTGGAGACTGGGGTGATTATATAAAATTACCAAAACTTTTTTTGTTTAGTTTAGACAATACAGCGCTGGCCAAAATAAGATTGAAAAAAGTATAGTATAAACTACAAAAAATGTATAAAATCTACCACTACTTCACTTTGACGAAGCTTCTACTCGATAAATGAAGCGAAATATTAGTCCACTGCACGTTTTTTATGTGATATTTTTTTTTATGTTTGGTGGTTTGTCCCCCCCCCCCCCCATTTTATTTAGTCAATACATTCTGTTAGATGTTATACGGTAAATTTATAGAATCACTCCCGTCTCCAATTGTTTTGTTATTGCATGTTTTTTGAGTTTTCTGAGAACAATTCTTAACGCTAAGAAAACAACTCGATTTTTATTCAATCTCATCCAATAAATAAATACCGTACACTTGCATTTAAAAGCGAATCCCTAAAGAAAAGGTTGTGAGTATGAAGGTACAGAATAGTTAACATAGGTCCGCCCTCCCCGTATTAAAAATGGGCTTTGCTAACTATTCAGTTTGGTTTTCTGAAACTGATTGGGTATCTTATTGATTTACAATCCATGTATTGTTTGACGTTTATACCTACAAAAATAAACGTGCTACTTGTAAGGAATGTGTATCCAGGGGATTTGGGTACTTACGTAGCCAGTCCTGGAAATAACCAAGGCAGTTTACGAGTTGAAAGTATCAAAAAATGTAAGAATGCAGACTAACACTAAGCATAAGAGGCAAATGCTGAGATCGACTGTCTAAGCAATTCAAAATTCGATTAAAATTAGTGTATAGATATGTCAAGATTATGACATTAAGAACGTTTTCGAGTTAAAATCGAGACACTAGTGCAATTTAACATTTCGATCAAATGTAATTGTTTTCATTTTTGAAAAGTTCAGTTTGCGTCAAGGGAAAACAATCACTGAATTTATTGAAGTGAAATTTTTTGGTGAATCAAAGGAAGAAAAAAACGATCTTACGTATGGTAGACGTTTTACTTACTAATTAGGCAAGGGAGATAACTCAAATTTAATTTAATAAATACTAGATGAATTTGCGTACTTTTTGGTGTATAGTCTTTTCAGCTACCACGTAAGTACATAACAAAGTTTATACATTTCTTTAGTTATTTTTTAAAAAGAGAGGCCTAACATGTAGTGAAAGTAAAAACAGCACTTTTTTTTATCTTCATAAATTTTTTTCCACAGTATCGCGTTAAAAATGTTTTTCCTTCTTTCAAAAGAAAGATCGGGTATCTTTCAGAATGATCAGTACAGTCGCGGTCTAAAAAACTAACGAGAACGGGGTTATAAAAATAAATATGCAACAAGTGAGTTTAACCTACGTCGAGAAGAGATATTTGTCTACTTACCTATGATATTTGTTTGTATTTTTACGTACTATAAATGGGGTTTTATTAGATGTAAAAAAAAATTTCTTGTTCATTTTTTACTCGTTTTCTTTAGACATTATGGCGTCTTACGAGCAAGCGCCATTTTTTTTTTTTTTTTTTGGAAGTTCGCGTGATAAAACTATTGATTTCTACTAAATAGCAGTTGGAACGGTTTAAAAATACAAACAAATATCACAGGTCAGTTTTAAATTAACTTTTATCGACGACAGTTACTTTTATTTGTTGTATATTTGTTTTTTTGAGCGTTTTCAGCGTACTGATCATTCTGAAAGATACCAATCTAAAAAGTTAAATTCAACCAATTATTATGGTGTGATCGATAATTGTTCAGAGTAGGGTCCCAAAGTTTTTGTTGGGTACTTTTACAGAATTTGAACCGAACTGTTTTTTGTTTGTTTGTTTTTAACCCTAAACTAAATGTTGATTTCGGCAAAGAGTTTTTGTTCTTTTCAAATTATTTAGAAGCATATTAGTTTTTTTTAATTTTTCAAAAAACAAAAACAAGGGTGATAACTTAATTTGCAACTGATTAGTTAAATAACGAAACAATTTAACCATTTTAATTATTTCTCAAATCGTATGGATGAAGCAACACGAGAATCGCTTCTTTCTTGTGAGGCTTGGATGTATTCGTGAAAAATATGCGTTTTCTACGGATTTGTTTTATCTGTATTTAATGAATTAATTGTCCAGCATAGGATCCCAATTTTTTATGCAAGGGCGATAACTAATCATTGAAATTTACTTTGCCCCTGAGTTCTATCGTGGCCAATTACGATGGCCACGGTTCTATGCGTAAAGAAATAAATTTCAAAGATTACAGTTATCTCACCATTATATAAAAAAGGGTCTATTACCTCTAATTAATTCATGAATTACATATAAAACAAATAAATCTGTTCTCTAAATAAGCAAAAAAAAAACCCCAAAAAAACGTTTTGAACACATTGTCTTTTTAATTTATGTCAATTTATAAATATATTTTATTTACTTTTTTCGGTTTGGAATGAATTTACCTGCTGCTACATATTTTAAGTTATTCAATTCTTTTGTATTATTTGTAGGTTCGCTTTATTTCTTGTGGTTTGGGGGGGGGGGCATTTTAGCAATCATATATGCAAAAATTATTTGAAGTTTGGAACGGGGTGAAAATAAAATACAAAAAAAATAATTTATCTTAAAATTTTTAGTTTTAGTACTACACAACTAGTTTTGTTAATATAAATTACTAGTTTAGTTAATAATCATAACTAGTTTAGTTAAATTCTTTTTTATTAATTTATATTTTTCATCTGAATAAAACCCGTTAAGAGTGAAACAATTCGTAAAACGTGTGAGTATTGTCGTTGAATTTTGGTTGAAAGGGTTACCAGGTCAGAATTGGATTCGCAAAAATACCAAATGCTTAAATTTGTAAATAAGCACAGGCTAGGTCGTGGCCGTCGAGAGTGTTAACTTGGATCTGGGTTCGATTTGGTCTCGGAAGCCATTCACTCAGGCATAACCCCCTCCTTCGAAATTACCGGTCGCCTGGGATACCCATCGGGCAATGCCGACGTGTCCGATCGCGGCAAATTTTGCACACACTATAAAGTGACCTCATGCCTAGCTTTGAAATGGGAGTCTGGTAGATATGCCCCTTCTTTAATAATAGTAATAGCACCTGATTTTTTTCTGTCTTTAATTTAAATCCACGTGTAGGTACTTGATTTATTTTAGCGTCTGTATATATCAATAAGGATCGTCTTGGTCATTATTTTTATCTTAAGTTACTACCCCCCCCCCCCCCCCCCCGAAAAGTAGCGTAGAAATCAACTGGGGGAAATGATACAACTAAATCAAAATTATTTTATTTAACATTTTCTTAATGAAACTTTGTTCTGAAAAGAAAATTACATTCTTTTGTAGATAATTAAAACAAAACCCGGATTTGTCTGTTATACTGAACTTTTCAGTTTTAAGATGGCTGCCATAGAACATAATATTAACCAAATAGTTGTAGTTTTATAACAATTTGGTTCAATTAATAATTTAATGATCAAACAATACCGTAATTATTATGGTATTGTTTTGTTAAATTATTAATAACCAAGAACTGATTTGGCTAAGATAATGTTGGTAACCATCTTAAAGCTGAAAAGTTCAAGATAACCGATTTGTTTTGTAAAATATTTATAGAGATTTTTCATTCAAGTATTAATGTAACTTGCTGTCACTTGTCAAAATCACATGAGTATGTACACATGGACTGGTTGTCTTCTCTTTAGCATACTATTTTAGAATTCTTAAAGAAATATTGAACACATGACTTTCAAAAAGTACATCTATACTGCAGTAAGAAAATGCATTGTCATGTAAATATTGGGTTTATATTGAAGTTTTTAGTTTTAAGATGACTACCATTGAAACATTATCTTAACCAAATTAGTTCTAGTTTTATAACAATTTGGTTCAATTAATAAGCTAATGACCAAATAACACCGTAATAATTAGGATATATTGCTACATATATCGTTAAATTATTGAACCAAATTGTTATAAAACTAGAACTAATTTGGTTAAGATAATGTTGTTTTAATGGCAGCCATCCTAAAGTTGAAAAGTTCAAAATAACCGAAAATGCATCGTTATGTAAATATTGTGATGTCAGTCATTTATTGAGCTATAAATTGAGGATGTAATTTTAATTTTTTTGTTTAGTCCTAAAATGTTTATCCAAAATTCTATTTTATCTTGTGAATATTTAATCTCTTAAAATGAATAGATCATACATCAAGATACTACACGTCGTCTACAACATATTGCGCGCCCCTGTAACAAACAAAATGCCTTTTGGTTGCTTTTCATATCTGCAATTGTTCAATGCCGACATTTGCCACTGGCTGAAACCTGTATCTTGACACAATGAACCTGCTCGAAAAGTGTTCATGTGGTCACCAGAGTTCAAGCGACAGGCTTGGAGGCCTCATGTTACAATCAAGATTAATCTCGGTCATTGGATCTTCTGGCTGCAGTGAGTGAGCAAGCATCATGGTGCACAAAGTTTGTCAATTAATGGATGACCAAAGAAGAAAATGTATGGACCATTCCACAGCCAAAAGAATAATTTCACCCAAAATAGTACATCAGTTTGAAATATTAACTATCACTCATTTCTCAAGCTTTCTTTTATATGTATAAATCTCTTAAATTTAATAAGTAATTTTTTCCATAACTACACTTATATCTTAAAACAGATTCACTCATATTTCTGAATTTTTGAGTTAAGGATTGATAATTTGGATTATTTGAACTACTATTCTCATCTTGGTTGTTATATTCAGAATGTTTCAGTGGATATAACCGACCTTCTCCGGGTGCATCTAAAAGATTCCCAAGTTTGAAAACATGCACTTGAAGAAAGTCGTAGGTTACATTGACCGAAACGTGATTATAACAACCAAGATGAGAATAGTAATAATACAAATTATACATTGATACTAATAGTCCGAAAACTAAAAAAAAAATGCTTTTGTGATAAAATGTTTCAGCTATTTTAATATTTTTAAAAAAAGTATTCAAAATGTGCTCATGTTTTCTTTCAACATTAATAGTTTATCTGAAATCTTTACAATCTGATTGTAACTGCAGTTCACCTTAGAAATTCAGATTTTTATTTACTTTTTTTTATCTTGCCAACAATAAAATCCATTCTATTGTTAATTAGTACTTACTCACCTTTGATCAGAAGAAAACAAGAAAAGGAAAAGAAAAACCTTTCAGAATAAACAAAGAAAAGAAAAGTCTGTCTAATTTGCATAACATTTAATGACTTTTTTGCTCATAGTTTTATTTTTTGACTGGTCAACTGAGTGGCATAATCAAGTCTGATATGCTCACGGAAGGGGCATGAAATTGCCCTATTGACTATAAATTAGCATCACTGTTTATATTAAGGTAGGCGGTTAGAGATGATAATGGGTCACCATTTAGCAAGTGCTAAGTTCACCTTGGTGCGTGTCTAAATTAATCCTGGTTTGGATAAGATATAGATGCTGGGCGCATCTTTGTATGTACCAAGGCACATCAATATTCAAATTTAGAAAGAAAAAACTTTTGTCATTAAATAAGTCACAATAGTTTCATAAAAATTGACATGGAATTTAATACACACGTGTCTGTGTCTCTAAGCGAAAGAACCTTTTGCCTGATGAATTTTCAACATGATTTGTTATGGTATATATTTAGTCTACTTTTAATAAGTTAGTATGTCTATTCAGCTTGTCTGTTGAAACTTACATACCTTAGAGAGGGAGTTACGATCCCTCAACAAGAGCCACCTGTTTGCTTTAGGTATATTGCTTCATCAACAAACATGCTGAGAAGCTTCCTCAGCTATGTCAAACCCCTAACAACATCTCAGGAAGAGACCAGACTGCAGCTGTGGAGTAGACGGCTAGAGAATGCCCCCCCCCCTCCTACTGACATGGGAATACCCCCTTCTGAGGCCCTTCTTCCCGGTTCAGAGGCACCCTGGCTTCAGTGGAAAACACTCAACCGCCTGAGAATGGAAATTGGGCGATCAAAAGTTGCTATGAGTAGATTGGGCTACAAAACTGACCCAACCATCTGTGAATATGGAGAGGACGACCATATGAAGCAACACTGTCGTGTCTGCCCTCTACTGCCAAATCGATGCAGCTTGAAAGATCTTGCGGGGTAATAATGCAAAGGACTGCGTAAAAAAAGTGGGGAAACTGTTGTCTGACCACATGCTTCAAAGACACGCAAAGAAGAACAAACATGCGCTGGCATATTCACCTTTGCATGTTATAATTTTGTGTGTAATATAAAAATCCAAACACCAACACCCTGAACTCTCATTCACTACAAACTCTGTATTTTTGGTTATCCTAACAAGTTGCCAATTAAAATTGATAGATTTTTGTATGCATAGATTTTGTCATTCTTTCTTTTAATATTGCCATATCTGCTACAGGCTGGTGTTACCAGATCATGCTGTCTGAAGACACCGGCTTGCTGACCTAAAATGCGCCAAACATTGATGTTATTGTTTTTGGTCCTTTCCCTTTGCAAAACTCAATCATGTTCTGCAAAGCCAAAAACAACAATTTTCCTCTACAAAATAACCAAACCCAGCACCATTAGTAAAGAACTTGAAGCATAAAAACTTTTACCATGACTGAATTTGGAATTAAATAACCCGAAAAGGGTTGATGTGCCGTAAAACAAAAAAACAAAAAATATCTGTATATTGCTTCAGCATTAACTAATCTGAAGAGTTAATATACCCCATTTTAGCTAGAAACAAAGTGTAGTATCTGTTCTGATACTACACTTCATCTTTTCTCTCCTCGGTCAGTGAATGAGAAATCCTTCTAGACTGAGGCAATTAAAAAAAAAATTGTTATAATCCAAAGTGACCGTTTTGGGGAGAGGGGGGGATTGGATTTTCTTCATATTAAAAATCGACCTTGTGTCTAACTGCCCTCAATCTGCCTTGGGTGAATGCTGTACCAGGTGGGGGGGGGGGAGTAAATAGGAACCTAAAGAGTTAATATACTGTAAAACATTACAAAAAACAAAACTATTTAGCTAAAGTAGTATTAAAATGTTGTTGATAGTTTTTCTCTAATTTTCTTTTGTTTTTAATGATTTCCTTTATGTCACATTGGATTCTCCATGATATTCTACATCAGTTACTGATAATATTAATTTTATATTTCGTGCAGTTGATGATCAGCTCTGAATTTTGTGCTCAAAGGGGGAAGAATTGCTGCTTTCTAGGTTGGAATCTATCCATCTAACACTTATCGTTACCTAGTTTTTAACCTTGAAGTAGTATTTTCTTTATTTATTTTTTAACTCCTTACACCAAGTGGCTTTGTCTAGAGCAATTTCCATAAAAAAAAATTGTAGAGTAACATAAAGTGATAAGTAAATTAGATTTTTACATTGGTTTATTATTTATCACATTCAGTGGTTTAATGTCAATTAGATTCTGATGAATATCATTTCGTAGAAGACAGAAGTATTTTTATATGTATGGCTCCCAAAATTCATACTAGACCTGTGGTGCCACAGATAAAGTGCTAAGTAATAATCTAAGTGATGTCTTCTGGAAGTTGATGGTTCAATCCTCAGTACAAGCGACACTAGTAATATAATAAAAAATTACTTCAAACTTCTATCCAGTCATGACTGATGGAACGAGAATAATCTACCCCCCCCCCTCCTCCCGTGTATTAAATAAAGAGTTCCATTCGAAATTTTTTATAGATTTCCGAGTTTGACAAGACTCACCTGAAGAAGGTCGGCGGTTACATCGGCCAATATGTTGTGAGAATAACATCCAAGATGAGAACAGTAGTCCGAATAATACAAATTATCAATCCTTATCTCAAAAATTCTGGAACACTTGTTTTGTACTGAGTTATGCAATAAACAGAATTAATGATAAGAATATACCATCATTTTTGATGACATAGGTTAGTTTCAACACCCCATGTGCTAATATAATTTAAGGTTTGGGATTAAAGTTGAAATTTTTCTTTATATAAACATTCTTAAAATTTCTATCAAATAGCCTTTTTTTATTTTTCTGAAATTTATATATTTGGGCTACCTGGCATTGCCAACTTGTAAGTAATTTAATTTATATCAATGATTTCCTGCTGTTGTCACACGTGAGGTAAATTTTACTGTAAAAACTGAAACACCTAATCGAGGCAAAACTTATAAAAGAAAAATATACGTGAGTTAAATCTTAAAAGTACAAATATGCGAGTAAAGTCTTACAAAAAAAAAAGAAAAAAATTAAATAAACTAAAACCTTTTGTCACAGAAATATTAAGAGCAAGGAATAGTATTTTTTGTGTCTACGAAAAGTGAAAGAAATTCATTCCTTAATTTTTTTATTACCAATTATTAAGATTAAGCCTCTCTTTCTTTGCTCATAAAAATAAATTTGCATATGTGATTATTCAAGCAAACTTTTTGGCAATAATGATGAGGAATACAGTTGTGGTTATATGATGTAACTGCTTAGCTGAAACCTTTCTAACTAGCCACTTTGTGAAAGTTCCAACTAACCCCATGCACTAATATCATCAAGACGGCATGCACAGAAAACCTAAATCATTTACTGTCCTATTTCAATTTTTATTAATCAACACACAAAATGAAACCATCCTGCCTTATTTACAAAGAACAGTTAATATTTTCAACCAGCAAGAAATGTTCTTTAAGGTGGGAGGAATATATAAACCTATTTCTATGAAGACAAAACTTCTGAACGGATTTGATACTAACATATCGCCATTATGGAAACCAAACTGCTTGCTCTATCTCTGGCATTACGCTGCTCGACCATACCTGTAATGATTACCTTCAAGCTCAATCGGATTATTAGTTTACAAATTATAGTTATTTAAGTGAAGCTACTGTTGCAAATTTTCAAAACAATGGAAAAATCTGAATTTCGTGTTTTGATAAAACATTGCTTTCTGATGGGAAAAATACTGTTCAAGCAAAGCAATGGCTTGATAAGTGTTATTTGGACTTTGCTTCATTGGAAACAACAGTTAAGAGGTGGTACGCTTAACTTTAAACATGGTCGTGTAGACAAATGATGCTGAACCCTCAGGTTGCTAAAATTTGGCACGTGTTCCGGAAAACATTATTTAAAAAAAACGTCCACAAACTCGTTTTGTCCGATCGTAAATTGAAGTTGCTTGAGAAAGCAGAGGAGTTGAAGATATCAGAAGGCAACAGACAGAAGTTGGAAGTCATTTATGAAACGTTTAATCTCTGCATGAGACAAGACGATAAATAAAAATAATAATATAGTGTATTCACCATTTTGTATGAACATTTGTCAATGAGAAAGCTGTGTTCAAAGTGGGTGCTGCATTTGCTCACAGTCAATCGAAAACAACATATTGACTATTCAGATCGTTGTTTGAAGCTGTTTCAACACAAATAAAAGGCGGTTTTGCATCAATCTGTAACAATGGATGAAACATGGATGTACCACTTCACTTTGGAGTCAAATCAACAGTCAGCTTAGTGGACAGTAGCAGATAAAAGCAGTCCAAAGGGACCAAAGATGAAAACATTGTATGTTCAACATATTTAATGAACAATGCTGGGTAAATCTCTCCCTAAAAGTAAAAAATTTCAAATTTCTGTAACTATTTTTCATTTTTTTTTTTCTTACATTTTTTATTGTTATTGTTGATGCTCCTGATTATATTAGAATCTTCATAGCTTCTCTTCCAATCTTTTTCAGTTCATGTGAAATGGGGAAGTGAAAAGTTCACAGACATTGAATGCAATGGAGATGAAGTTCCACTCTTATTCAAAGCACAGCTGTTCAACCTGTCAGGAGTGCAGCCTGATCGACAAAAAGTCATCACAAAAGGAGTCGTACTTAAGGTGTGATTTTTATTTTCAGATTTTTAGTTATTGTTTTCAGAATTTAGCCTGACAGCAATAGCTTGAAAGTTTGTTTTTTTTGTTTTTTTTTTAGAGAAAATTAATTTCATTAAAGAAAATTAATTAAATCTAGTACAGGGGGTCAACAAATTTGGTTTTGGAAGGGGTCACATTAGAGATGTGTTTTCAAGCTTTGTGGACCAAAAAGAAAAATCTAAGTTATAATTTATTAAAAACTCCACAAATTATTTCTGGTCGAAATTCAAAATATGAGTATTTGTTGTAATACTATCAGATCATGTATGGGAGTACTGCTGACATATTTGGGCTGATGAATGTCTGTCCCATTTGAGGGTTCTTGATAAGGTACAGAAACGTATCTGTAATTTGATTGGCCGTACCCTTTCTTCTTCTCTGTACCCTCTCTCTCTCACAGATGTGATGTTGCTAGTCTTAGTCTTTTCTATAAATACTATTATAGCATGTGTTCTTGAGAATTATGTGATCTATTCCCCGCTTCCTTTGTTCCAGCTCGTTTGACTCTTTGGTCTAGTGGTCTTCATAAATTCACTGTTGATACTTCATTGTAATACAGCTTCCTATTCCAGTAGGTTCTTCCCAAGAACTGCAGGCTTGTGGAACTCTCTTCCTGCTGACTGTTTTCCTCCTACTTATAGCCTTGGTCTTTTCAAGACTAAGGCCAAAAGGCATCTTTTGTCTTTGCGATGATTATCTTTCGTTCTTGTTAGTTTCTTACATCAACTGGCTTCATGCCTTGTCTGGAGCGATTTCCTGAAAAAGAATACTCTTCTACTAAATCAGTGATGAAAGTGTTCCAGATTTTAGCATATGGGAGATATAATCGTAGGCTTCAAATTAAAAAAGAAAAAAGCTGAAGAAAACAGAAGACTTCAAAAAATTTAAGAGACCTCCACAAAATCAACTAAAATAACAATTCATGCCTCTGGACCCTCCAAGTAAAATTTCACATAATCACCACTTTAATATATGATACAAGGTTTTATGAAAATTATAATTTTCCTCTATGCTAAATGAATAAAAAAAAAAATCTAATTCAAAAATAATTTTCTTTTTTGTAATAGTCTACAAAAAGAAAAGAAAAAAAATTATTTTAAAAATGTTTTTTGATAATATTAAAAAAAGCAATATTCATTGAAGAATATTCAAAATACAGTTAAAAAAAATTTCTTGATCTAGATAGAGAGCCGGATACAATGCACATGTTCTACTTTCGTATCGCTGTGAGGTATGGTTGACGATGAAACATCAAAGTGACACAATCGTGTCTGTAGCCACTTCTCCAATCACAAAATAACAAGTTATGTTCATCATGATGCGATTTTGCTATTTGGATGCTGCGAGTGTCCTAGGCTCCGGGATAGGCAACACTAGACAACATCTCACACCTGCTTTCCATGCAGTCCAATCCAAAGGGTTGACATCAGTCAGGTTGCACGCAGTCATATCACTTCTCAAGACAGATTTCTTCGGTCTACTACGTTCCCTGGGAATCCAGATGTATTATGGAGTTTATGCAAGAGGTGGCATGCTGTACATGGCGGAACCACCTGAAGCATGCAAAATCCTACCAATACAAAATTTCTGATGAAGCACAGTTGAAGGGACACTTCCTCCAGTTTGCAGCTACATATCCACCTGATCATAGCACGATCATTATGAAAAATTAACAATGTTTATTATAGCAATAAAACAAATGAAAATACGGTTCCACAGAGAGGAACATTGGAAATTTTCGCATAAAGGAAGCTTTCTTTATTTCTAGGTTCATCATTTATAATATAGTCACTGTGACATTTACTGCAGTACAGCCATAAAAAGAACATTACCAGTCCACACAAGTTTCAGGAGATTTGAAACACCCACCATTTGATAAAGAGGTCGTTCCTCGAAATATATTATGGAACACGGTCACACACATTAGATCACTGTGTAAACGTTTTTGACTAATCAAGTAAGATTTACTATACGAACAAAAAAATCACTTGTTTTTGTCCTCCTTCTCAACACCAACATATTTTGATTTCTTGCATTGTGATAGCCTTCTATAACTCTACATATTACACGCAATGCTTCAAGCAAACTACATCTTATTAAATGAAAATATGTACAAAATTTTTCAAGGGTGGTCCACAACTGATGAAAAGTCTTGGATGTCTTAATTTAGAACTTTGCAGATTTTCTGCTCACTCGGACCTAAGGTTTGGGACACGTTTTATCATTCCAAAGGCCGGTTCAATCTCTTTCATTAGCTACCAGCAACAAAATTATAAAATAATAATAAGCATTTTACATATTATACCCTCGTCTCAGCAAAGTTTTTTTCTTTTCTTTTTGATGATTTCACTCAAGATCATTTAAGTTTCATTTCTCTGTCCTTATCGAAAGTGCATGTGTGCAGTTGATAAACTGAAGTCTCTCATCTGATTGGGTCATTTCTTTATAACTCAATTTTTTAAAATAAGTTCATCACACTCAACCTATCACTATAAATCCAAACCTTTTAATTCAACAAATAAATATTTATTTACAGGAAAAAAAATAATCATGAAATACTCCCCCCCCCCCCCTCACTCTTTTAAAATCCTAAGTAATTTGTGTTTTTTTTCTGTTTATGTTCGCCAGCACGACAGATGCTGCTGCTGATTCTCAATTGCCGTCAGCATTTGGGCAATCTTGGCCCAAAGTATCAGAAATATAGCCTAAATACCGACGGGAATGATAGATTGTTTGAAACACGTGCAGAGATTTGCGAATGCCGACAGGAATAGAAAATCAGCAGCAACTTTCGGGCGTAAACAGTCAAACCACTAATTTGTTCTTTTAAAAATCTCCTTTCATCAGGTCTGTCATAACTACTAATCTGGATTTGTCACTCTTATTTTCTGCTACGTGATTATTTGTAGTCCCTATTTACTCTACGCCCTCCCCCAATGAAGGCAGTTAGACACAGAGTTGGTTTTTAATATGGGAATAATCCAGTTTTCCAAAAAGGGGCACTCTGGATTGATACAAAAGTAAAATCACCTCCGTCTAGAAGGACCACTCTTTCACTAACCGCATTAGAACAGATAGTACACTTTGCTCCACTGTTCCTAGCCAAAAGGCCAAGGAATTAATTATTGGTAGTGTTTGATTGGTTTATACAGCATAATCACGTTGACACACTGGTTATCGTTCGCTGATCGAAGTTAAGTGACATTGAACTTGGTCAGTTCTAGATGAGTGACTTTTGGGAATAACAGGTGATGTATATGGCAGGAAGGCAAAACATCCCTGCAAAAGTAGTCTTGAAGATGTCTTTAGCAAGTACTTCAGTATAACCTGATAATGCACACATGTGTATTCAATCATGTGGCGAAACTGTCCGGAAAAAGTATGCAAGTTGTTTTTTTTTTAATTTTATTTTGTTTTTTATTGATTTATTTTGTACATTGACATTTTTGATTCCTTTGATGATATTTTTTACTACTGCAACTGAATTGTATTCTCTGTAACCATGTTGGTTTTCTCAACATTAAAATATATACTTATAAACACTTTTTTCTCCAAGACTAGTTATCCTACCAAAGCTTCGATAGTTTATTCTATTATACTATATCACCAATATCTGTGGGTGGCCTCTTAACATTGATTTATTGCAACCGGTACAATACAGTTAAACTGCCTCTAAAACTATTATTACAATTTGCATCCCGTTTTACATCTTTTGTTGTTTGGCAAAGATTATATGTCAACATAGGTGGCGCTGTTGCCAAGCTTTGCATTTGAGGCCCGAATTTGTATAGGAATGAACAGAGCAGCAAGTTCATCTGAGCACATTCCGTTGAAGTACTTGTAAAACAAGCACAAGGATGCAACATTGCGGCGATGGGGCTGGATCTTGGTGCATAGTGAGGGACCTATGAAATACTTTTTTGGGACCTTGTCTAAGAGGGAGAGACTAGTGGATAGTGCACCAGCCCATATGTGACAACAATACTCCATGCATGGGTGGATTGTGGCTTTGTAGAGATATAAAATACTGTCAGGTGTGAGAAGTTTACTAGCACGATAGAGAGAGCCCACTTTCTTTGCAGCAACCTTGGTAATGTCTTCTATGTATTTGTTCCAATTCATGTTATCTGTGAATGTTAGGCCGAGGAGTTTAAATGTTGGACTCTCGGGTAGGGTGTTATTTGCCATGGCCATCGGTGGTTGAAGAGGTTTCTTGTTATTGTTGAAGGAAAGTAGCTTTGTCTTAGCAGCAGTAAATGTTACCATCCATTTATGGTCCCATTCCACTACAGACTAGCGGTCAATTTCTAAGGATTCAGCCATTTTCTCAGATATGTGCGCGTTCGTTTTACCCACATGACGAAAGTAGAGTCGTTAGCAAATATACCACAACGTTATCAGGGAGGTCATTTATGAAAATCAAGAACAATAAAGGTCCAAGGATCGATCTCTGGGGTACACCTGCACATCTGTCATGTTGTTTGGATTAACGGCCTGGATCTTTCTATTGGTTAGGAAGGATCTAATTATATTAAATATTCGTCCAGTATACCATATGAATGAATTTTTATGAGAAGACCTTTATGCCAGACCTTGTCAAAGGCTTTGGATATATCAAGTGCTACTACCCTAGCTTCACCTGCCTCAGGTGATAATTCTGAGAGTCAGTTCTATCTCCAGAATTCTTGAAGACTGGTACCACAGAGGCAATTTTCCACCTATCAGGAAGCAAGATTCGGCAAGGCATTTGTTGGAGAGGACAGGGGCCAGTCAGCAGAGCATTTATTTATAACTATTACTGGTATAAGATCAGGCCCACATGTTTTGGCGGTGTCAAGGTTTTTTATGATGTCTTGGACCTGAGATGGGTGATGGTCAGGTCATAAAGTGTGGCTTCAGTCCACAATGGGAATGTGGGAGGGAGTGGTTGGCAAAGTGGAGTTTAAGGCGAAACGCTGGACAAGTAGTTCAGCTTTATCAGTTGCCGTGCAAACATCATTGTTTTTGGATAGCAGGGGAATTGTTGACTCCATTGTTCATGACAAGTACCTAGTTTCTGTGACTGAATGTGTTTTCTGGTCATCTCTGTATACCTTCTCTTTGCTTTATCTATTACAGTCTTACAATGATTTCTTGACGCTATAAGTTTCTGTCTATTTGGTGGTTGTATTATCGGAATGCTAGCTGCCTCTGAGCAATAACAGCTGCACGGTTTGAGGTGAACCATTGTAGAGAGTGGGGCTTGCTGTAGAATTTTCACGTGGAAACATATGCTTCAATGCCTCCTTTAACCTATTCGGTTACCTCACTTGCGCACTGATCAGTAGGAAGAGAAAAAGTTTAATTCGATGGGGCGTCTCTGATGTGATCTCTGATGAATTCCTAATCAGCCTGCTTATAGTATTTTGTCATTTTGAGCAACCTCACGACCTCCATTGTATCACAAACGGCTTATCAGCTTTGGGACTAGACATTAGGGTGATATCAATTATTACCACAATGTAATCAGTGTTCACGAGCGGGCTATGGACATTCGTCGCACACGCCTCTGGCAGTGAGGTTAAGAACAGATTGAGAATTAAGGCTTGCTGATCCAGGAAGGACATTCATAAGAATGGACTTTAGAGAAAGAGGGGTAATAAAAAGCTGCCCAAACATAAAGATAGGTTAATTTAGAAATTAATTTCTCAAAACTGTCCAACACATGCCAGCATGTAAAACCAAATGTGGTGAAGAGATGGTTGGAGAGTTCACTGTTGATGATTGTGAATAAGTCAGAGGTTTGTGAGCTTCTTGTACTTGAAACAGCATTCACCCCGGGGTGGGTTGAGCCTTTGTATCCCTCATGAAGGCCGACCAAGTCTTACGATTTGAAGTCAACAACCAGGTGCAAGCCACTCACTGTTCCAATGACAAACTCCGTAGACACCGGAGCCTAGGTTGGGTTATCCGCTGCCTGAGATTTGGAAGAGCTTACTCAGTTTTAAGCTGTTATCTATGATGATGACCCTTTTTATTCCCCTCTAAATTTTGTCTGTCAAAACGGATGTGAGTTTTCTGCTTTTTAGCAGATCTCTGCTAAAATCACTCGAACCTCTCATATATGTGAGTTCTCAGCTTTTTGATTGAAATTCGCTTCTTATGACAGTTCTCTTTGAAAACTGAAAATGTTAATTTTGCCGTGAAGGCTAAGACTTCAAACGATTCATGAAGCTGGTAGGAAAATTATGGAACTTTCGTTCCATCAAAAAATGACTTCCTGCCCCCCCCCCCCTCCACATACGCACTCAATGTCTTTCTCTTAATTTTGACTTTGTTGAAACTAATTAGTTATTCAGGAAAAAAGTTGTTTTTTCTGCTGCCTTCTCTCCACGCTATAGGGGGCCGTGGCACCCCAGGTTGGGAAAATCAGCTCGATTTCAGCTTTTTTTGCCATTGGCTCCTCATGTCCCTGCAAAACCTCATATAAATATTGTATGAATGCTGTATGGATTTTGTAAAATTTGAAATGAAGTTGTTGTTTTAGTTGTTTTATATTGAAAGGTTTTAGAAGAACTATTACTGAATGATCCCTACGTCTCTAAAAACAAATAAAACTATTTTAATTTTTTTTTTATTTTTTTTCAGGATGATGAATGGAACATCCCATTGAAAAATGTAAGTATCATTGAAACATTAAATTTCCTTTCATATCATTTGACGAGGAAGTGTTGAAAAGCTCTTAATTATGACGATTGGTATTATTTAACAGAATTTCCCTTTTTAAATAATGTTCACAGTTTTTGTTTCAAACACAAAATCTTTATATTTTATGAAAAATCGTTTTTCTTACACGTCAAGCTATATAAAAAAAATTGTTGATATTAAAGGCAATTCTTTATTACCTGATACCTCGTGCAGGAGTCACTCAGGGCGAACTGGTGCTACCAGATAAAGCTGTCTGAAAATACTGGCTTCCTGACCAAAAATGCACCAAACATTGATGTTACTTAAGACTTCTACCCGGTCATGGCTGACAGTTAAGTAATTTGTAATTGTATTCTCCGTGTTTAACACGGATCATTGCGCAAAGACCCGTGGCGCAACGGATAAAGTACTAAGTGGTAATAATCAGTTCTAAGTGACAATCTTCTGGAGGTAGAAGGTTCACCTCAGTAAGGAAAACACTAAGAATACAATTACAAATTAATCCAGATTTCCACCCGGTCATGGCTGACAGTACGAGAGCAAACTACCTCCGTGGATTAAATTAAGAGTTCTGTTCGAAATTCCGTACGCATTCATGAGTTCGACAACATACACCTGAAGAAGGTCGTAGGTTACATTGGGCGAACTGTTGTGAAAATAGCATCTAAGATAAGACCAACAGTCCGAATAATACATACTCCAATAACAATTAAATTTGGGGAATATTTATTAGTTGATGTCTAATACCTATTGTTAAAATTCTACAAAAATCTCGGATGTATCTGAATTTTCATGAAGGGCTTCCACCTGCTTTGCATAAAACTAAACTAAATATAGCCCACATTGTGATCCTTTATGCTGGTTAATTAGTTTAATAGTGAATCCTGTACATATGAACATACCTAACGTTATAAAGATAGACTTCATACTTGAATTAAAATAAATGTTTTATCAAGTATATAAGTTTTACTTATATTATTTTAATGGCATTTGTTTTATGTTTCAGGGTTTAACATTCATGATGATGGGTTCTGCTGACGTTCTGCCACCTGAACCTGTTGATAAACCCGTTTTCATGGAAGATATGAACGAGGCGCAACTTGCTACAGCAGTAAGTATCAGTTCTTCGTATTGTATTTTCTATTTTATTTCTATGTCCAAGATATGCTGCCAGCATGTAAAACAGACATTAAACCATTGATGATAATTTGCAAAAAAAAAAAAAAAAAGAAACTCTTAAATGTCTGGGAACGATAGCTTGAAAGCTTGGAGCAATATTTTATCACATGTTTCTTAATGTCTATAGATTTTTTTTCTTTCAGAATTTATATTAAAATTTTTAACTTCAAGTATTGCTTTCCTAAAGCAAATAGACATTTTCTTATATATATTATATATATATATATATATATATATATATATATATGAGTAACACTTCATGTTAAGGGTGGCTTGGTTATGCCTCGCATGTTTGAGTTTCTTCATGTTCAATATGGAATAGTAAGATCCACATAAGTAATTAGAATAATTGACACAGCAATGATGCAGGATTGAACAGAGCAGAAAGGGAAAAGATTACGAAATACCAAGATCTTATGTACGACATGAAAAGAAACTGGAATCTTAGGAAAATCTCCATCGTACCAGTAATTATAGGAGCAACAGAACTAATGAAAAAGAATTTCAAAAGCTATCTGGCGAGTATAACCGGGGAACCGAGTGCAAGAGAAATACAAACAATTGCACTTAAAGGGACGGTTAGAATCTTAAAAAGATCTTTAGGCTGGAGTGTCTGAAATAGCCGGTGAATGTCTGGCATCCAGTAGGATACCCCATCTCCAGCAAAAACACAAAGATAAGAACAATAAAAAATAGAGTGAAAAATATATATACTACATATGCCCGCCTCCTTTGAGTGTGCACTGTAGTAACTGAAATTGCCAACTGCCATCAGCGAAAATGCAAAGCTCTTTGTATAAACACTGAGATGTTGCTTACTAATGACAGGTGACTTCTAGTTGAATGGATAGGTGCGCCGACTGCCTACTAGACTGTCGACCTTCGAAAGATATATATGTATAATGAATGCAGTTTCACGTTTTACACTGATCATCAAAAGTGTCATTTGGTATCAAGCAAGATGAGACTGAAAGAGATATCTACCTACATTTATTTTTTTTTTTTTTTATATATTTAATAACTGTTACTCTTATTTACTGTTTTTTAATTATTCGATCACTAGGGACCTCCAAAGCTAACCATAGAATTTACACCCTCACCCCCCTTATATGTAACACGATGTAACTTTAATATAGGTTTATATTATCATAACTTTTTTACCATTCAAAAGAAGAAACAGAAAATTAATTTTCAGCGTACGAAAATAATGAAAATGAGAAAATAAAAACATGTACTCTATTTACGCCTTAAAACAACATTCTTTTATTTTTATTTTTGTATAGAAAAAGAGGTACTCGGCGTTGCTTGGAGCCATAATAGTAATATTGCAGTATATCGAGTTTCTTGTCTAGTATTCAACACTAACAAAACACTTTAAACATTAAGTGATTGCTCCCGTGCAACACAGCGTTTAAACACATCTGCTCTATCTAGGATATTGAGCACTTGGTATAAACTTATACTATTATATTAATACTGCAATATTACTATTATGGCTCCAAGCAATGCCGAGTACCTCTTTTTCTATACAAAAATAAAAATAAAACTGAAGTTCTTTCTCCCTGGCAACATGCCATGTAACCACACCTGCTCTATCTATCGTATTGAGCACTTTTGCCATAAAATATACCACTTTCCAAATGTAATACTGTATTATTATGGCTCCCAGGCAATACCGAGTACATTTTCTTGTATACAACAGCATAACGATAGACAGTGACATTCTTTCTCCCAGGTAATGTGGCGTTTAAACACATCCCGCTCTATGTAGGATATTAAGCATTTTAGAATAACATATACCACTTACAAAAGGTCATATTGTTTTATTGCTCCCTGGTAATATCGAGTTTTTATCTAGTATGCAACACTGTAACAAACCGCTTAAACACAGTTATTGCTCCTGGGCAACGCAACGTTTAAGCATACCTGCTCTATCTCGGGTATTAAAGTACATTTTTGTCTATACAGTAGTTTGAAAAAAACAGTTCTTTCTCCTGGCCAATGCACGATTCAAACACACCTGCTCTATCTAGTGTATTAAGCACTTTTGCCATCAGATATACCACTTACCACATGTAATACTGTATTACTAGCAATACCCACCGACCATAAAACGGTTTGGATAATCACAGATTTCAAGGTAGTTCTACTAAAATAGTCATATTTTAAAACCCAACGCACTTTAAGTCGTCAAAATACCACCATTTTGTTCAAAAATGAATATTCTTTCATATGCATTAATAAATAATAATCTACATGATATATTTGAAAAGTTTTCAACAAATAAAATCATAAAAATGTTAACGCTATTTACGTCACATTTAAAAAAAAAAATTTTTTTTAGTCTTGCTTGAAGAAAAAAAAAATAATTTAGAATTTAAAGTGGGGGATCAGTTTTGCATATAAATTTAACATAAAATATCTCCTATTTCCAGGCCATTCTTGCCTTTTAGTGCAATTAAAAAAAATATTTTTCAAGCTGAAAACCTGATATAAAGTAAATTACTTTACCACTAACTCTAAGTTTGAGTGACCAGCCCACTCCCTAAAAATGCCTTATCTTGAGCGTGTCGTACCATTAACTTTAAATCTGAGTGACAAACCACCTCCTAAAAAAAAAACTCCCTAACAGTCCAAATGGTAACCTCCATTCAAAACAAAATCCCTTCCTTAACCTTATCACTAACCCTAAGTCCGAGTGACAAGCCCCCCCCCCCCCACAAAAAAAGCCCATTTTAACCACACATAATCGTCTAAAAAAGAAAAAGAAAAAAAGAAAAAAAGAACAGACCCCAATAAAGAAAAACGCACAGGATTTATCTCCCATAGAAAAAAAATTGATCAACTGCCCTAAAATACGAGAATGGTCTGGAAATGGTGAATTATTTTACATTAAATTCGAATTACCCACCTTAAATTCTAAAATAATTTTTTTTTTTTTTTTTTTTTAAAGTTTTCAGGGTGTTCACACGTAATTGCCTCGAATCCTACCACTAACCCGAATTCTGAGTGGCAATTCCCCCTCCTCCCACAATGACCCTCTTAAAACCACACATAATCGTCTAAAAAGAAAAGCAAAACAAAGACACCCAACACACAGGATTTATCTCTCATAGAAAAAAATGATTAATTGCCCTAAAACGCTAGAATGGCCCTGAAATAGAGGATTATTTTACATTAAATTTATATGTGAAACTAATCCCCATTCTAAATTCTAAAATAATTGTTTTTGTTTGTTTCTTTCTGCCAAGTTTTTCAGGGTGTTAACATGTAATTGCTTAAAAAAAGTAGAATCTCATATTTTGGGGAGGCAAGGGGGCAATTTATCAGATGATGTTATTCTACAATAATGCCAAAGAAATCTTGCAATATATTTATTTTTAAACAGTCTTAGTATTAGATTTCAGTTTTTTCTACATAAAATGTATTACAATTCAACTTTGAGTTCTCTAACTTCTTTTTTTAATGGTATTTTTAAGGTATTGCAGCATATTTATGTGCATTTACTGCAGATTACTTTAATTTATTTCTGGAGATTTTCAATGCCATATTCTGATCCTTGCACAAAAATACACTTATATGGAAAATTACATTGCTTAATCTTGTGTTTTAACAAAGATATAACATTTTTATTTAAAAATTGAGTGTAAAAAATGTGATGGAGTGTGTATGGTCTTAAAGAGGGGAAAATATTCAATTGTGTGAAGCACAAAAATAGTAATAACTTCCTTATTTTTAGTCAGATTTAAAAAAAATTAAAAAGATTCTTTCTTAGATCATCAAACTCTTTCTATATATGCCATTATTGTGATATTTTAAGCAATTAAAAATTTTTCGTGTGTATTACTAGTATTACTATTTCTCTCAGGCAACGCCAAGTGCCTTTTGTATACATCAGTATAACAAACCAGTGAATTTCTTTCCACTGAGAAAGGTGTCATTAACAAACCAGCTCTATCTCGGATATTCAGCACTTTTGGATTAACATATACCACTTAAATTAATGTGTACATTGACCTACTATCTTATAATAAACACATTTAGAAAAAAAAAGATCCTTTACTTAAAATAACTATTCTGACATTTGTTTGAAATGTTGTCTCTAGTGAACAAATCTTGATTTATTTCCATGCTCCAGAAGGCTTCGCCATATGCTTGAAAATAAAATTCTGCCACTTATGATCTTGGGCCAGTCTTTCAGCTGTCTGGAGGGGCATGCAAGTTTCAGCCCTTATCTGGTCAACCCATCTCTTTCTTCAATGAAATCTTCTCGATATGATTTATTTACATAGCTGGAGTTTGGTATCCTGGGACCATGTCCAAACCACATTAATCTTCTTTTTTTTTTTTGCGGTTAACGTTGTTGATGGATTTGTTAATATTAAGCCTCTTTATGATATCTGTATTTCTTCGTCTATCTCGCAAGATTACTTCAAGGATAGTTCTTAAGCATTTCATTATTAGAATTTGAAAAAAACATATGACAGAATAATTTTGAACAAATATTTTTATTGTAAAATATATTTAACTTTTATGTATCTGCATATTACAGCCATTTTAAAATCTACTACTAAACAAACTTAAAATATGTTTCATAAATTTTTTAATGAGGATGTATAATTTGGATTATTCAGACTACTGTTCTCGTCTTGAAGGTTACATCGACCGAAACATAATTTGGATTATAATTTGGATTATTCAGACTACTGTTCTCGTCTTGAAGGTTATGTTTCGGTCGATGTAACCTTCGACCATTTTCAGGTGCGTCTCGTCAAACTCTGGAATTTTGAACGGAACCCTTTATTTAATCCACAGAGGTGGCCATGATCTGGTAGAAGTCTAAAGTAATTCATAATTGTATTCTTAGTATCGTCTGTACTGAGAATTGAATCTTCCCAAGTTCAATGAAATGCACCTGAAGAACGTCTGAGGTTACATCGGCGAAAACATTGTGTGAATAACATCTGAGTCCAGTAGTCTGAATAATCCAAATAATATAAACTTAAAATAATTATGGAAAGCATCTTAATTTGTATTTTCATTTTATTCCAGCTGAAACTACCTCCAGGTTTGATAAATATAGGCAACACATGTTACATGAATGCTACGTTACAGTGTTTGCATTCCGTTCCTGAACTCAAAGAAAGTCTTGCCAAGTAAGTTTATATTGACACCTTCCACCCTTTTTGTTTTTACGAAACTTTGCATTTCAAAGTTTTGCCATGTAAATAAGGTAAAAAAGATAAGCGTAAGATGGAGAACTGGGCACTTCGTGGGATTCATAGATTCATACGGCAGACCCGTAAATGGAAATCAAACCACTTGAAATCCTAGAAAAATTAATAAAGTAAATTTTTATGTCCAGTGATAAAACAGCTAATCATTTTCAACTAGGTGGCTGTGCAGTCTACCTTAAATGACACCATTATCTATATATATGTATTTCAGCAGAGGGTGGCAGTTGGGTTTCTGTGAGTCTCAGAGACAGATGGGCCCTTAGCTGAAGGACTGTTTCTATTTGGTTGGATTGTGTTTTGATTCAGCCAGGCTCAGTTCTAATTGCAAGTCTGTTGTTCGGTAGAAGGAAACAAGTATCGGTATGACTTCTCAAAATAAAACATTGTTACTTGCTTTTATCTCGAGTTATGATTTTGTTTTGAAGAAAAATCGTTTTGTTACAGCAGCCAGAGACCACAGGATTGACACTCCAACCAGTGTCAGTCAGGCACGTGTGGATGATAATGACCTTTGCAGTGAACGCACAGACGCAGGTTCACAGTTGACTCCAACTCTGACTCTAAGGATTCCAAAATTTCTGACTCCTTATTTTAAAGTCTTCCAATATTCAAATTGTCATTTAATTCTTTGGAGATTAAAGAATCTGACTCCTAGCATTCTTACAAGTCAGGCTCCTTCCGGAACCTTCAACTCCGCAACCCTGCTTGTAAATATCAAATAACTTGATACCTCCTCAATATTATCCATATATTGTTTGTGTTTATCATTTAAATAATTTCATAGGCCCTATTTTACTTTAGGGGGGGGGGGGGGCAAAGTAAAGATAACATCTCAAATTATTTTCAGATTTTTTTTTTTTTTTTTCAACAACTGATTTAAAGATTTTCTGTATTGTTTCTACATTCAGAAAAAATAATATTTTAAATGTTTAAGCCGTTTTTTTTTTGTTTTTTTTTAATACATTCTTTACCAAAATATTCTTTCTTTAATTTTAGTTTTGTTTATAAAACGAAGAAAATCTACTTTTAAAAAATGGATTTTATTTCTTTATGTTCTAATATATTTCAGTTATTTTGTGGACCTAACTGATAATTTCCCCTAGTGACCCCAGATGGAATCCAAGGAAAATTTCAGTGGTGTCTTTGAATTCCTTGAAAACCCTTATTGAAACTTATTTGAATGTTCTGTTAACATTTCTTTAACACATAAACATCGACTTAAACATTATATATATATATATATATGAGGAAAAAAATCTGGTATTGAAGTATATAATGAATATTCTTTTTCTCAATAAATACACTGATTGTTAACCATACGATTTGAATTTTTAATTGTTGATGTTATCATATTAATTCTCTTACTCCATGCTGATTGATGTATATATTCCTCTACATGATATATTGGCCGAATATGGTTTTCTGAAAAGAAGGGATGACTATTCATTACGTCTTGAGTTGTATGCAACTCATTCATGTAAACTATTAAAATTGAAATGTATATAAAATTCATGTCTTTAAAAAATATTTTAGGCTTTTCATTTCAAAACCTGATTTAAATGCTATTATAAATCTCTGAATACATATTACTAAGCTCTATTCAGTATATATCGAATATTGAGCTTTCACACGTCAATTTGGAATTGATTCTTATGGCCAACTCTAAAATGGATTTCTTATACAAATTTAACTTTAAATATATAAAAAAAATTGTATTATTACTAGCTGGCTCGCTATTGCTTCGCAAAGTTCACTACTTGAAATATAAATTTAAAATAATAAACATTTCATAACTTTGTAAACACAAAACAAAATCTTTCTCATTTATTCATGTAGATAGATGAATATTAACATTTTGGTAATTTTTATACAAATTTATTTCTCTTGTGCTAGTTAGTTTGCCTTGCGACTGATATCACATATACATGAGCAGTATATACAAAAAGATGGAGTGTCTATTGTGTAAAGTTGAAATAAGATGTTTTGACTTTACCGTTAGTATGAGAAAGTGGCCCAACTTTTGCATTTATTCATTACTTATATATGTATATAAATTTTAGGGTATCTTTTACAATAATCCGCAGAGTCGCTAACGAGGTCCAAAAAACGAACAAGAACGGGGTAAAAAAAATGAAGTGAAGCTGACCTACGTCAAGAATAGATATTTTCCTACTTACCTATGAAATTTGTTTGTATTTTTATGTAGTATAAATGGGTTTTTAATAGATGTAAAAAAAAATTCTTGTTTTTTTTTTTTTTTTTTGCACGTATTTTTACTTTTAAAAATGGCATCTCGGCCTTACCTCCTTACCATCCCCCCCCCCCCAATCGCCATTTTTTTTTTTTGTCCAATGTTCGTGTGACAAGAATATTGATTTGGAACGGTTTAAAAATACAAACAAATGTCACAGATAAGTTGCAAAAATAACTTTTATCGGCTACAGTTACTTTTATTTGTTGTAAATTTGTTTATTGAGCGTTTTCACTCTGCGGATTATTGTAAAAGATACCCAAATTTTATTTCATTTTTATGACAATGTAATTGCTAATGCTTTCTTTTCTTTAGGTATCATCTTGCTCAAAGAGACACTCAGTTAGGCGATACAATCACTTCAGGTAAATAACCATCTTTTGATTATTTAATAACATTTTGTCAAAGATCAGTGTCGTTATCGTATCGCTGACATACAGCAACTAGTATTTCCAAATGGTCACCCATCTTGTACTGGCCAGGTTCAACGTCATCTAACGGGAACCGGTGTGTCAATGTGATTATGCTATTAGAATAGGAAATAATAACTCTCTGAAATCTGTTTTTAATATAGAATATTTTCAAATAAAAAAAAAGAAAAAAGCAAATGACATCACATGTCAAAGGAACTGTATTTCTTTCATTCAGTTTGAGTCATCAAGGCTGCCTATATTGCAGATATTTTTTTTTTAAATGGTAGATGAAAGGAGTTTTCATAAATGTTACAACAACTTTGCAACATTTATGTCTACTGAAAAATTATATTAAAATCAAAATAATCATTAAATTAGAAATAAATAACATAATAGTTAATTAATAAAATGTCCTTTTTCAAAACCAATATGCAAATTAGTTAACTTTGCAGCTGATATCACATACATAAGCAGTATATAAAAAAAGATGGAGCGTCTAGTCAAAGTGGATATGGTTTCATTCAGTCTGAAGAGGCATTTCTCCCTGGCATTACCTCCTCCTTCTGAAGGGGTTTGGTTTGTCACCTGAGGCATCTGTACCGGAAAATTAAGACGGATCTGATCATGGCAAATTATGCATTCATACAGACTGTCCCCTTGTTGGGGGAACTGGATTCCCCACTATGAACTGACCACGTGCCTAATTATTCAGCAGTGAGGGGCAGGTAAATAGAGTAATGCGGGTCCTCTTAAGAAATAAGAAAACTACATGTATGTTAAAAAGTCAGTTTGATGTTGTATTTATATTGTAAACATGACAAAATAATAGAAATTGAATGTTTATAAACTAGCAAGTAAAAATAAAAAAGTATTTGTCAGTTTTGCATTAAAGTTAAATTTCATGGGATGCCAGAACCTTACCTCCTTATTTTTTCATTGCTATTTGACTGGATTTTCTTTATCTTTTCTGGGTTTTTTCCTCTCTCTCTGTCTTACTTTCCCCTTTCCTCTTATGACAGTTCTCTCTGAAAACTGAAAATGTTAATTTTGACTTCAAATGATTTATGAAGGGAGTTAGATAAGTTTTGTTTCATCAAAGAATGGCTTCCTGTCTCCTTCCTGCCACATGACTTTCTTAGTTGGAACTGATTGGAGTTTTTTAGGAGAAATGTTTGTTCTTTGCTCTGCCCTCTTGAGACACACACACGGGGCTATTGAGACATTTATCTAGTTTTCAGCTTTTTTCCATTAGCTACTTACATTACTGTTATTATTTTTGACATGAAGAGAGGTTTAATTTCTATTTTTAAGACGCCACCACACACACAAACTAATATCTGGAGAGCTAAAAAGTTTGATAATTTTCTTGTTAAGACTTATCCTGTTCTTAATGACATTGGGAACATTATGATTTATATATTTACTGGTTTGTTGAATATTGTTTTTTTTATTTTAAAACTTATTAATTTTTATCTTCAATTTAAAAATGTGAACTTAAATTTTTTATATTGAAACAAAAAGAAAAAATGAACAAGAATGACCATTATAATAAAAAAAAATTGTGTGAAAAATATGTATCAGTAATATTTTTAAATTAATAATTTTTAAAGCAATAACATAATAAATACATAAATCATGATTTTATTAAAAAAGAAAAGTTTTGATCTCATGGCCAAGACACACAACTAGACTTCCCTGCCTTAGTGCTGAAATCAAAGTGTAGGATCAATTGGTCAAAATGTGTCCAATTAAGAGTAGGATAGACAGAGAATGACCAACGCCCTCCCCCCCACACACACATTTTAGATGGCCTTGTCTAATTTGTAAGTAAAATTGATTTTTTGTGAAAAAAAACTCACTAAATTAGATAAGAATTCTAAGATCTTCTGTAAATTTTGATCATTCTAAAATAGAAGCTTATGTCGACGAAATTCAAACTTTTATAAGCCCATAACTTCAATTCTATGATTTCTATTTTCCCAGTTTTTACAATAACTGTATGTTTTTTTACTTGAATTGAAGTATTTTGAGATGCAACACACCTGCACTTGTTAAATGGTCTAAGTGTTTCTCTTTTATCATGACTCTGTGAAAGGATGGCTATTTCAGCTCAGTTGTCAATGTTTAAAATTTTATATCTTGTTTTGAATTTTTCAAGATATGGAACAAAACTGTTTTTCCTTTAAATTTGAAGATTCCTTATAAAAATCGTTGTTGAATAAATTACAACTTTTTTTTCTTTCGGTAGCTATTTCAACTTTTGTTTTTGTTGTGTTTTTCCCCCCCTCAGCAATGGGACGTTTATTCATGGCAATGGACGAGAGTTCAACAGCTATTTCCCCTATCCTGTTTCTTCATATTTTGCACCGTGCATTCCCCAAGTTTGCTGAAAAAGGAGAGCAGGGGGGATTCATGCAACAGGTGAGTGTTTGTTTAAAAAAATAAACTAGAAGAATACCTGTCCCTGGACGGGTTCATGCAACGTTATTATGAATGTTTATCTACTGCATTTACTAATGACTATAGATCAAATTTAATGTAAATCTGAAATATTTTAATTTTCAAATGGGAGCCCATATTATGCTCCCTAAAATCCCTTTAAAATAATCCAAAGAAACTGAAATTTTGGCAATATTAATTTATTAATACCTATTTTTGGCTTGTAACAACGATGGATCATGAAGATTTTGATGGTAGAAAAAAGAACTTTAAAACAATTCTTTTGAATCTAAAATGACAATTATTTTTCTATATCCTATTGTAAATATTTTTGATGAATTTTCTGATGAGAAGATTTCATTTGGACTTTTAGATGAAGAAAAAAAAGTGATAAATCAGAATCTTATTTTGTTTATAATGAGTTCTGGAATAAATTGGTTTTGAAACAATTGTAAAATTACTTTTGCTATGGATTGCTTTTGTGATTAGCTAAAAAGAAAAAGGCTATCCTTGACATATATATATATATATATATATATATATTAAAATCTTAACGGATCTATTGTTATATTACACATTAATATTGTTGAGGTAGTATGAACTACCCCTCCCAACTTATAGGCAAATAAATGCAATTTGTGTTCAATTAATTGTACACAATAGTATATTTTGCATTAAATAACCCACAAGCCAAAGATCATTGAGCCATTCTGGAAGTTTTTTAGAGTGATTTGCATCTTCTAAGCTGAAATGTTCGTTTTAATTTTGAAATGGCATCTTCACCATACACTTCACAAATAGTTTAAAACATATTTTGCAGTATTTACTTTTTAAAGAATAAAAAGCAGTATGTTCAGTAAATGTAACTTTTGGTTATCCATTTTGAATCGTGGTAAGGCTGACAAAAATAAGAGATAAATTCAGTTTTTGTTGAGGTGTAAGTGGGAGCTTACCATCAGTCATACCAACATTACAGCTGTTAGATTAAGAACTTTCATGACACACACACATACAAATATACACCTGTTTTGTTTTATTTATTTATTTATTTTTTTCGATCCTCAAACATATTGAATATGCATCACCATAAAAAACAGCCAATATTAAGCTGTCAGTACCGCCCCCCAAAAAACAACAAATAGGTAAACATTTAATAGCAATAAAAATATCCCGCATTTCAGGTGAGCCTTCCGTTGCTTAACGGTAAAGCATCCGACTGCAGCATCTCTGGTCGTGGGTTTGTATCTTGCCATAGTCAGCCACAGTAATGGCGAAACCGTGTTCGTGGATAACTGAATTTTATATATATATATATGTTCCTTGTCTAAGTTAGCCATAATGGTGACGGCTGTGAGCTAGAAACATGTGTCCATGGATTACTTTTATGTACGTATAAAATTAATAAAAATATATATATAATTAATTTACGTGCATAAGAGAAACTGATGTTTATGTACGTAAATTAATTAATAAATATATATATATAAATAAAGAAAAAAATGACACGTCCGATTAAGAGCAACTGAATGCAATATTCTTAACCGCTTAGAAAGTGGAAACATACTAAAAACAATATCGTCAGTAAAAAAAAACAATAACAAAAAAAAATATATATATATATGCATACGAGATGGATACCCATTCCAGGATGAGTAAAATTGATTCCTGCAGGGAAGTTTTGCACCACTTTTATATCCCCTTAGGAAGATTCAAATCAAGATATAATGATAATAAACCTTATATCTAGAATCCTTATTCTAATTTTGATTATGGATCAAATTCAGTGTGAATTTGATGTATTTGAATTTTCAAATGAGAAGTTGTACCCATATTATATCCTCTAAAAATCTTAAAATGCTCCAAAGAAACTGAAATTTGGGGAATATTTATTAATTGATGTCTAATAATCGGAGGTATCTACATTTTCACAAAGGGCTTCCACCTCATCTTTGCCCCTTTGCATAAAACTTAATATAGCCTGCTTTACAACCCATTATGCCGAGCAACTGTGTTAAAAAAATTCATAATGATTGGTTAATTAGTTTAGGTGTGAATCCTATACATATACCTAACTTTATATATTCTTTTGATATGTTAGAACTTGTAGTTGTTTTGAGTTCATTTGCAATTTTAACACCTTTATTTACCTTTCACAATATTTTACACCTTTTTTTTTTTTCACAAGTAATCTGAAAAGAATCCTTAAATATCCTCTCGTACAAAGTCATGTTTTTTTTTATTCATCAAGTTTGTCTGGTGCTACCAGATCAGGCTGTCTGAAAATACAGGCTTCTTGCACCAAACCTTAATGTTATTGTTTTATTTCCTTCCCTCTTTGTAAAACTCAATCACGTTCTTCAAAGCCAAAAACAATATCAAAATGTTCCCTCTACAAAACAACCAAACCAAATACCATGAATAAATATTTGAAGATATAAAGAACTTGACGCATAAAAACTTTTACCAAAATGACTGGATTCGGCATTAAATAACCCGAAAAGGGATTATATGCCGTAAAACAAAACAACCAAACAATAATAATAATAAAAAAACAGTGGATGTTTTCGTTTTAGCACAGACAGTGTAGACTAATATTTATTACTTTTTTCTAATACATACAATATTTGTTATAAAAAGACTAAAGTCTGCAATGTTTTTTTTCTGGCTGTGCACCAACTAATTTTTTTTTTTTGTGTGCAGGATGCAAATGAATGTTGGACAGAATTGGTAAGAACTCTGCAGCAACAACTCAACGTTTCTGCTCCAGCCATTGACCAGGTGAGGCAAGCCATCATCTTTTCCCTTCCCTTTCTCCCTCCCTTCCCCTCTTTTCTTTTCAATAATTTTAAGATTGAATAGGAGCTTAACTTAAAAAAA
Organism: Sepiola atlantica; assembly: GCA_963556195.1. Classification (NCBI taxonomy): domain Eukaryota; kingdom Metazoa; phylum Mollusca; class Cephalopoda; order Sepiida; family Sepiolidae; genus Sepiola; species Sepiola atlantica. Next base: position 72,759,217 of record OY744524.1, on the reverse strand, counting down.
AATTAAAATTAAATTAACCAACTTTAAGCGCACCCATAACTTCAGTTGTGTAAGCTCAATTTTTGAGTTTTCACCATTCTAGTATGTTTTTTATTGCTTTGAAGTATTATGGAGTTTGACTGGTTCCAGGTATTAACGAGCCCCCCCCCCCCCCCCCCCCCACACCCACACTTTTCAAGGGTGCTTCAATATTATGAATATTATTTCAACTAGTTAATCTAATCCTTTTTTCTGCTTCAAAACTTCTACAGATGCTGTATTTCTTTTTCAGGCTGATGGGGCAGCTTCATCGCAGGCCGACAAATTAATCGATCAGTTTATGGGTGGAGAATTTGAAGTAAAGTATCCTTTCAAGCAACTTTATTTACAGCCCCCCCCCCCCTCCCTCCTTTTATTTGAATTTCTGTCAAAGTGAAATTTCCTTTGTAAGTTTGTCTCCAAATTATAGTTTGAAGTTTTAAACAAACTTTTGGAGGGTCTGATTTCTTTGGGTTATGCTTTACATCATGTTTTCTTGCAATTGTACTTCATTATGTCCTTTGTTTATACCTGTTCATTTGGCATAATGATTAGTGTTCGCTAATGGACGATTAGGGTTCAATCCTCAATTAAGTCATACGACAAAATAAAAAAATGGTACTTAATACATCTTTGTTAAACACTCAGCATTATGAGATGTGGATCAAGGCTAAGTGGAGCCATCTAGGGAAATGAGTGTCGCCATCTCCTTCATCTCGGTGTAGTAGCTAATGAAATAGAACCTTTTGGCCGCCCTCCTTACTTATCTCCTCTATTTTCTGTCTCAAATGTAGCTATACCACCCCTGATTCTTGTGTGAGTGAACGGAATGGTTACAGCTGAATCTGAACTCTGCTTGTTAATTTCGTAGTTTGTTCGTAGTCATTTGATCCCTTGCAATCTTAGAGTTGTGATTAAAAGCTAAAGAGGGGTGAAACGAACGAGAGAAAAAAATGGTGGAAATTATTGTATAAGAACTCTTTTGTCCTTAACTCTGTTGCCAGTATGAAATGTAATGAAGCGTCTGAAGAGGATGTGTCCAAGTCCGTAGAGAAATTTTATCAACTCAGTTGTTTCATTGAAAAAGGTAAGTCTGCACTTTCTCTCTCTCCCTTTGCTTTTCTTTAAAACATTTGAAGACTTCTCTTATGGCCATAACTAGCAAAATGACTTATCAAAGTCATAAGTTTGCATGAATTAAATTATCATCATATCCAGTTTTATGTCTGTTTTACATGCTGGCATGTGTTGGACCGCTTTTAGAAATTGACTTCCAAACTAGCCTATCTTGGGTCAGGTCATTATTTAAATTACATAACCTGAAATGCGACCGATTTTCTTTGGAAGTTATTTCCTTAGTTGAGGCAAGATTTTTATATGCCGGATGCCCTTCCTGACACCAACCCAGTGAGATTCTAGAATTTAAGCGTGCCTCAAAATCTTATGATCTGGATGGGTGAGAAGATTCTCTTCCAGATATCCATGCGATGGTTGTGTCTATAGACACTCCTCCCCCTCTGTCCCCTAAAAACGTTAAAATCAAAATAAAGTTATTTCTTCAGTTAATCTATAAAACTTCCTTATATAAAGCGGCATACGGTTGACTCGTTGACACCATAAGGAATTGATTATCTGCTGCAGTGGCCAACCTTCTCTCAGAAAGTCATAACATTCAGCAAAATCCAACCAATTCACTGTAGAGGCCCCCAGATGCCTTAAAGCTTTCTACTCTAATAGCTTCTTCCCTCGAACTGCTAGCCTTTGGAATTCCCCCCCTGTTTCCCTTACTATATACAACATGCAAATGTAATGTGAACAAATCTCCTCACTTATGATGCCCTAGTAGGTATGGCCCCTAATTCACAGTAGCCCCTTACATCTCAGTAGCATATTAAATGTAAACAAACATTAATACAATTTTTTTCTTTTTTTTTTCTTCTAAAAACGTGAACATTCACTTAAATAAGTTTTTAAAGAATTTATTTATTTATTTATTTATGCCTCTTTTGGTATCATCTCTTGTTTTAATCAATATCATGTAAACTTTAAAAGAAAAAAAACTTAAAAGGATATATAATATAAATATGCAGATCAAATTCTCCTGAATATTTCATCAGATAGACCCCAAAAATATACCTGTATATATTTAAAAAAAATTTTACCATTATTTCTGAATTCATTCTGTTGAATATCTGATCTAGGGTACCAGAAATAGCGTCTGGTTGGAAAAAATAAAAACCTTGCTGGCAAATAAATATCTGGTGATTGTGATGCAGACGGAAATACATTGATCGCTAAATAAACAATGGATGGAATCCACGTCCCATATGAGCTGTGACTACATTGACTGCATAGATGAAATTCCGGGATAAGCGTTACAGTTGTCGGTGTCCAAATTGAAAACGAACAATCTGCTGGCTAGCAAATTTTAGAGATCAACCTGTCGATTCTCATGCTCTCTTTCTCTCTCTCCCGCTACTCATGCTCTCTTTCTCTCTCCCGCTACTCATGCTCTCTTTCTCTCTCCCGCTACTCATGCTCTCTTTCTCTCTCCCGCTACTCATGCTCTCTTTCTCTCTCCCGCTACTCATGCTCTCTTTCTCTCTCCCGCTACTCATGCTCTCTTTCTCTCTCCCGCTACTCATGCTCTCTTTCTCTCTCCCGCTACTCATGCTCTCTTTCTCTCTCCCGCTACTCATTCATCACAAATGAGCAGTAAAAATATGCCAATATATTTTTATTGCTCATTTGTGATGGTTGGCATTCTTTTAAGCACAGCAGTGATGTACAACAATCCATTTTTTTTCTTAAAATGATTTACATTGGGGCTACTTTTAATCTGATTAGGCAATTTGTCCCAAAAGTTTATTACTCTATTAGAAAAAAAATCTAATTAATAAGAATGGAAAAGTTCGTTTGAAGTATCTTTTTTTTTTTTTTTTATTTATTTAAATTTGAAAATCAAGCAAAAGACCATTTAAAAAATTTTGGGGTATAAAACCTTTCTTCAGAGACGTGAAATGTTTCATATTAGTAAAAATTACGTTTGTTGGTCCCCCGATTTATAAAATCGGGGGAATTATATTTTGAGGCATGTCCGTCCGTCCGGATTTTTCTCCACAACCATTCATTGAATTTCTCTGAAATTTTGCATGAAGTTGTAACTTTGGTCAGGTTAGAAAGTGACATTCTCCGATTTTTAGAAAAAAAATCTGATTAGACCCCCAGGGGTCAAAAGGCCCCGAAATGGCAAAAAAAAATGACATTTTTTGCCCCATAACTTTTCATCCATCTATTCAATTTCTCTGAAACTTGGCCAAAATGTGGAGGCAATTGTTCCTAATAGAAAATAAGTATCGCTGACCTTGGAAAAAATCTGGTTCGCGCCCCCAGGGGTCAAAAGCCCCCCAAATGGCAAAAAATTACCCTTTTCTCCCATAACGTTTGATCCATCCATTCAATTTTTCTGAAACTTGGCCAAAATATAGAGGCAATTGTTCTGGATATAAAAGTAGCATCCTTGACCTCAGAAAAATTCTGGTTTGCGCCCCTAGGGGGTCAAAAATGCTCCAAATTGCCCAAATTTATTGCATTTTACACTTGCCACATCGAGTCACATACAGAGGGGGACCACGCACGCCCGGCTTGTTTTTGTTTGTTTTTTTAGTAAAATCCTTTAACACACTTGTTGCCATATTCACATGTTATAATGGAACAGTGTGTTTGAAATTCTTATACTTCCCAGCATGCCACATGCTCAAAATGTTGAATAATTAAAGTGTTTCAAACACACCGTTCCATTATAACAAGTGAATATGGCAACAAATGTGTTAAATACAAAAACAAGACAAAAACGAAGGTAACTTTTACTAATATGAAACATCTCTCGTCTCTGAAGAAGAGTTTTATACCTCAAAAATTTAAGACAAAAAAAGTAAAAAATAAAATTTAAAAATAAAAAATTAAAAATTGCATCTTATCAGTGGCTTTCAACAGCTTTTTGCTTGATTTTTCAAATTTAATTTAAAAAAAAAATTTTTTTTTTTAAAGTATTTTTTTATAAGAAAATATAACTAAAAAACGTTATGGAGTTCTACATGAAAAGTTGTTTTTAAAACGTTGGTTAGTTTCTTAAATTAATAGTTTTTTTTTTACATGTGCACTAAATATGGTTGAAAATTAAATAAGATTAAAAGATCACGAATTAAAGATATATTTGAAAAATACAATTATAAAATTTTAAAGTCCAACATGCAAAACCTGTTTACTTTAGTCTGTGCAGTAAGAGATCGTACGTCAAATTTAACTTTCTTGAAAACCTTATCAAATAGAAATTGAAAAAAATCCTTCCCAACTTCTTGATTCTTCTCAAAAGTCATTGAGAGTAACTTCCCTTTAATTAGAAAAAAATTTCAATTATTTGCGAAAGTCAAGATAGCAAAATTGGAGATAAAACTACTTAGAAAGACATGTTGCAATTTTCATCAGACTTGTTTTATTTTGAAAATACCACATCATTATAGGTCCCCCCCCCCAGTTGTATAAAGAATGAGTTTACTAATTGTCTTCAAATCAATAAATAAATATTTTTTTTATTTATTTAATTATATATATTTTTAACCCTAACCATTGCATGCTTAGTGTCATATGTCTTACATTTTTTCATGGGTTTCAAATCATAAGCTACTTCAGCCATTTCCGGTCTGTTCCGTAAATCACAATCAGAAACATTTGTGTCGATATGGGTTCCGTTTGGTAGAAGCACCAGTTATTGTTATCAGATTAATTCCGAGTTTTTATTTGTACATAACTTTCTAAAAAAAAAATCTTTTTCAAATTTTCAGAGGTTAAATTTATGCACACAGGATTAAAATCTGTAAGTATTTTAACTTTTTATTTTAAGTATCACAAAATAATTTTTTTTATAAATATATGATTACCATTATTTAAAGTTATAAAATGATTTTGACACCTTTTTTTTTATACAATAATCAGAGTATTTAGTCTGATGTCAAAATAAGCACAAGGATCATTTTTAACATGAGAAAATTGAATCAGCTATGATGGGTAGAAGTCTTAAGTAATTTGTAATTGTATTCCGCAAGGACCCGTGGTGTAACGGATAAAGTGCTAAGTAATAATCATTTCTAAGTGACAGTCTTCTGGAGGTTGAAGGTTCAATCCTCGGTGCGGGCGATACTAAGAATACAATTACGAATTACTTAAGATTTCTACCCTGGCATGGCTGATGGAAGCCACGTGGATTAAATAAAGGGTTCCGTTCAAAATTACCTACAGCTTCTCGAGTTCAATAAAATGATTCCAGAGTTTGACAAGATACACCTTAAAAAGTCGGAGGTTATATCAGTCAAAACGTTGTGAGGATAACATCCAAGATGAGAACAGTAGTCCAAATAATTCAAATACAAATTATCAACTCTCATCTAAAAAATTCTGAAACATTATTTTTTATTATCGCTTTTGTTTAAATTCATGTTTTGAAACATGACATAATCATAAATCCATGACGTCACGTCAAAGCTATAATGATTTTGTTAAGGTAATGTTTTAAGCTCTATCTAATATATAAAGTTAACACGATTTTTCTCCTGTACCTTTGTTAAGAGTAGAAAACTAACCACATACTAAACTTACCATTATATTACGCTCATTCACTCAATCGTGTTTTAGTAAATTTGTTATTATTTTTCTCCAGCTAACACTAAATATTACTTTTGGCCCACCATCTTCGACTCTCTTCAAAACATACTCCATATGGGTGGTAGCAAAAACTTTTCCACTTAACATTTAAGTATTAACACTCACCCAATTGTCACCGGGAACTAATAATCGTCTATTTTTTTTAAAAACGTGTCCGTTAGTATTTACAATTTGTCTGCTATTAATTTACTACATAATACAAAACATTACGCAAACATTTAATGGATGCTCCCACTAATTCAGTTGATTTTTCAAGAATATCGGATTACGTTACTTCAACTTATTATGTAAACATTTACACTCATTCCAGTTTTTTAGAGAATGCAATTAACGAACATAGTTCCTTCTGTACTTCGACACTCAACATGGCGGCTACAATTTCTTCAGCAACTCGACTTCCGAATTAAGTCCAAGATACTCAACATAAACCCATAAAGTTGACATTTCCTGAATCCTACCCCCTTCACACGCATAATATAAAAATATTAGGAAAAAAACAGATTTCTTGGTATAGAAATGATCCAAAATGTGCGAATAATGGCTGCATTATGGCATATCATAAATTATAATATGTGCCAGCTACCGGCTGTCTTGGTTTACATGACCTAATTTTGCTTAAATTTTATATTCGCGTTCGTGACCTCAAGGTTAACAGCGTAGCTCCAAGACCAAGAGGTTTATGGTTCGATCCCAATCGTCTCACAATTTAAAAAAACATTTTTTAAACATTGTTATACTTCCGCCTTCGAGGGGGGGGGGTAAGACTATGGGCTTGATTTTTTTTTTATATTCAACGTTACCATGTAGTATTTTGAAAAAAATTACTGTAATATGTAGTACCTTACATATTATGAATATCATCATTTTTCTTCAAACATCATCATCATCATCTGGTTTATTTGCTGAATCAGGCCACAATTAATCCTCTGATGAGGGTGGGGCCTGATTGTCTAGTCTTGAAATCTAAGTCTAAGTCTTCCTCTCCACTCCTGTCTTTGGCAAGGCTTGATGGAATCCATACCTATGGCCTTCCTATCACGTTTGACTACGTCCTCCCAAGTCAACTTGGGTCTGCTAGTGGTGATGTTCTCTGCTGGCACATTCAACTGTCGGACTTTAGCAATCCAGCCATCGCTAAACAATTTATTATTGCTCTGCAGGCCACCTTAATTATATTTGTTTCAGTAGTGCTCAGAAGGCATCTTAATTTTTCTTTCTTCGTTTTTTTTTTCTTTTACCGTTTTCCATTTTTCCGTCCTCGCTAAAACAATGGAATTTCTAAACAACGATAATCGGGAGGGAATTGAATTTAATAGGGCTCTGTGTAGGCCTCTTTAATTTTAGATAGAGCGGGTGTTAAATCCAGAAGAAAAATTCTGAGTAAATACCGGTACCATGGAATGGGCAGGAAGGCTCCTACATTCCTTTCTTCCTCCTTTCACCCTGCAACAATTCCAAAAGGTGACCTATTTGCGTTCAGATGGATGTTTACACTCTTTAATTCATTAATTTACATTTCTCCCGGGCAACACCGGGGGACGGGTCCAGCTAGTTCATAATAAAGTCCAAATAGCTCAGTTGGTAGAATCTCAGACTGACGATCTCATGGTTTCGATTTTGATTTCCGATCATGGCATCTTTAATTTGTTAAGAATTTATTATTTACTATTAATGCAATATTCTCCATTTTTAAAAGTAGTTAAGATCTCTGATATTTCGAAATGAGACAAATTCTGCAATGTATTTATTACATTTAAAAAGATTGTGACTGGCTGAAAAATTGTGACTGACTGACAGACAAAATCTCTATTTATATAAGATTGTTATGAAGGTAATAACCTACATATAAATGAAGGTACAAGTGTATTATGGTCATAATATAAAATATCCTATTTATTTTTCTTAATATTGATCGTTAACAATTGAAACGCCTTGAATTCTTGCAATTTACCTGTGTACAGCTTACCCTTACTCTAATTTTCTTCCCACGATGGTTTGTTTGTGAGAAACCTTTGACAAATAAACTACAAATTCTACTGTTATTCATAATTCATATGTTTAAGAATTTAAATCTTATAAAACTGTACATTTTTATCTGTAAGTAATTTTCCATCCGGTAAGAATAGCTTTTTTGTTTTTTTTTGCCCCATGCAGCGCTTGGAAGAAACGATAACTAAATTTTCACCAACTTTAGGAAGAGATGCTTTGTATACAAAATCTGTAAGTAAAACCTGCTATTTATGTCTTTATTTGTGCATATCTTAAATATTTTAATTATGATGGACTTATTATGTCTAAATGATTTCTATTAAACTGATTAAATGTCTTTTCTTTTTTTTTAAAAATCCTAAAACTAAGTTAACAAGCATACAAACAAGTTTCACCTATTAGTATCTCACCGGATGAGACAGATTTTTTTTTTTTTTTTTTAAAGAAATGTAGTTCATCTGAATGATCTGAAGCTAAGTGCTATATTTTCATTGCTTATATAATCATAAATTGATCTTAAAATGGAATCTCCCACTTCTATTTTTTTAAAAATAGTCTGGTCATTACGCGCCACACCGGGGACAATCGTAAATTGGTTTCGCTTTACGAGCGCCTCGCCATCGCAATTATTTGTGGAAAAGCATTGAGCCTGCTCTCGGCCTGCCAAGCCAGCCGGACATTCAATGAAACTTCTTGATGTGTGCATGTTGGTTTTGAAAAGGAACATTTTCCTTAATATTTCATTTGACTATCATTGTTTGTATTTCACAAATTCTTTTTTCGTTTAATGTATTAATCAACAATTATTCTATTATCGCTAAAAAAAATTTTTTTTTTTAATTTTGAAGAAAAACTAATAGAAGAGACTTGTTTTTGTTAACTACTTTTAGGATATGAACTTGAAACGTGTTATGAATTATCCCCCGCAAATTGTCAAAATGTTTTTTCTTTTCTTATGAAAGCGTCCCACTGAAATTTGTTTTAATTTTTTATTTTTTAATGAGATTTAAATAGATGATCAAAATTTAAACACATTTTGATCATTTGAATGCTTGGTCCACAACATGACTACTTTTCTAAGCCCATAACTTTAGTTATGTAATCTCTATTCTAACATAGTTTTTGATATAACAGATTTTTTTTGTTTTGAGTTATTTTGAGTCTTAATTTCTCTTCAACATTTATAAAGGAGTTGCTGATATTGCATGCTCACTCAGTTTTTTATCTCAATGATTTTAATTTAATTATAAGTAACAGACACAACCTGATTTAATTTTAAAAATTTAAAGATTTTGCTCATTCTAAAGCATTAATGAGAACTTAAAGTCCACAAGTTAAAACTTTTTTATATCCATAATTTCAGTTGGGTAATTTGTATTTTCACACATTTTACCAGAGCAATGTTTTTTTTTTTTTTTATTGCATCTAATTATTTTTAGTCCGACCATTTTACAATTATTAAATAATTTAAAGGTGTCTTTGTCTCAGAACGGGTATTCCAGCTTTTTAAAAAAAAATTTTTTTTAATACAATATAAATATATATTATACATTATTATATAAAATTCTGTTAAATTTCTATTTTCAGAGTAAAATCAGCCGTTTACCAGCATACTTATCTATTCAGTTTGTTAGGTTTTGCTATAAGGAAAGTGTGTCAATAAATGCTAAAATTCTCAAGGTAAGTTGAACTGACAGTCAAATTTTGAGCATTTTATTTTTTTTAATTTTTTTTTTTATTTTTTTTTTTTCTTCAGAATTTTGAGCATTTCATTTTTTTAAATTTATTTTTTTTAAATTTATTTTTTCAGAATTTTGAGCATTTCATTTTTTTTTTTTGTTCCATATTTTGAGCAATTTATTTATTTTTTCTTTTAATATTTTTTCCTTTGTTTTTTGTTGTAATTTCTGCGTTTTATTTTTATTTTTTAGATAAATTTTTTGAAGTAATCCAATAACTAATACAAAACATGCAATAGATTTATTTCTTATAAGTACAGTAAAATCTTGCATCAGGCAAAGGTATATTTATGTATCATACCAGTGACCCATTAGGTCAATACCATTACCGCTATTTTACTTTAATTTCGTTCGCAATTCATAAACTATGAGATATCTTTTAAGACATTGTTTTTGCATAACAAACTTCTATATGATCATTATTATTCTTATATAGAAGTAAAGAGACTTATTTTCCCATCTAATTTACATACATGTTTCTGGTGTCTACAGATAGACATTTTCCAGCTTGGCCATCTTTGTCCTAAATGCTCAGAGAGTAGTTGAATCAACGTAGAGTGGAAGGAGGTAGAGAAATACATAGCTGAGAGAGAGATGGGTGACTTGTTAAGTTAATTATAAATTACGGCTAATTAGAATGAAAACAATTTTTTTCAAACATAACTCAATCCAATAACTAAGGTATATTTTATCATGTATTTTGTGTTATTAAAGTATATAGAAAAAATCCTTAATAAAATAACTTTGATTAACTCGCATTTAGTATAATAGATTTATCTTTTGCCTATAGCATTTCAATAATGCAAAAGAAAAGTCTAAATTTTTGAGAGCTGTCATTTGAAATCTTTCCAGTTAGAATATATATGGAATAAAATTAATCTTATTTAAAACCTTCATTTTTTTTTTTTTTTTTTTTTTTTTTGCAACTATGTGTTTAATATTAAAATTATTAGCGATATATGAAAAAAAAATTATTAGCGAGATAATATATATATATATATATATATATATATATATATATATATATAGCAATAAAATTGAGGCAAATGCATACAAGCACAGAGGATGCAGAATATAATAATAAAAATCAAGACAGATTTTATTTTTTAATATAAGCTTTCGTGTATTATTTAGAAAAAAACAAATACATGAAAATTAAAATGGAAAAAAAAATCTGTCTTGATTTTGATTTTTATATTCTGCATCCTCTGTGCTTGCCTCAATTTTATTGCTAAATTTCTTAAAAGATGCTTTAAAAGAATATGAACTTCCCAATGTTTATATATATATATATATATATATATATATATATATATAATTAAAAAAAAAAATTAAAAAAATACTGATTTAATGACTATCTGGTTTCACCAGCTTGCTATCATTTTGAAAAGTTTGTGACTTGAAACATTTTTAATAATAAACATTTCATTTGTAAACATGAAACAAAAACGTTCGCATTTATTAATATGGATAGATAAAACATTAACATTTCGGTAATTTTTATACAAATTTATTTATCTTCTAAATATGACCAGAAAAGAAAGAAGAAATCACTTTGCCTTTGTACATTTCTCTTGTGCCCCCCCCCCCCACCAAATATTTTTGTAAATTGCTGAATAATTTACATATACACCTTTGACCACTTGCTTTTGTATTTTCTGAGTATATAATAAACAAAATTACATCCAGCTTCAAAGGGTTAGATATATTTTTGCGTTTTTTTTTTATTTTATTTTTTATTTTTATTTTATATAGTGGAAATTCTGTAAAATACATTTTTATATATATATATATATATATATATATATATATGTATATGTTTATAAATTAAAATTCTTCATCTTGTAGCAAAAATCTTTTTTAAAAATGAACTAATTTTTTAATTATTTATTTTCTCTTTATTTAAACAGGATGTAAAATTTCCTCTTAATTTTGATGTATATGATTTGTGTACAGAGGAATTACAAAAGAAGCTGGTCCCGATGAGAGATAAATTCAAGGCCATGGAAGATCGTCAGTTGGAAGAACAAGGCAAAGTAAGTTGTTTTTCCTTTTTTATTTAAAAAAATTTTCTTTTCACTTTTTATCTTGTATTTTTCTTTTTCATTTTTCCCCCTTCCCTTGCCCATCTCCATTGAAGTTTTTGATGGATCTCTAATAGCATTCATTTTTAGCTTGATCCATTCGGATGTTAAGCATTGATCCATTTCCAATTTGCTTCATTCCATCTACCTTCTAGTGGGGGCCATGATTAGCCTCAAATAGATTAATATACCATAAAAAAAACAGTGTTTTTTGTTAAGTTTCTCTTCCCCGAGAAAAAGTATATGGTTTTACCTGTGATACAGGGTTTGAATTTCCATATGTTTTTCAAATTCAAGATTAGTTTCCTACCAAGATTATATACATTACAGTGTACCCAACTGTCTTAGCTATAACAGAAACAACTGTTCTCTGTATGACATTAAAATTCAATCTGATGAAGAATCTGAACTTGCTTGTTTTTTTGCCATTATTCGCAGGTCCACTCTGATCCAACATTCTAATACCTGTCAGGGTCCCATCGATAGGTTAGATAAATTCTATCTTAGATATGACGTGCATTTACGACATCTTCTTCTATTCATTTAACATCACTTTTCCCTTGTTCAGGGATCAGACGCTTTCTGATATTATGCAAGCTCACTCTCCACTTCTCGCGGTTCAGCAATCTTCAAATTCCACTCTGTGTGGTTTTGTGCAATCATTTGCTTCCAAGTTTTCCTTCCCCGGCCAACCTTCCTGCGATTTAGGACATTCGTGTTTCTGCAACGGTTTATCCAGGAGGATGAACGTTCCACATGACCATACCAGCGTAATTGATTCATCCTTAAGTTAACTTCCATACTGAATAAGCATAACAAATTAAAGCAAGCATTCTGAAGATATTAACAATAAAATCATTGGATTTGCCATTTCTGAAAATTGTTGATCAAATAAACTGGGAGACAAATTTCTACCATTTTACAACAATCAAAAATGAATGCAACATCCTCCTTTGGATTGGAATCTGTCGTTTGTGTCTAACAATTCTGCCCTCCCCATCCTTTAGAACAATTAAAACATATAAAATAAAAAATATTCATTATAAAAAATATATCTGTATAAAATGAAAGAAATTTAAACACTAAGGTTACAAGTAGAGCATCTTTAATAATTCGACAGGTGTTTTGTCCATTGAAACCGAAAACATGTTCACAAAATCATTTTGTATGGACTCGTCAAGAAAATATGCAACAAAATAAAAGTTAAAAACATAAGCGTCTTTTTTGAATAATTAATTTAGCCCCATTCCTACTCCATCAGATTCGCCCTGTCAGCAGGGTCACATTCACAGACTGCAGTCCCCACCCCAAAAACAAGGCCACCTGTAAGCAGTGGGTGGCGGCCCATGGTGCTTTAAAACAGGATCCTAGTGGCTAAGAAGTCCATGGCCTGGTGACTTGCAACAATCCACTTCGGCCTTTACTTCAGCTAGGCGGAAGGTCAGAGAGGCCCAATTCGATCAATCGGCTAGTCATGTCATGCCCTAGTCTCTATAAGTTCATCCCCAACCATATTATTCCATCTGATTCTTCTAAAAATGAAAACTTTTTATTTTTATTTTCCTTCCAAATAGATACTAAAAGGCAGTGAATGTGTGTCAATCGTATTGGGAACACAGAAGATTACCATTGTCGAAGAGTAATGCTCCCACTTTGAGAGTAATATTTTTTTGAGTAATGTTTTCTAAGAGTAATGAATGGTTATTATGCTGTAAAACTAATCAAACCATTCTAAGAGTAATATTTACATTCTCACTGTAAAATTTCCTTCTAAGAGTAATGTCTCCTAAGAATATAAAATAATTATTCTACCTACAGAATTCTATTTGACAACTTTATTCCACATTAAATAACCCAGAGATGGTTGATATGTTGTAAACCAAACTAAACTCCATCAGATAACAGGAACATCTAAAAAAAAAAAAAAAGAAGTTTTTTTTTCTTTTTTTTTCCCCCTTTATACTGGATAAAGATGATTCGTTATTTCATAATCATTACAGGCAAAATACGATACAGAATATGCCAAGAGTCTTGAAGGAAGAAAAATGAAAGTTGAAGAATTTTCTTTTCCCGAAGGTGAGTGTGTTTCTTTAGTGCTAAGTAAACGTTAGCAAATTATTCTATTTCTTTAATAACTTATCGCTCTGTAGGACGGGTATTATTTGATGTTCAATTATGTTTAAATAAATATGTCGATTTAATTAATTCCGAAGATTATTATTTTATTTAAATAATAATCTTTGGAATTAATTAAACTAATGTTTAATAACAAAATAGAATTCACCAGATTTTTATTTCTGTTTTACTTTGAATAATTTAAACAAAATTTATGTTTTTAACTTTAATTCTGTAGCATTTCTGTTTTCATTTCTACTTAAAAAATAATTTGTAGTCAAGAAGAATCAGCCTACAATCCAACTTAACATGCTTGCTAATGTTACCAAGCTTAAAATAAACAAAATTATTATTTTAATTTTTGGTCTTCATGTCTCATGCTGATGTCAGATGGTTCGTGAATGATTTCCAACTTCACCATGTCGCGTGTGCCACCTGCTAGGATCAGGTTATTATCCCCTTCATGTCTTAAGCAGCCTATCGTGTGATCAACAACGATGTGGGACACACTTTGAAGGATTTGGGATGATTGTCCACAAGTGACATGGACGTACTATTTGAAAATGTAAAATATATATATATATCTCAAAACCAATTATTTTTATTTATTTATGTATGCTTTAAAAAATAATTTCTAAAAATAAAAAATCAGATTTATTTTCTGTAAATTTTAATACACTCTTTTAATTTGTTAATGTAATTGCATTTATAGAATGCATAATTAAATTCTTTCTGTACAAACACGACTTTTAACAAATCTCTTTCTTTGGAAACATTGCAATTTAAAATAATCAAAGTAAAAAATGATATTGTAAAAGTTGCTCTATATTAAAAGATTATCAATAAAAATTATAGCGTTAAATAATGATTCATAACTCGTCAAAATAAGTTGCTTTTCTGTTCCAGTGAAAATTGCGGACAGATAAAATTTAACCTAATGTGTATTTCTAATCTATGAATCTGAATTTACTCTTACCTAAAACGGGCAAAATTAAATGTAATTTATGGCCTAACTTTAAAAAATTTGAGTGTTAATAAATTTCGCTTGTTTTTCAGACAGTGGATCTAGCAACAGTGGTTATTACTCATTGAAAGCTGTGCTCACGCATAAAGGACGGACAAGTTCTAGTGGACATTATGTTGCCTGGGTGCGATACAAAGACGGTAAGACCTCCTACTTTTCTTTTTAGGATGTTATGTTATCAAAAATTCAAGTAATATTTTAAATTTTTATTAATTTTAGTTTTAATGTCAAAATCACCAAATCAAAAGAAGGCAGCTCACTTTGAAGTATATTTATTACTGGACTTTTAATCAGAAGAAATAAGAGGAATTTGGGAATGCAAACCTTTATTAAGGCTGAACAACAGTGAACCAAGCCACCATAAATGCAATTATCTTATGTTTCGGAATTTTTGATAATTTGGATTATTCGGAATACTGTTCTTATCTTGGATGTTATTCTTACAACCTTTCGGCCGATGTACCTTCCGACCTTCTTCAGGTGCATTTTGTTGAATTCTGGGAATTTTTATGTTGAAAATTTAAAACTGAAGCCTTTATTTAATCTACGAGGATCTTCGCGGACCGGTGGTGCAATGAAACGCAATAATCAATTCTAGGTGACAATCTTCTGAAAGTTGAAGGTTCAATCCTCAGTACAAGTGATACTAAGAGTAAAATAAAAATTGCTTATGACTTCTACCTGGTCATTACTGATCGAACGAGAGCAAACTACCCCATGGATCAAATAAAGGGTTCCGTTCAAAATTCCATACAGGTTTGACAAGCCACACCTGAAGAAGGTCGGAGTTTACATCAGCCGAAACGTTGTGAGAATAACATCCGAGAATGAGAACAGTAGTCCAAATTATACAAACTAAGTTATCTTCCTTCACCACCTTTTTCTTGCGATGATATCCTACAAGCATTTATTTGTAAAATCAAGTTTTTATACTTACATATTGCAGAGATATCCTACCTTTTTTTTCCTCTCCAATCTCTCAACGCTAGCCCAGTCTAATAATACTCAACCAGCTGTATAAATAGAAGCAAGGGCAGAGTTTGACATAAGATCAGTTTTTAATGTGGGGAAAATAGGGGCACTTTGGATTGGAACAAATAAATTTTTTTTAATTGAAGGATCAGCCCAGATACTACACTTTGTTCTTAACAAAAATGCATCTGCTTTTCATAAATACTTGTGAATAAAAGCTATACAGTAATACTTTTTAGCGGAATTACGCTTTTCTGTTTTCTTTTTTTTTTAATAAGAAAAAACTTACTTCTGCCAAATCGCTAGAGCCTTACCTCCTTATTTTTTTGTTACTGTTTGGCTATATTTTACTTTTATTTCTTTCTTTCTCTCTTCCTATTTTTCATTGCATTTTATTTGCTAGGCCTTTGCAATTTACTCTGATTCTTTCAATCAGGTTTAGTTTCTCTTAAATGAATCGCTAAATATTAATTTCAGTATTGTATTCTTATATAAAATTACTCTAAATTGTTATACTAAAATTGTTATCTATTTCTTCTAAATTAAAAAAAGAAATGAACTTTTCTTTTGTTTTCAGATGATTGGATAAAGTTTGACGACGACAAGGTATCTTCTACTCCTTCCTCTGAAATTCTTAAATTGTCTGGCGGTGGTAAGTATAATTGCACATTCTGCTTCTATTAACTGCTTAATATTAAGAAAATGAGTTGTTTTTTTTAGTATGTTTGAAATGGGAATGACTCTATTTGGACGTTGGTGCTTGTTCCCGGTTTCGGGCAAAAGAAAAATTATTTATGTGTGAAAACAATATCATGTACTTACTCACTGGTATTTTATTGTTCAATGTTGAAAAAAGTAGGAAAAATTATCCAGTAGAACTTTAATTACAAATATTTTTACATTTTTCGTAACGTACGAGTAACTTCGATGACTATGCCTCAATTGTCTACAGGTTGACAGAAGGCAAGGGCAGCATTTTTCATGATGCAATCTTTAAAAGAATGCAGTATTTACAAAGTATGGTAAAATGTTTAAAAATGGAATGTAAATTGTAAAAATAATAAATATCAAAATATTTTTTTTTTAATAATTAATTTATTTTTAGTCCAGGTTTGACTTATTTTGGTGGGCTTCTGTTCGGTGGGCTTTTGTCCTACCACCGCAAATTATCTGCCCTTGCCTTCTGCCGACCTGTAGCCAATGGAGGCATAGTCATCGAAGTTACGAAAAATGTAAAAATATTTGTAATTAAAGTTCTACTGGATAATTTTTCATACTTTTTTCAACATTGAACAATAGAATACCAGTGAGTAAGTACATGATATTATTTTCACACATAAATAATTTTTCGTTTGGCCGAAACCGGGAACAAGCACCTGGACGTTTTCTAATTTACATGAGGAAATTTCCTCCTTGTTTTTTTGTACAACATATTAAGAGTTTCTTTATTTGAAATGTTTGGTTGTAAAAGTATTTTGAAATTTAAAGCAAGATATTTAGTTTTTCATGAAAACAATCTTGAAATACTTTTTCAATAAAGAATTAGACCAATTTACACCTATGCAATTAACAGAATTTTAATGATTTTATTCTGGTGAGTGACCATTTTACAATAATTATGTTGTGCTTTATCTACATAATGGAGATAACATGTGTGTGTCACCATTTTTATTTGACTCTTCAAAATTTAAATCGGTTTTAAAGAATTATATTCAATTAATGATTTTGTGAATTTGTAGAAAGCTTTTGACAATGCCAAATGATGTTGTTTGGTGGACTTTGCATAAATTAGGAGCAAGTGAATGGTTGGTGAAGGTTGTTCAAGCATTGTACAGAAACATTCAAAGTCGTGTTAGAATTAGCAACACATTTAGTGACAGCTTTAATGGTAAAGTGGAAATACATCAGGGATCTGAAAGAATAGTTATGACAGAACACAAGACGATACCAATCTGTGTCAGCAACCACCACCACTTTCATAGATTTATCAGGGAGGAGTGGTCTCCACTTCTTAGCGGAATTCCACTTTTTTCTTTAAATTTAGAAAAGGCAGTTTCAGCTTTAATTTGCTTGTTTTTTTTTGTTTTTTGAGACTGATTTCTACCGAATTGCTAGAGCATTACGACCTTGTTATTTGGCTGGATTCTCTCTTTTTCTCTCTCTTTTTCTCTCTCTTTCTCGCTCTCTCTTTCTCGCTCTCTCTTTCTCTCTCTCTCTCTTTCTCGCTTTCTCTCTCTTTTTCCCCCTCTCTCTCTCTTTTCACCCCCTCTCTCTCTCTTTTTTCCCCCCTCTCTCTCTTTTTTCCCCCCTCTCTCTCTTTTTTCCCCCCTCTCTCTTTTTTCCCCTCTCTCTTTTTTCCCCCCTCTCTCTTTTCCCCCCCTCTCTCTTTTTACCCCCTCTCTCTTTTTACCCCCTCTCTCTTTTTCCCCCTCTCTCTTTTTTCCCCCTCTCTCTTTTTTCCCCCTCTCTCTTTCCCCCCCCCTCTCTCTCTCTCTTTTTCCCCTCTCTCTCTTTTTCCCCTCTCTCTCTCTTTTTCCCCTCTCTCTCTCTTTTTCCCCTCTCTCTCTCTTTTTCCCCTCTCTCTCTCTTTTTCCCCTCTCTCTCTCTTTTTCCCCTCTCTCTCTCTTTTTCCCCTCTCTCTCTCTATTTCCCCTCTCTCTCTCTATTTCCCCTCTCTCTCTCTATTTCCCCTCTCTCTCTCTATTTCCCCTCTCTCTCTCTATTTCCCCTCTCTCTCTCTATTTCCCCTCTCTCTCTCTATTTCCCCTCTCTCTCTCTTCCCCCCCTCTCTCTCTCTTTTTCCCCTCTCTCTCTCTCTTTTTCCCCTCTCTCTCTCCCTTTTTATGTTTTTCCTCTTCCTCTTCCTCTTGCAAATGATTCACGATTTGGAAATTGGATGGTAGTGGGTCATGGCCACCAGGTTTGGAAATTCATCTTGATTTCAGATTTTTTTTTGCCATGAGCTACTGACATCCCTGATTTATCTAGGAAGCCTTAATAGCCTGTTGGTCTGTCCTATTTACTTATCTTCAGTCTTTTTTTGTATGTGGGGAAAATTCAGCTCCCTAAAATAAAGGGCACTCTGTATTGGGACAAAAATTGAAATTGCCCAAGTCTCGAAAGATTTCTCCTTCATCAGCCGAGGACAGAACAGATACTACACTTTGATCCCAGTTCAAAGGCAGAGGAGTGTCGTTGGTCTTCTTGCTTGTTCCATGTAGCATTGTTTGGGCAATTTTAAAATTGCACTAAATTCAATTGCTGCTAGGATTTCAGCTATACCATATATCCTGTAAGAAGCGACTCCTAGTCAGGTAATTGGAACTCCATTTAGTTCAGTAATATGTATGTATGATTCCATTGGACTTCTTTTTCTGGGGTCAATTGAAAAATAACGTCCACAAGAATCCATGTCCACAAACTCTTCCAGATGGATAAGATGACTGTGTGCAAAAAAACAAACTTTCCCAACGATTTGTTCTCGAATGTTTGTCTCTGTTACATCACTGTCTCGACTTGATCAATGTTGGTAGACAACACTTTGAACAATTGTGATTTGAACTTCAGTTGTATGGCCGTGCTGAAAGAATGGAGGAGTTATTGGATTAGTAGATGTAGAACAGTTGAGGTAACAGGTTCGGTTCACAGAAGACCAAGGAAAACATAGGAAGTGATAAAAAAAAATGAACCTGAGGAATAAATTAAGATCTGGCCAAAGATAGGTTACTTTGAAAGTCAATTTTTTAAAGTCGTCCAACATATGCCAGCATGCAAAACAGACGTTAAACTGAATATGATGATGATGATGATAACAATGATAGATGTTTTACTTGATACATTTCCTGTTTTATTTCTTACTAGCTGGCTTTGCCGACTCGCTATCTCTTTGCTATTATTTGAAACATTAATTTCAAATAATAAACATTTCATTCATAACTTTGTTGTAAATACGAAACAAAATCTTTCTCATTTATTCATATGGATAAACATTAACATTTTAGTAATTTCGATACAAATTAATTTATCTTTTAAATGTGACTGTAAAGAAAGAAAGAAGAAATCAATTTACACTTTCACTTGCAATTTGGAAATAGATCAGAACTTGTTGAAAATCAAGTCGATTCCTCTAAAGAAAGGAACATTTGAACACAAATGCTAAATATCTGTCTAAAAAATAAAACAATATTGCGAAAAAGAGCTATTTATATTAAATTCAAAACAATTATTGCATTTAAAAAACAATAAAATGTTCTTTTCCAAAACAAATATGCAAATTAGTTAAACTTTCATATCACATATACAAAACAGTATATAAAAAAATGGTGTGTCTATTGTGTAAAGTTGAATTGACTTGAAATAGGGTGTTTTGTTTTAGTGCCAGAAATGGGCCCAACTTTCGCATTTATTTATTTAAAGATTTAAAGAATTTATTTTTTAAAACTGTCATAGTTCTGGGAAAGCTTGGATCAGTTTTTCATATTTTTAGTTTAATCGTTTTTTTTTTTTGTTGGTTTGTTTGTTTGTTTTATTTTTTTTTTTTTTTTTCCTGCAGATTAAAATGTTTCTATTTTCCCTTTTGTTTTTGTAGGTGATTGGCATTGTGCCTATGTGCTGCTTTATGGTCCACGCACGGTAGAAACAATCGATGAATAAGTCGGCTGGCACGACAAAATAGCATTTTAAGTCATTCCTTTTTTTTTTTTTTCTGTTTCTTTTGTTTTTAACAGAAATTTAAAATTTCTGGCTTCTTTTTTTTTATAGATTAAAATTTATAATTTCTGTTTTTCTAGATTAAAATTCAAAAAAAATTTTTTTAATTAAAGATTAAGACAAGCTCTATTGCTTGCCCCCCCCCTTCTCTTCTAAGAAGCCATTCAAAACCTCATATCTACAGCAACGTTTCTTATAACCTCATTATGAATTTAATTATTAACATTATTGATACTAAAGATGATTTTGCTAAAAAATAAAATTAAAACCTCAAAATGAAAAAAAAAAAAAAATTAAATTGAATCTTAGCAATATTTTGTCAGTCCGAACTGATATTAATGACTTTCTTCTTCTGTTATCAAAGAAGATACCACCAGCCTCCTCCTTCTCCTTCTTCAAGCCAGCCAGCACTTGTCTTGTTGTTGATATTGTTATTGTTGTTGTGAACAAGAACAAGTTTACAAGGAAATTGAATGCTGTAATGAATCGATTTGCAATTCATGTTAACAACATGCCTAATAAAAATTGAAAAAAATAAACAAATATGAAAGACTGTTTTCTGGAGTTTTAAATGTGTGTGTTTGTTTGTTTGTGTTTTTTTTTTTTTTTTTTTTTTTTTTTTTTTTCCCCAAGTCATTATCACAATTGTCTCTTACAGTCTTAGGTTTGATGTAATATTTAAGTTATCTCTCTCTCACTCGTCATTTTCTCCATCTCCGGGAGTCTGACGTTTGTTTTATGTTTCGCAAGCTCACTCTCCAGTTTTCACGGTTCAGCGGGTAAAGTGTGTCCAAATTCCACTCTTTATGGTCTTGTCTAATCACTTGCTTCTAAGTTTTCCTGCCTGGTCAATCTTCTTGCGATTGAAGACATCCATACTTCTGCAATGGTTTTTCCAGAATGATGAACGCTTCACATGACCATACCAGCGTAACCGATGCGTCCTTAGGATAACCTCTATGCTGGGCAAATGTAGTACTTTCAGCAAATCTTTCGACCTAATGTGTTTGGTTTGGTGAGATTCACATTGCAGACCCATATGACTCTCCTGACACAGCTGTTGTAACACTTACGCTGGATGTAGAGGGAGGCAATTTAAGTTAAGTACCTAATATTACATAAAATGCTGTTTTTGTATGCACGCACGCACGCACGCACGCATCTACTAGGATGGGTAAAATTAATTCCTCTGCACAGAAATTTTGCACCACTTTTATGTTCCTTTACAAGGATTAAAATAAAGATATAATGCTACTAATCCTTATTCCAATCTTAATCAAAATCCATTACATGAATTTGATTCTAGAAAATGTATTAAATTTAAGGCTTAAGAGGTCATAAGAAGGAATTGAAACTCAGGGAATCTTGCTTCATTGGTGTCTAATGACAAATTCAATGCATATTTGATATATTTGAACTTTCAAATGTAATTATTCTCTCTAAAAACTCTTTAAAATACTCAAAAGAAAAAGAAATTTTAGGAATATTTATTAATTGATGTCTAATACTTATTAATAATTCACACAAATCGGTATGAGCGATTATCCATCTACGGCTTTCTTTTAGGAACAGGAATTTATGGTTGTTTTTTACAAGAGTTAGCTCATGTATTATATGAATCTGGATGGCATGTGTTCTCGATCAACAATTAAAATGAGGTTTGAATAAAGGGAAAAATCAAGACAGTTACAAAGAGAATAACATTTATTCTAGGAAGATACAAAAGCAGTTTGTTTTTGTTTTTTTGTTTTTTCCCTCTTTAAAAGTTTTCCAAAAGTAAAACATACAGAATGTTTCACAGCGCAGAGAACAACACATGACTAGCTTTCAGTCTGCACAAAGTCCTGTACATCGTAAAAACCAAGTTCCCTCAAACTGATGGTCTCTGGGTGTGTTTCCAGCGATGGCCACGTCATGCTGCCCCACATCTTTGAAAAGGGACTCAGATTCAATTCAGATGGCTATATTGAGTTGCTGTTCAGCATTAGGTAACGAGGATTATTTCGAGAAGGTTATGCGTATGGCAGCAGGACTAGACTCCATGTCACGTCTTTAGGAAAAAAACAATTGGCTGTCTGAAAACTTTTATAACTTCACCAGTTCCAACATCTGGCCCCTCAACTCACCTGATTGCAACCCCTTGAATTATTATGTGTGGGGCACAGTTGAGAAAGACATCAACCATACCACCTGCAACACCAAGGACGAACTAATTGCCAAAATCAAACTGATGTTCAGGCCTTTCTCGAAGAACACATGGTTTAGGTTCCATCTGAAGGTGGCTTCTTTGCGTTTTGAAAATACATCAATTGTTGACCAAGATATGACGTTCTTTACTTTCCTCCTCAAATTTATTCAGACATTGTGTGTGTGTGTGTATATATATAAAAAAAAATTTCTGGTAAAAGATGTATTTAAATATTTCTGTCCAGGAAGTTATTTTTTTGTCAGATTTTAGACTTAAGTTTTGTCTTACACTCATCTATATTAATTGAAAAAGAATTTATATTACAGAAGATCAAAACAGCATCGATACCGATGTTCTGATCTTCTGTAATACATATATAAATAAATAAATATTACTCTTATTTTTGAATTTCTTAATAATTGAGCACTCTGCTGATGTTCTTTCCCACTAACCACACACACACACACTCTTCTTTAGGGGGCAGCCAGAGACGCACAAATATTTCCATTATGTTCACATGCAAATTGTGCATGTGAATACAATTATATTGAAAGTACACTTGCTAGTATGTCTTCGTTTTTAGGGACAGACATGCACAGACAGATAGGTGTTCTCTTTGATATATATATATATATATATATATATATATATTAAAGCCCCCCCCCCCCCCCCCAAAAAAAAATGTTTAGTGGAGCGATTGTGTGCAATCAAATAATAAAGCTATATCAAATGTAGGTATATTCAGAGTATAAGCATTTAATAAAACTCCAAATATTGCAGATACTAATATCAGCTCTGATTGATCAACAAAAGCTATTATAAGGTAAGTTTAGATCAACAAAATTTGAAAATTGTTCCAAGAATTCAAAACCAACGAATTATATGGCGTACGATCGTTTCCAAGACAATTTGGAAATAGTTTATTCAGTCTTAATGTTCTGAAGACTCCAAATCGTCAGCGCCGTTGATAACATCACATACAGAAGACCCTCAGTAAAACATCAGGTTCCAGTACTATCTGAAAAATGGTAAATGGAATTTAGAAAATTTGATTACTTATGAGGACAGTTTATGACAAGTATTTTAAGACGACCCTGTTGTAGTCATATGGAAAGCAGTCCTGTGGTAGTGTGTTTCACAGATGGAAAGTTCTTGGAAAGACACTCCATGCATGGAAGTTCTATTTGCCGTATGATATGGGCATGCAGAGGAAGAAAAAGTTCTTTGTGGTTGTGGTAGCTAGACGAGTTCTTGCTGTGGAAGGTTTTAAGGAGGGAACCAGAGATTGAAGCTCAGTCGAGCACCTTTTTATGGAAATACCGATAGAGTAGAGAGAGACTAACAACATCTCTCCTGTGAGAAATGGGCTGTAAGGAACTGAAGAAATTATACCCCACTAGATTCCGAAGTCGATTTTGTACTCTGTCAAGGGAAGAAAGAATGTATTTAGCAGCACCCCCCCCCCTTTCCCCCAATGTGGCAGTAGTACTCCATCCTAGGCCGTGTCTGACTCTTATATAGGTAGAGGATTGAGTCAGGTACTTTCTTGAGTGGTAGAATGGTCCAACTATTTTTCCAGCAACCTTAGCAACAGATTGGATATAAATCTTCCATTTTAGATCTGGAGTGAAAGTCAGTTCTCGGAGCTGATTAAAACAAGGGGAGGCCTCAAGGAGAGAGCCGTGATCATTTCGACCAGGGTAAAAAAAAAACCCAAGTAACTCTGTGTTTGTACTGATAGGAGAGAAGCTTAGTTTTAGGTGTTCAAAATGATAAGCCATTTTTTTTTTTACTCCTATTAGACGATGTGTTCTAGATCAAAAGAGAGAGAATCAGCAAGATCTTGATTATCAAAGCTTTTCAAAATGTTGCCATAGACAAATGATCTCAGAATATGATTGGGAAGATTGTTATTGAAAATTAGAAAGTTCACGTCCTGTCAGGTCTGTTGGTGAGTATGTACTCACCAATACTCTTGCGAAAGGCATGAACCAACATTTTCCATCAGCAGAAACGTGTCTACTATAAGGTTTTATACTTGAATTAGAAAGCCATGTTAATTAATCAGCTCCCCACAAGAGTTGATAAATGTTGCCAAAATATTGAGTTAAACTGACTTAGGATAGTTTGACTCATGCGAAAGGCATAGGTGAATTTCTCTGTAACATTATTTTATTTATTTTTTTACTTTTGTTCGCCTCCCAACAAGGCATTATTGCCACTGAACCACAAGGGGCTATTGTGATAGGGGCTAGATTTATAGGGGGCAACCTAGGTTTGTTTAAGATGTTTGTTTACATGACGTTTAAATTTCTGCATGTTGGTACGATCAGGAGAGCAAGGAGGGAATTCCAAAAGAAAGTAGTCTGAGGAAAAAATATATCAAAGTAGAAAATCTTCCGCCATTTACGGATTTCTACAGAGGGGGTGAGATTTAGCAGCTAGCCGAGGTGGTCAGAGGTAATTTTGTTGTGGTTATACAAATACATTAAGTTTATCAGAGCACATTCCGTGTATGAACGAGTTCTGTGTGCATTCACTGCACAGGCCATGATCGTTAGCTCATGACGGTCCAAGGTTGTTGTTCAATTCTGACACCGGTCGCAGTGTCAACTGTGTGATATCAGGCAGTGCTACAACAGAAGAATTCTCTTTCCAAATAAAACCACAAATCCAATTCAAAACAAATAACAAATTTTTTTGGAGATTACACTGGTACTTGTTTATGAACTTGCTAAATGAGAGATTTTTGCCCAACCAAATTAAAACATGTCCTGGAGAGAGACACACAGACCCAACTCATGTCCGTCCCCAGAAAACCAAACTGCCTCTGTGATGCCCAGAGGGCCAAGACTAACTGATCTCCTTGAATATATGTACTTTCGACCGGACCTCATTTTCTCAGTTATCTCCATTCAGACACCTAGATATCTACTTGAAATAGCAGTTAGCCAGTACCCACTTAAAAGGGCCTCTCTACTGACAATCTATGAACATTACTTTTTTAGAGTCTTCATCTCTCAGCATGAACCTCCATTTATTGAAACACTATTTTCAAAGAAGAATAAAATTCTGGGTGGCCCAATATAAAGTCAAAGATATTTTCAATTTCTTTTGTGCGCTCCCCCCCCCTTTCTTAGTCAAACATCTCTCACCTGCAACAAGTCTGTTATTCGCATGCACCGCAAACATGCAACTAACTAAACATGCCACCTAGTGCATATTTACATGTGAAAGCACTTGTAAAACAGGCACAAAGATGCAACTCTGCAGCAATGTTACAGGGCTTGGAGATTGGCAGACAGTGCGGAATCTATTAGGTTAAAAATTATTTTTTGCACTCTGTCCAATAGGGAAAGAGGAGAGGCTGGTGGTTGGTGCATCAGCCAAAGTGTAGCAACAATACTCCATGCACGTGCGAATGGTGACTTTGTAAAAATATAGGATACTGGTAGACGGAGCTTACTTTCTTTGCAGCAGACTTGGCATCATCTTCTATGTACTTATTCAAATTCATCTTGTCTGAGAATGTCAGGCTGAGGAGTTTAAACATTGGACTCTTGGGAAGGGTGTTATCGGCCATGACAATCGGTTATTGGAAAAGTTTCTTATAGTCGTTATGTAACAAAGTGATGGGACCCCAGAGAGAATTGCGAGAGTGGTACACTAGTATATATTCAGGGATCCATGTAGGGTACAATGAGAAAAAGAATCACATTCTAAAACGCACTGGTAAAATATTGTTTTTATTTCTCGAGATAAAGCTGTTTCGCTTTGACAACTGCTGCGGATGATGGGAAGGTCAGAAATTGACCCCGCTGGCTAGCTGTTATTGAGGGATGAGATGGCAGATACTCAATGAAAAGTTCTGTGCATAGATAATCTAGGCCATAAGGATGATGGGAACGCATAAGATGCGCCCACGTCGAATGCTTGACAGGAAAAACCTTGCCCGAGAGGTGGATTCTGACAAGTAAGTAACCAATGAAATTGCTTACTGAGTAAGGTAGGTAGAACTTAGCCAGACAACGCCAAGTTACCCTGCCATGTAATATAAGGTGCGATAATCATGAAATCGTTCATTCATTTGCGAAGTTAGTTTTGAAGAGTTTGAATTTCAGACAGAAAACTGCTGTATTGCCTTTGTCGAGAGAATTGCTTTTCTCCGCCGAGAGAAAAAAAACGCTTTTCACCCCGTCCATTCAAAACATTAACCACTGACTGTCTCTTAAACTTAGCGGGTCAAAAGTTGGAACCCAAATTCAGTTCAGAAGCACAAAGGTATTAACCCCAACCAGCAAAACCCTTTTTGTTATTTCAACTACAAGTTTCACGCAAATATATATTCTTATTTTTCATTATTAATAATATTTGTTTGAGTAATCAATACCTTGCTTGTCTGTTTTTTTTTTTTCAGTTGACGATCAATTCTCTGATCGACCCCGGTCCAGACTTCTTCATCAATAAACACATGGTGGAGACGATTCGACAACACCAGTGTTCTTCAGAGTAGTGAAAACTGGTATATCGATAATACGTCCAAAAATCGACGATGTCACATCAACCAAAACCAGGGGTATCAGCCCAGGACACTATTGGAAGCAAAAGAGCATGAGGGCTGCATTATTGGTTTCTGCGTGGGACTGAAACGCTACGGTTAATGAAACGAGCTTTGTCTTGATAGCATTAAATGTGACTATTCATTTTTAGCCCCATTCTACTACAGACTGGGGTGGCATAGGAGGTTAATTTCTGCCCCATTATTTAGTTGTTTATTTTACAAGTGTTTTTTTTAAAGGGGATCAAAAAAGCAGATTTTGTCAAAAGTCCACGGCGTTGGTTGCGATATGCTAATTTGGCACTAAAAGGCTTCGAAGTATATGTCAAGTTATTTCAACTTCGATTGCATAATCCAGTGCACAAGTACACTCTGGTCCCTTAAAAATTGCCTGAGCAGTTCCGTCGGCATTCCCCAGGGTGCCTCAGACAGTGAGCTATAAACTAACTCCTTCCCAAAATGAGAAGATAAGGCCTGGGAGGGTGGATCTCCTAGAGCTGAACAGAACAAATACCACAACCTGACAGAAAAACGTTCACCACAATCGCCCAGTCTTTGTTGAACTGATTGTCGAAGGACAGCTTCTCGATAGGAAATGAGACAACTTCCCCCACCGGTATACTGTAAAACAGAAAACCAAACCTAAATTTGAATTGAAACTTCAGTCTTAAATGACCCACAAAAGTGTTGATTGTATTTATCTCCCACGGCGGGAAGATGTGACACAAGGCCGGAAAGTGGGATTTGAAACCAGCGTCCTAGAGGAAGAGCACTGGCTGAACAAAAAATTGCCTAGGCAGCTCCGTCGGCATTCCTCAGTAGGTAGCGCCTCAGGCGATTAGCAATAAACTAACCCCTTCTCAAAAGGTGAGAAGGTAAAGCCTGGGAAGGTGGACCTGTTAGAACTGCACAGGACCATACCTCACACCGACAGAGAACAAGACATCTTCAAAAATGGCAGAGACTTTGCCGATCTGATTTTGGTATGAACTAATCCAAAAAATTAGGACCCAAGCTAAAATCGACTTAGGGTTAGGGTTCGTTAAAATTCATTATCACTTTGATCAATTTTTATTTCCAATTAGTCAATTTCGCTATTCAATCAATTAAAATGTTAACTTGTCTGTTTATTTTCTCGCATTCTGATTGGATAAACGCTTTGGGATATTCTGTCTGTCTACGTTAACATCCGGAAACTATTGATACCAAGTCGATTTTAGCTTGGGTCCTAATCTGGACCAGTACCAAGCATACAAACAAAATAAGGTTCAATTTTCATCAATGTTTTTTTAATTTTAATTCAAGTCTTATGTGAACATACGTTTATATGCGTTCACTGCTCAGATCTGATCATCCAAATTCAGTGCCAGACTTCAACACTGGCCATAGTGTTAATCGTGTGGTCTCGGTCACGACTGTAATAAAAGGATTTCCCTTCCAAACAAAATCACAACTCAAGTTTAAAACAAGTAAAAATGTTTTATTTTGAGAGGTTTAAAATGACACTTAGTTTTATTACTGAACTACGAACTTGCAATCAGAACTGAACCCAACCAAATCAAGTAGGGTCCGCAGCCTGCTTGCCAGTTGACTCACATGTAAAATCCCCTTTTGTTGTTTTGCTCAGAAATATATATATATATAGTGATATAAATAAAAAGAGAGACATCAAATGACAGTCCTGTTTAGACCATAGAGTGACCACTTCAGAATTATTGGCTGTTTAATCACTGGAAATAAAAACAAAGTCTATCAGTTGAAGTGGTCATACCTTTCTGTAGGATTTCCAGTGGCTCACAATCTCAGCATGGAACCTTGCTTTTAAGAAGCCATTATTTTTTCAAAGAGGTTAACCGATTTCTTGGGTTGTTTCCTCTTAGCTGAATATTTTCTCCAGTGCAGGTCTGCCGTTTGTAGCATGCATCTATGCACCCCAATAAACATGCAGGTCTGTATTTTGTGTTTGGTGAGAAGAATTTTTTTTTTAAATATCAATCTGGATACAAATGGAAAATATTTTCAAAAAATACTTCAGATGAAAATTTGGGTATAAAAAAATGGCGTTTGCCATAATATATTTATCAATAATTGTTACAGTTTAAAAAAATTGTTTATGCAGAAAAATACAATGAAGAAAAAAAGTTTTGAGAAGTGCCTCTCTTATCAAGAATAAATTTAGGAGCAGGAGCGTCTGCCCAGAATAAATTACATGACAAAAATGGTACACAGGCAAAATAGAATTCTCCATAGAATAATTAGAATATGGGAGGTTGGATCCCATAGGAAAAATAAATATTGAGAATCAGTTACTGTGATGCCAAAGTTAAAGTCTGCTTACGGAAGCCAGTGGTGCTTTGCAAAGGTTCCGAAAAGTTTTCTACAATATTTTCGTAGCAAATTTGTCGAGAGAGCAATTTTTATAGCAAAAGTTTACAAAAGCCAAAAAGGAAGATATAAGAAATAAGAAAAAGAAAAGTCATATCTCAAATATCTTTATGATATCTTCATCTTGTAATTCTTTTTATTCATGTTTGTGTTCAAAATTGGATATGCATGGTGCGTCGGGTATTTGAGGACTTATTTGAGTAGCGTTATTTGACCTAAAAAGCAATTACACTTTGATGGAAATGTGTACACATATTGTTAAATAGTTTTATTTTATATAAAAGCCTTCAATATCAATGACTGCCTTAATGCAGAACCAGAACCATTGACATATAGCAGTCTTTAACTAGACAGACTAAACTAAGATTACAAACATGCAAGCATCATATACAGGATTAGTCGGCTATTTGAGAATGTATTTAATTATTTAATAAAAAGTTTTTAAAAATGGTTGCTTCTTCAATATGTCATCTACTGAATGGTTTACATTCCAATATGTGATCTATCCATTAACCCTAACCCAGGGTTAGGTAGTTAGGGTAAATCACATATTGGAATGTAAAAAACTCGGTAGATCACAAATTGGATTAGAAACCATTCGATATATCACATATTGGAAGAGCACTGAAAAATGTATATTTTCATGAAAGTTTAGTAGGGTAGATGGGACTTGCAAGTTTAATGGTGCGTCGAGTATTTGAGGAGTTATTTAATAAAACAGCACTATTTGACCTAAAAAGCAATTTGTATTTTGATTCAATTCTTATGTGAACTTGTGTTTGTGTGCGTTCACTGCTCAGATCTGATCATCCGCTTGTTGTCTTCGTCCAAATTCAGTGCCGGACTTCAACACTGGCCATAGTGTTAATCGTGTGGTCTCGGTCACTGCTGTCACAAAAGGATTTTCTTTCCAAACAAAATCCCAACCCAAGTTTAAAACAAGTGACATTGTTTTATTTTGAGAAGTTTTAAATGATCCTTGATTTCTCTGTGAAGCAACAGACTTGCAATCAGGACCCTGAGCCAACAGCCTCCTTGCCAGCCGACTTAAATGCCCAATACCCTGAAAGTATATAAGTCAAGAAAAAGGGAAACTTCAAAATAACACTAGCCCATCTCATTGCCACGGAACTTAAGAATGCTGGGTAAGGAGAGATGAGATTACAGATTGCACAACCTTTTCTTCCCTATGAATTTTACATTGTGCAGGGGTTGCCCATTGTCTCCCTCTAGTGAGAAAGAGGCCAACAAGTATCACAACTGTAATTTCTTTTTATTCTATATTCACCCCAAACAAGCCACTGAGACGTGAGGGGCTACTAGGAATTAGAATGCCCACTATAAATTTGGCCCAAGTGGGGGGGTGAGGGTGCAGCAAGATGTTTGTTCACATTACATTTAAACTTCTGCATGTTGGTACAGTCGGGGAAACAGGAGCAGGGAGGGAATTCCAAAGGCAAGCAGTTTGAGGAAAGAAGCTAATATAATAGAAAGCTTTACTGCATCTGGGGACCTTCACAGTGAAGGGGTAGGATTTTGCTGATTGTCGGGTTTGTCGGGACTATTTACGTTGAGAGGGCACAAGTGCAGCAAGTTCGTTGGAGCACATTCTATTAAAGTACTTGTGAAACAAATACAGGGATGCAACATTGCAGCGATGGGACAGGGTTGAAGCTTGATAGATAATGTGAGATCTATTAGATTAGAGACTCTTTTTTGGATCCTGTCTAAGAGGGAGAGGTTAGTGCACCAGTCCAGATATGGCAACAATGCTCCATGCAGAAATACACACACGCGTGCGCATGAAGTTATCTCAAAATTTTATGACTTAAACATCAGCTTCTAAAAAATAGTCGTTCAGACATTACTTCTGAAACCAAAATGACAGCAAACCATCATACATATAAATGACTCAATATCTTTTTTATAAACTAGACGACCTGTTACCCGTTGGGTCAGTATTTGTTAAATATATTATTAAATATATAATTTCTCAACTTTGATATTGGTTGATAATCGTGTTTTTACAAGAAAGTATTTGCTTTAAAATGGACATCATAAAAGATCAATGATAGATTTTGGCAAAGTTTGAAAAAAATTAGTTCATTTTATACCGTCATCCATTTTCAAGTACATAAATATATATATATATATATATATATATATATTATATATATGTAAGTTCTTATAAAAAATATATATTTAGGCATATACTCCTTATAATTTCCGAAATATTTTCAATTGAAAGCTCAATGAAGTTGTATTACAAGATTCAGAGGATATATACTTCATAGCTGCATTCCAATGACCACAGGAATAATCAATCCAAAATCATAATTTTCATATTCATTTAAATTTCCTTTATTTTCGTATTTCGGCGAATACCTGTATTTCTTCTTTATTCTTCCGGCAAACAAAACCCTTTATTTTATTAATTTTTTTCTTTATTTTATTTATTTTTTCCAAAATTAAAATATTTTCTTGCGCGCGTTTCACAGCACGGTCAAGAGAAAATACATAGACTTTGGTTTAACTTTGCTGGTCATAAGAGCAAGGACTTTATTTACAAGCAATAGGAAAATATATTATTCCAAAAACAGAACGGAAAATAGGAAAAGTTTAAGAATGGCAAGCTGAAATACAAGAAAAACTCACATGACGAATGATGACAAAATCCAAGGCCTCTTCCCAAAAAACAAAAAAACGCACCCGAGATCTGAAACGGTTCTTCAAACGATAATTTTTAACTTAATCCCAGACAGGAAAGTTAAACTAAATTCTATGTATTTTCTCTTGACCTTGCTATGAAACACATGCAAGAAAATGTTTTGATATTGGAAAAAATTAATAAAAGAAAAAAAAGTTTTGTTTACCGGACGAATAAAAAATAAAGGTATTCAATGAAATATGAAAATAAAGAAAATTGAAATGAATATGAAAATCATGATTTTGGATTGATTTTTCCTGTAGTCATTGAAATGCAACTGTAAAGTATATATATATATATATAATATTTAAAGAAAAGTAATGCTATAGATGTGATAATAAATTGAAATTTCGGAAACATATGTACACAAAGACAAATATTGTGAGTATTGAATTTTTTGGAGCATGATCATTACAAAATAGTAATTATGTCAAATTTTTAATTATAATATTTTATACATATATATATATATATATATATATATATATATATATATATACACACATATATATATATATACACATATATATATATGAATATGATATCACAGTTCTTTGTACTTTTATGCCCTTGTGAAAGTG
Organism: Sepiola atlantica; assembly: GCA_963556195.1. NCBI lineage: Eukaryota > Metazoa > Mollusca > Cephalopoda > Sepiida > Sepiolidae > Sepiola > Sepiola atlantica. The sequence continues at coordinate 72,726,426 of OY744524.1, read as the reverse complement.
AAATAATAGATATCAGCAAAGTCTGAGCTTGCCATGTTGTGCTGTTAAGTCACTTTTACTAATAATTTAAAAAAACGGTTTGAAACTATTTCTTCTCCCGTCTCGCAAGCTAGGGCAGAAATAGTAGGATAGACTAGACTCTCAAGCTTTAGTAGAGCAACTGGCATCGAGACATGTCTGATTTTGAAACATGGGACACATTTGTGTATCTGTACAGTCATCACCTGCCTGGTGGGAAGAGCCTACAGTTGTATATATGTACAAATGTGCTCTACTATAAATCTCTTTATCATACAAGCCACCTTTTAGAGAGGTATGTGCTGATGGCATAATGGATATCATCATGGTCAATGGAACCGGCGATGCTGAGTTCAAATTCTTTCGGTTCTATTGTAGCTATTTTTTTTTTATACTAATGGGTCAGCACTCGAAGATAAGGGTTAAAGAGATCGTCAGTTGGATGATGATCACCTCCACGAGCGCACCGGAGACAACGGATGGGATGGGCAAAAGATTACTTAAGAGGAATTGATTATCCAAAAGGACGGTTCAACAAGTATTTGTTCACATTAGACTTGAAGATGAGCATGCTGTAGTCAATTGGGAAACAAACTTGTGGTATCTAGTTCCACAGATGGGATGTTCTAGGAAATAAACTTTGTTCATTGAAGTTGCGTTTGTTTTTTGGTAAAAAGAGAGAGAGAAAAGAAAGTTCTTTACTGTGGTTGTAGCCAGACGAGTTCTTGCTGTAAATGTTTTACAGAGGAGTACCAGAGATTGGAGATAAGTCAAGCACCTCCCATGAATACAACGATACAGTAGAGAGAAGCTAGCAACATCTCTTCTGTGGGGACGAGAAGAGATCATCCCCCACTAGATTGCAAAGTCAATTTTTGACTCTGTCAAGGCAGGAAAGGTGCGCCAAGCAGAACCTCCCCAGATGTGGCAGCAGTACTCCATCTACGCACTAATACTGTTGGAAAAGGTACAAACCCACAATTTTCATCCCAGCTATGGCTAAAAATAGCAACTTGTGTTCAATTAATTGTTTACAATATTTTCTGTTTCGACATTGAATAACCCAAAAAGGCTCGATATGCCACTGCCACATAACATAAAAACAACAGAAACGGTTTTTATATTTACCGTCACCCATTAATTTTTAAATATATATTAGCAAAAATATGCTGCTTCTAGTTGCATATTTCACTGCCCCCAAGTAGGAGGTAATGCCTGGCAGGATTGTATCATGATGAACAAATATATACTACACTACTACCCCTCCCTGAAGGAAGAGGTAATGCCTGGGAGGAGATGCAGGTAATGCCTGAGAGAATGCTATCATGACAACAGAAAAGATACTACACTACCCCTCCCCCCTTCTGCTGAAGTGAACATTAGAAGATATTACATTACTCTGAAATATTATAGTAAACTGAATTGAGCATAGTTTCGACTTCGGACAGACAGATACCAAATCTCCATTATTAATAGAAGCAATAGTATAGTTTTGGCTTCAGACAGACAAATACCAAATCTCCATTAATAATAATAATAATAATAATAAACAGAACACAACCACAAGAGCCAAGGAACAGAAACGGCAAGAAATTTCATAAAATACCCCACCCCCTAAAAAGTGATGGCACCAGCCTCGGCTGATACCACACAAAATAACCGTGAAGGGTCAAGGAGGATGGGAAGACCGAGGAGGGAGAGCACTAACCAGATATCCACTGGAAGAGTGCGGAGAGTACTGGGACCTTGGGGAGGCTTATGGCAATAACGGAGACTAATGATCGTTACCAGTGAGAAATCAATGGTAGGCAGCTGTTGCGATATTCGTGTCCATCTACGTTTGGTGTGACAAAACGCAAAAATGCCACCGATTATTGCAGCTGTGCCTAGTCATCTTTTTTTTGTTTTAAGGAATGATTATGTGCCTTCTTACAAGGCAGCGTTAGAATGATGTTATTGTAGAATTAAATTGACACTTACAGGTATAAACGGCTCCAATAATTGATGTGTTAATTAAAGCAAGAATTTTTTTAAAGGATTATCCACTCAGGGACTAACAGCCATTCAGAACTCAGAGAATGGACTTGCCCATCTGAGCATAATTGAACATTCCAGTCTTCTTATAAACCAGTTTTCTAGTTTTCTTTTCCGTTTATTTGTTTGTAGCTCAACTGGTCAGACAGTTGAACACGGACTACTAAATTTAATATTTATATGGCGGGTCTACTATGATAATATTTTGATATTAAAAAAATATTTATAAAAAGTTAAAATCATTTTTTTTTCTTCATTTTTCTGAGAAGATTAAAACCTAAGTGTTATTTATTTAGGGAATAGGCGTTTTTTTTGCGCAATGAGAGCGGCACAGGTTTTGGGGCATTTGTTCCTACTATCATAATAGCCCCAGTTGACAGTAATCAATTCCCTTTTTTTTATAAAGACCATTAAATAGAAAGAAAAATATGAAAGAAGGCTTTCTTTAGTTTGAGCACTCACAGCCACAGATCAGTTACAAGCACAAAAAGGCAGATATATTTAATAAACACCATATGAAAAAAGTAAAAAGCAATATATAAAATAATTGAAAGTGAGATATGTCATGTTTTTTTGTTTTTTTTGCTTTTCAAATTTTATTGACAATTGAAAGACTCAGCAACACAAGTTTGCAAAATTTTAAGATGTTGCGTATGGGTGGGTAATGATCTAGTTCTTTGATACAACATAAGCGTGTGAGAAAATGAGTGTTTTACTTTGATTTAGAAGCATAAGTGAACTATAATACTTTATCCTTTGTTAGAAGCAGCAGCGACAGTGAATGTTTTTTTATATATCGACTTACAATTGGACAAAATGTCCAATCAACAGATTTTTCAGCCAACCAGAGAAGCAAAGATATTCACTCTGAATTCCAGCACGTAGTATCAAAACCCAAACACAGCGTTTTTTTCTTCTTTCTTTTTCCTATTTTCTTTCACAGACAACACACGTGCGTAGGATATATTCTGCCTGGACGGCCCCCTTGGGGCCCCGAAATACTCTCAGCAATAACACACACATGACAATAGACATTCACAAACTACTGAACACCCAGCGAAGCACAGATGCTTCTCGCCCAATGCATATACACAGTTCGTAAAAACACTCTTACTAACAAAACAGGCACACTAATATACACACACATTTCCGTTCTTATCCCAGTTACACACAAGTAAACACACACGGCAATAGCCGAAATGAACACAATTACTCAATTTCTCCTTACAGACAAAAACAGCTCTTCTTTCACCTAGAACGTTCCTTGGATTTTTTGAATTCTCAATTTTTAAATTTATTTTTGGTTGCCACAAAAATTATCTATACTGAATTCGGGCATTTTTAACACAAGCCAACAAAACAAAAAAAAAGGGAGTAAAAAAACCCAAATAGTCAACAAATAAATGTCACGAAAGGCAAGATAAGTTACTCTTCTATGTACCTGGATAAGTTTTTTTGTGTTAACTTATTTTAAAGCGTTTTTTTTGTTCAAAACAAACCTGGTGTCCACTTGTTCAGTTAGAACGAAAAACAAAATGGCTGGTCATGAGCCCTGAAAGAGGACCCTTGATAGTCGGTCAAAAATCGAAAAATAAACAAAATACTGGTAGAAACACATCCAATAAATGTCACCAATCGTGGGAAAATGTAATGTTCTATCAGTATTTTGTTTACTTTTCGTTTTTTGAGCGATTATCGAAACTCTGTAATTTCAGCCATTTTTCGGTCTAAATGAACAGGTCGACACAAAGTTTGTTTTGAACAAAAAAGGCTTTAAAATAATTTAAAACACAAATAAACTTATCAAGGTAGGTAGAAGAGTAACTTATCTTGCCTTTTGTAACATGTAGCTCATTTGTTTGTTTTTCATCCCTTTTTTTGTTTTGTTGGCTCTTGTTAAAAATGCTTCTAGATTAAAATATTTATTCCAAATCGCATACAAAACATACCGGATAGATAATTTAAAACGTTATATACGTCACCAAAGCAAAACAAAAACAAACGCTCCTCCCGTGGAAACAGAAATTGTGGCAGGTATCGAACAAGTTGTCAATAAATTCATCTACCTAGGCAACACAGTTGATTTCAGTGGGTGAACTGACACGTGGAGACTCTTTAGACAGCCATCGACAATTTTACAAAATGCAGGGATCCTTTCGCATGCAAGAGTGGCAGCGTATAACACACATGTCCAACCTGTATTTTTGTATGGCTGCAAGACGTGGTCGACGACGTGACATCAAAATGACACGTGGCTGCAGCGCATCAGATGGAGAAAATTGCCGATCTCACTGTACAGGCCTCCACGAGAAAGTACGTCACACAACGACATATCAACTGGTACGGTCACGTCAACCGCCGTCAGTCATTAGAAACGCTCCAAAGTTTGTCCCACATTAATGTTAATGGCCCAAAGCCATGGGGAAGGCCACTTAAGATATAGAGGGAATCAGTTGGTGACAACCTGATCTTGTTGGGTGGCACAAGCAAAATGGCAACAGATAGAAGTTTGACATCAGCATGAGACAAGATGAACAATACACAAATACACCATTAGTCCATAGAAATCATGCAACCTCATAATTTGGTCAACACATAATTATTACACATATTTCGTATTTGGTTGGTTGTTGGGTGGGCGTAATGGGCCAAGCGATGGAATTAAGTCTGCGTAAATCACAACTTTTCCAATAAGGGACGTTATTCTCACAATGTTTTGGCCGATATAACCTCCAACCTTCTTAAAGTTCATCTTTTACTTTTAAAATTTTTTATTTATTTTTTACTTTAATTCACACAAAAAAGGCACATTGCCACTGAGACATAAGGGGCTACGTTGAATTAGGGGCCAGATTTATAGGGAGCATCCTAAGTGAGGAGTTGTGCATAAGTAATATGACTCTAACTAGCCAACCTTCATTTGTTATTGTTGTACAATGTTATTGACACTATAATAACATACTTCGCTAGTTTATTTACAAAAATATGTAGTCCCGCCCAGACAACTGGCAATACGGAAACATTCCACAATTATAACTGAAAAATCAAACTCAGCAAGGGGAATGACTCATATTTTTAATTGAAGAATATCAATTTTAATTATTAATGTTTAATTCATAAATTCAAACTAAAAAAAAAATAAGCCAACTACAAGACTTTAATTCAATCCGAAAATTAATTTCTATTTGTCAGTTTAAAAATTATTTTCGAATTTCAGAGTGTTACAAAATAAACACATGTCAGCCATTATTTAAAAAATTCTAAACTAACCAACTGGCTTAAATTAAAGTTTTAGAAAATTATTTTCTTATTTCTTTCTGAATTAAATTTAGGTGGTGAGATAGTCCGAGGTAGTTGTCTGACTTGTTTTTTTACTTTCTCGCTTCCCTTACCAGCCAACTTTTATTTATTATTGTTGTACAATGTTATTGGCATTATAATAACATACTTCGTTGAAGTTTATTTGCAAAAATATGTAGTCTCACTCGACCAACAGGCCATTTGGGAGCATTCCTCAATTATGACCGAAAAGCATAAGCATAAGAGAGTAATGAAGATAAACCATATGAATCGATAGAATAAAAGCGCCTGCAAGTCTGTTTGTACATTCTTGTTAGGCCCTCAGATTAAAAATAATATGCAAGAAAGAGTTATTTCCCTTGCACTACATTTAATGAAGAGTTATCTGCACTTGGCAACGAGGTCGGCCATGACAGTTTGCTTATAAACAAAAGTGCTTGGGAGAATATTGTCTTATTTCTCTCTGAATTCAATTTAGGTAGCGGGTGTAGTCTGAGTTGTCTGAATGGGTTTTTACTTTCTCGCTTTCCTTAGCACTTGAAAGTGGTTTTGTCCAGGGACTAGAAAATATGCATGTTTTGCCATCTCGAGCTCACTGTTGAGTTCACTCAAATGAGCACGTTAACTATTTTTATCAGTCACATGTTCACTCGGTTCTGAGTAATGTGTTACTTGCTGCTACCTCGTATTTGTTTCAGTTGTCCACTTGGTTTCGTGTTCTTTGCTTTTTTGGTGAATTGCCAGGTCGGGAAGACGACCCTTGGGTCCAACATTGAGTGAGTCTACACAAAGGCAGCAACCAACCGACCTTTATTTAAAACTACATGACCAGCATGAAAGTGAGTCGCAAATGTCTAGTGGAGGTTACAAGCCTGTAGTAGTGGTAGTACTACAAACAGCAACAAGCAGCAGCAGCAGCAAAAGCTGCCATTAACGATGTTTGAAATGTCTGTTTGACTTCTAAGCTGGGCACTGATTGAAGCAAACATTCAACTTCAATTCTGATTTGCCCAATCAGAAACAATCTCTCATGCGAGCAGAGCATAGGTCTCAGACTTTATTTAAGGGAGTGCTCACCACTATTCTTCCTCTTTTAGCCGTGAGAAGGCACAGCTGTCTAACTCATCCACGTTGCTCAGTTCAATCACCAAACTTCTCTCTTAGGACACAAACCAAATCTCGCCGAGCCACGGGGGTCTGGCATCAACAAGAAGGTTTCAATATCCAACATGGCAAACTTCCGCACGTGAACTTAAACCATTGCAACACACACATACTTACAAACTAATATGAACTCGGCCTGCCTTTAACTAATACCTACAGACTTTCTCCTAAGAACATTCTCCTGCTATGAACTTTTCTGTTCCCTACAAACTAGACATTTATCCTTCCTATTATGGACTCTCCAACCTTTTTCTTAGTCCAGACTGCTGGACTTATTCTATTACGAACACGCTTCTCTATTAATTACATGTTAACAAAGATGGCCAATACAGTTGATATAAATATTAGAAATGGACTTTGTCCTTTTTCTACAAGTTCACTAAATTTGCAATCACTGAATGAGTACTATCAAGCTGGACACCCAACTACTTTGGTCTGCTTCGTTTACCACTGGACCCTTTCACCCACTCACTGGCATCGAGGAGAACCTCTAGCAGGAGTTTTTTCACAACAAAGTGTAAAAACAAAAGTCAAGTATCATCGTTCATTTGTGTATGCAAATCAAAGGGAAACATTGATTTTCTCTCGCGCCACTGTCTTTGAGCGAACCAATAATATTGTTGTCTGCAGAATGGGGCTAAATGTGACTGCCAATGGACATCATTTGTAAGGCAGACACATTCAGAACGAGAGGCTGGACGAATGCATAATACACCACATCTCAAATGTGGTTGTTAAACAAGTTGAAAAAATAGAAATAAAATTGATTGAGAAATTTTTAAGACGGGGGAGGGAGTAAAATTATTTAATAAAGAGAAATAAAAAAATATTTTAATAGAAATAAAAAGGGAATAAAAAACAAAAAATAAACAAAGAAAAAGTTTTGAGAGAAAGAAAGTTTGATAGGGTGTGAAAGATTTGAGAAAAAGAGTGACAAAGATTTTTTTGAGCAGAGGAGAGTAAAAGAGAGAGAGAAAGAGAGAGAGAGAGAGAGAGAGAGAGAGAGAGAGAGAAAAGATTTGTAAAAAAAGAAGAAAAAAGAGGCAGACATATGTGACAAGTTCAGAAACCTCTAAAGATTTTTATTGTAGAATTGTGTTCTGAAACTTTGAATCATTATAGATTAATCAACAAATTTTCAGATTATATATAAAAAAAAACTTTAAAAATAAAATTACTTATTCAATTTTTATCGAGGGTGTAATTAAGTTTAATGTAAAATGTCCCTCCCTTATTTGATTTTTTCGAATGGCGTTTAACCAAAATAATCGCATTTACAAACCCCCTTTCCGGAATTTCGTGCAGGGGGATCATTTTATGTTTATCTTACATAGCAAACTCAATTCCCATGTAAAAACTGAACAATAAGTTTGTCAAATTTCTTTTAAATAAATCTGAGAATTTGATGTTCAATTGATAGAATAATCTGAATCAATTAAACATTCTAAGATTTTTGTTATTTAAATAACAAAAACATTAGATGGTGGGGAACATGTTCCCTGGAAATATCAACTCCAGATGGATCACTTTACATTAAACTGAACCCCCACCTAAAAATTGAACAAGTAGTTTTTTTTATCCCCCCCCCCCCCAAAAAAAAAATGAATTATAACCAGAACATTTGATGCTTAATCGATAGTAATATGAATATATTTATAAAAAATTAAATGAAATTAAAAAAAAAATGGGTCCCATTAAAAACAAAACAAAGAAAAACACCAGTTGATTATGGTTGTTTCGCTTACAAGGGGGAGATAACTCATTGTTTTATACTTGGACGTAGCAAATCTACAAAATGTTTATAAAAATGTTGACGGATTCAGATCATGCAATTAAGAAACGTTAATTGAGCAAAAAAATCAATTAGTTCATTTGTTATTTATTATTCTGCAATTATTTTAGAAAAAAACAAACAATAAAACAATGCTTTTATTAAAACACTTCTCTTTTTTACAATAGTGACGAAACTGAACTCACTAGTTTTCTTGGTTTACAAGCATAAAAGAACCATAATACTTGATTTGACATTTATATTTAAACTTTAATACAAGTTGAGATATTTGTAATAAAAAGCTTTCATTTGGAAAGTTTGAAAGACATTAAGATTAGTCTATATAACAAAATAATTGACACTATAATAAAGACCAATGTGTATTATTTGTAATAATGAGTAATAAAAGAAGCCGTCAAATCTAAGCTATAATGCAAGTTCCTTCCTGTTAAACACTAGCTGTCCGTCTCCTTGACACATATTTGAGTTTATTTTTCATCTCGTCCATAGCCATTCATGGTAGTTTCATTGATTAGCGCACTCGGAATTGAAGTTAAATGTTACTCTTGTTCTGGAGTTAGAGTCGTGCGAATGGCTTGAATGGTTATCTCTAGACTGATGATTCCACAAGGATGAAACATATACATATCTAGATAATATTTAACTATTTATCATTAAACTAATTTTATTATATATATATATATATATATATATATATAGAGAGAGAGAGAGAGAGAGAGAGATAGATAGATACACAGCTTTTTGGTTATTGTTTTTATTAGCGATAGAACACTGGTGTGTTTATTATCCCCCCTGTTCCCTAAGCGGTTAAGAATATCGCCAGTAAAAACAATAACAAAAAAACATCATAGGCGATAAAAAATCGTACATAGATCGTGGCAGGGTGTGAGCCTGGTGGTAAAAGACCAGACTATAGACAACTAAATTGACGGTTCGATCCCTGCCCAGGACAGCTCATAAGCCAGAAACACGTGTCCATAGATTTCTTTTATGTAGGTAAAAATTAATATATTATATATATATATATAAACAATAGAAAATTAGATTCTAGTAACCATGTCTTAATTCATTTTTGAAAAGATCCAGTTCTTGATGGACCGTTTCGTCATCACTTAGACAACTAAAATACAGAGTTGTATATCTTGGATTTTCTATGAGTACGACTCATCAGAAGGCAAGGCCAAAATCGTGTCCAAAAACATCAGGAAATAAAAACAAAAATAATAAAACTCACATCATTAAAGCATTTATATATGTAGGTCAATTAGGAACATAAGTTTCTGTTTACTTTTATGAATGCACGCCATATTACACACACACACTCACACATATGTGTGTGTGTATGTGTGTGTACTTCCCTCCCATCATGCAGAAGTTAGTGAGTAAAATATGTGCCCTTTTTTATCCAAGGGAACTGAAACTGCCAAAAATTAAATAATATGACCCCCCCCCCCCCCCAAAAAAAAAAAGACACACACAAGTAATGTCACCAATATCGGCTGGTACAACACAAAGTGGTCGTGAATGGTCAAGAAGGATAGAAAAACTGAGGATGGAGGGCACCAACCAGACCTTTACTGGAAAGGTCAGAGAATATTGAAATCTTTGGGAGGCTTATTGCCACTCAAGGATTGGTGCCAGCGAGAAATCAATAGTAAACGGATGTTGCGATAACACAAAATGATTTGCAACGGTTATCAAAAGAAGTGGAGAGTACTAAAAATCTGGGGAAACTTGTCACTCCACGGAACAGCACTTTTTATTGCCAGTGAGCAAATCACTGATAATGACTCGGATGAAAATCATCATCATCATAAAATACAAGATGATGATTTACAATGATGTGACTTTATTATTCAAAATAAATTTCTGGAGGAAACCATCTAAAGATCTAGGACATTTATTCTCCTCATATATATATATATATATATATATATATATATATATATATATATATTCGATATTATTTAATTAGTGAAGCAAATTACGGGTATTGTTAATATCTATATATTTATGTACTCTGAAATACTTTTTAAGTTAATAAAAACAGCTACAAGTTACATTAAAGGTATATGCGAATCTAATTTCACACTGAAAATTCTAAAATAAGCTTGTTTTTTGTTTGGAACTTCTACAGAATTTGAACTGAACTCTTTTAAAATTTTTTGTTACATGGGGTACTAAGCTGAGGCTTCACCGTTTACTCGTAAACTGTTAATTAGGAAGTAATTGACTTGAATTAAAGTTTAAATGTCAAGTATTTTTTTTTCTTTTCTACTCTCCCCACATAAGGCGTATTGTCACTGAAGCATAAGGAGTCAGATTCACAGGGGGCAACCTCAGTGGGGAGTTGGGCAGCAAGATGTTTGTTTACATTACATTTAAATTTCTGCATGTTGGTACAGTCATGGAAACAGAAATTGAATTCCAACAGTAAGCCGTCCGAGAAGAGAAGCTATCAGAGTAGAAAATCTTTCGGCATCTAGGGACGTCTACAGTGAAGGGGTGGGATTTTGCTGCTAGTCAGGTTGGTTGGGGGTATTTTCGTTAAGGGGGTACAAGTTCAGTTAGTTCATCAGAGCACATTCCGTGGAAGTACTTGAAAACAAGCACAGAGATGCAACTCTGTGGCCATACAACAGGGGCTGGAGCCTGGCAGATAGTTTAAGAATTCTTTTTTGCACTCGGTCCAAGAGAGAGAGAGAGAGAGAGAGAGAGAGAGAGAGAAATATTATGGCTCTTTTGTGCTCCTAAACCAAAGAAAAAACTGGGTTTCAGTTGCGACCTCATTATAAAAAAGAATTGTGAACTAAAATGTTTTTACTGAGTTTAGTTTAAAAGATCAATTGAAAAAGTAATTTACATTTTTCTTTTTTATGGAAATTGCTCCAGACAAGGCATGAAGCCACTTGAAAGCAGCAATTCTTCCTCCTTTGTCAGAAACATCGCTCATGGAATGTGAGGACGAAAGGAAATAAGGGAAGCGAGAGTTACAAGGCTGCATGGAGCAGGGGTCATTTGGTCAAGTAAGTTAATAAAAAAATTATCACCCAGCACCAACTTTTGAAAGTTCTCATTCTTGCATACCACATGACCCTTTTTCCTTCCTAACCCTGTACGTATTCCTTATTAGGGATATTCAAATGTTCGTGGTGATTCTAAAATGTCCGATGGTTTTACAATAAACATACATGTAAATACTAAATGTGTTATTTTTTTCTTCGAATTTTCAAATAGTCATCCTATAGTTTTTTTTTTTAAATTCAGTAGGAAAAATTTTAGATGTTGGATGGTTGTGGCTGGCTTGAGCAATTACAAAGTCTGCCAACGCATCTAAAAAAAAAAGCCAAAGCATTTTTATCTTTTATATTTATTCAATTCCAAATTTATTTTATTTTACAAAATAAAAATTTTATAATTCATCTTTGTTTATTGTTTTTTTAAAATTTTTTATTTATTTTGAGGATAAAAAAAACGAAAAGAAAAAAGTAAACACATCTTGACCCTTATGAAGAGCTACAAAATAACAGGTAGATTTTATATATTTTTTTTTTTTGGGGGGGGGGGGATTAATTTCTCGAGCAACTGAGAAAACAGAAAACAAAAAAACAACATTTTCTTGACTTTATAGGATAGTTAGAGCAATGATTTATCTTTATATATAAATGTGGGGTAGTTATAAGGACTACTTACCAAAAAAATTTGATTGAATAATCGAGGAACCTGATTGTATCCTTCCACTCTAGATTTTCACAGTATACTGAAAATTGAGGCATCAGTGTTGCCAATATACACCAGACAGTAGGTGTAATATTTGAAAGACGCCTCAATCTTTATGACTAACTATAGATATCTCTGAAAAATACAAATGTTGCTGAAATATGGTTAATTATTCTTCTGGTCCTAAAAAAGTACCATGGGCGCTAATGGGTTAAATAACTAGAAATTCATTTTACCCTAAAAAATAAATGCAATAAACATGGTTTTACTGATTATGTCCGCCGGCATGACAGCTGTTGCTGATTCTCTATTCGAGCAATCTCGGCCCGTCGTTTCAAGCAACCTCTGATTCCCATCATCATTTGGGCAATCTGGTCCAGTCAGCACAAAATATCTGAAATATTTTTTGCTGCCTTATTTGAAATGAAAAAATAAAACTGATTTAGTCACAACTTTCAGTTGTAAAGATTATATGGAATCCGAATATGGACCTAAAAAGATATTTGCCAAAATAAACTCTTGATTTTTTTTAATATTCCCCCTTAAGTCTGAAAAAATAAAAAAAAACAAACGAAAAAAACAAAAACAACATTGTATAACTTTGTAAAAAGTAAACAGACTAAATCTTTAAATAAAAACACATGAAACAACGTGATTATTGTTTTCCTTAAAATTCGAAATAGTATTTTTAACATAAAAACATAAAATTAGAAGTGTAATCAATTTTTTTCAAACTTAATAGGGAATATTAAAAAAAAAATATCAGTCAAGCTTAAAAACGAAACGATGGGCAAAGATTGCCCGAATGATGACGGCAATAGAGAATCATCATTATCAGCTGTCGTATCTGGTCATGTTGGTGGGCATAAACAGAAAAAACCCTATTTATTTGAAATGATATCTTGTTCGTTATTGTAGACTAAACGTTTCAAATGTTGTGACTATAACAATCAATGTAAGGATAATTGTTTGAATAAATCAATCGATAAAAATAAAACATAAAAAATTCCTCATTTCAGAAATTCAGATGGAAAAAGTGAAATTTCAGTTTTTTTTCATGCATTAGTGGCAATAAATTTTTTCATACATTAATGGCAATAAATTTTTTCATACATTAATGGCAATAAATTTTTTCATACATTGGTGACAATAAATATTTTCATAATAAATATGAAAATTAACATCATCCTCATCGTGCTATTTCTTTTTCTTTTTTTTTTCTCAAATAAAAGCCAAATTCCTATCCGTCTGGAAATGATAGAATAAAAGGAAGACAGTTTTAATTTAGCGGAAAATATGATTCAATGCCGTGTCGTCAAATAAAAAATATTTATTGCAGAGGAAAAAAAAAAAAGTAACGATGTGAGTAGAGTTTGGACCCCCTCACTTATGGTTGAGCTTAATTTTATACTCACTAGGTGCTTCCACACTTCTTGCCTTGTGCCAAATCTAATCAAAGCTTATCATCATCATATTCAGTTTAACGTCAAGATGCACCTGAAGAAGATCAATGGTTACATCGGCCGAAACGTTGTGAGAATAACATCCAAGATGAGAACAGTAGTCCGAATAATATAAATCATAAAAGTAAAATCTTTGGCACCTTTTGGATGTTCACTTGGTGCTAAATTGCAAAAACTACAAAGCAAATAACGGAAAGTGAATTTGAGATGGTAAAAGTTAAAATGTCAACCAAAAAATAATATAAATATTAAAATGTAAAATAATTATTTCTCTTTAAGAGAAAAAAAAAAATGTATATATTTTTTTATAATTTAAATACAAATCGAATAATAATAGACTCAAAATCGTCCCATTCAATTTGCTTATTTCTTGGGGTCCTTGAAACCTAATTGATAGTGGCCTTGTGTCAAATCTAATTTAAGCTTAGAAAACGATTTATTGTGTGTCTTATGTTGCATCAAGATAAGCTAATAGAAACATTACAAGTGAGTTTGATTGTCACTGGGTGACGCCGCATTTCTACTCTTGGACTAAATCGATAAACCAAGCTAAGAGGATGGTCTCGAGTCGAGAGTTTGAATATCTTGTTTTCGATGAAACCAAGATAGCTAACAATTACTCGCAAATTTGAGAACCAAGTGCAGATTCGGCGACTCAATTATTCTGGCAGTTGAAAGGAATAGGTTTAGCATGACATTATCTGATGTCACTCAAACCTCAATGCCTTCACAAATGTACAAGATTGTTGGGCAATATGCATGGAGCAGTGATTAGAGATCTAGACTAGCAAATGAGTATGAGTGAGTCTGATGCTCACTAAGCGGCCATGTACTCCTGCTCTTGTGCCAAATCTATCTTAGAGCCCTTTAAATATTTAGATAATGGTTAAAAAGCTAGGCTCATAGACAATTGTGAGTAAATCTGATCTTCACTGGGCGCTCCCAATTTAATGCTCTTGTGCCAGTAGATATAAGCTCAGCAGAAAACTATTACCAAAGAGGTGAAGTGCACAATTATTCTGGGGAGAGTGGTTGATTAATGAGTACTAACGGAAACTAAGGAATTGGCAAACCAGGTTCAGATTCAGATTCAGTTGGTTCCATTAAGCTCACCTACACATTGGGGAAAAGTATGCACCCCACAATTACCCCCAGCTACGGGTAAAATAGCAGCTTGTGTTCAATGAATTGTGTACAATAAGTATTGTATTTCGGCATTAAACAACTTGAAAGAGTTTTGAATGCTGTAAAACAGATAAACCAAACCAAAACCAATTATGTTTGAGGAATGAGTAATTCTATTATAGCAGAATAACAGAATGGCAGAATTAGAAAACAATAACTGTAAAAGAGTAAAAAAAAAAAACAAGAATAAAAAAAGAACAAGAATATAAGAATAAGAATAAAAATATTAAACATTTTTTAAAAAGAATAGTATGTGGAGGATTCATAAGTTTTAAACAACATAAATTTATTTTACAATAAAAAAAAAATTTTTTTAAATGAAAATTTAAAAAGATTCCTTAATAATAGCTATTTTCATCTGAACACTTACATCTAATTTTTAATCAAAATGTTTATATATATATATATATATATATATTATTTTATTAAAAATCAGAAGTTTATTCGCTCCTAATGGGGCCGATCAATCTTTCTGAAATATAAACAAGTTGAATTTTCTCCTAAATCCAGGACGATCAGATAGATGAAACCTGGGTATCCCAATTGACACAGTAATGTATAGTGTTTAAATAAATAATTAATACTAGCTCTTGTATATTTTTTCTGTAACTTGTGATACATGCTATATAAGAAAAAAAATCCGTGTTTTTGTTAAATCATTATTTTTTTTATTTTCATAATCTGTACGGCTGTTTCTGCCGAAAAAAAAAACAAAAACATTTTTTTAATTTAAAAAAACAAAGTTGATTATCCTGAGCTAATCAGCGGAAATCCATATAAAACCAGAAGACCCCCCCCCCCCTAAAAAAAACTAAAAGAAAAAGACTTTAAAATATTTTAAAAATAAATAAGGAAATAAAAATAAAATTTAAAAAAAACTATGAATTAAAAATGTTGTTTCCTTTTTCTTTTCGTCTGACTATATATATATATATATATATATATATATATATATATATATATATATATATATATATATATTCAATTCAATGGACACTATACATTAGTTGAATCTTCCATCAGTACTTTCAGTTTCACAGAAACACTAGAAACTTAACCCACAAGGTTAAAGATACCAAATGTGACCGATTCATCAGCCAAGGTTTTGATAGTGAGACTCAATGGAGGCCGATGAACATGTCCTATTTGGTATCTTAAACCTGTGGGTTGAGTTCCCAGTGTTTCTGTGAAACCAAAGGTACTGAAGATAGTGTCCATTTAATAAAAATATATATGCTCTTGCACAAGCAATTGAGCACTCTTGTTATTTCTTCAATATCATTGAATTACATTACATAATATATATATATATATATATATATATATATATAACTTATGATCGATCTTCATATTACAACAATTTAAAAATGCTGTACCATTAATACAATTATCAATTTTATACGAATAAAGATCCCATCCCACCTAATAACAAAACAGAGAACAATAATCGACTTGGGTGAACACATCACAGCTTACCTAACCTATGACCTCTGCATTTGTGAAAATTACGAAAAAATTTAATTTTAGAGTCCCCATTTACTTGCCTCCTCATGGAGGGCAAAGTTAGAGAAAATGTCGGTTTTTAATGTGAGGAATACTCAGCTCCCCAAAAAGGGGTATTCTGAATAGGAAAAAAAAAAAAATTGCCTCCGTCAAGAAGGATTTCTCTGAGGACAGAACAGGCACCTGAAACATGATGAAGAGTACATTTGATCCTAGCCCTGAATGGTTGGAATTTAATTTAAGTCTTTTGAGTGTATATATATATTTTTTTTTTTCAAACTGAGGTCAAGATTTTGTTTGTGTGTGTCCAGCATTTACATTACAATGAAGCAACAAGCATTTCATAGGAACATATTTATTCTTTTATATTTTTTAAATGTAGTTTTGCACCACCCCTTCAACCTTTTATTTTGTTTTGTTAAGTTAGAAAAAAATATTTTGTTAAAAACAAGACATGTTTAACAAAAATGTTTAAAAAAAAAAAAATTTATATGACAGGGGTGCATTCGAAAATTAATACTTGGCTTTGACATTAAACTTTAATTCAAGCCAGAAATGAATTTTCTAATTGACTATTTAAAGCTTTCAAAATCACTTTAAAATGTTGAAGACTCAACAAGAAAAAAAAATGTCTGACTTGTTTTTTTACTGAATTCGAAAGTAATTTTGAAAACTTTAAACTAACAAATAGAAAGTAATCTCTAGCTTGAATTAAAGTTAAATGCAAGAGTCCCTATTTACTTGTCTCCCAAATCCAGTTCTCCAAAAAGGGGCAGTCTGAATTGGGACAAAAATTTAAATTGACTCAGTCTAGAAGGATTTCTTCTTCTCGGACTGAGGACAGAACAGATGAAGTGTAGAATCAGAACAGATACTACACTTTGCACCTAGCCAAAAGGCCTGGCAGGAGTCAAGTATTATGATTTACTTGTGGCGTTAAATTAAAGAAAAAAATAATATTCAATTGTGCCCCTGTCGTATAAAAGTACAAAAGAAAAATAGAATTAAAAATTTTTTTTAACCCTTCTTATATCAAATTCTTTTGCTAAGCGAGATGTTGGGTTGGTTGTTTTTAAAAAGGTGGCATGAGCCGTTAATTTTATAGTTTTTGTTTTACATTTAATTTAGAAAAAAAATTAAAGATATATTAAAAAAAAATGGTAAGAAAGGAATTTGTCGGTTTTGCTTTTTTTAGGAAGGAGTGGTGGCCTGGTGCCGGAGAGGGGTGGCCTGATGTTGGGGGTGGTGGATGGGTGTAGATTCAGGTTTAATAAATATTCTCTGTATCATAAAGGGCAATATCTCGATCATCATCGTCCATCAAAAGGTCATCATTGTCCTTCAAAAGGGAATCTTCTTCTTCGAGGAGGTCATCGTCTTCATTGTTAAACGGTCTGCTGTTGCCGCTATTATTAACAATCTGGCGGGCGTGAAATTTCTCTTTCTCAAAATCCTCCAACCGATTGCACTGGATTTCTCCATCATCACGCGGATACTCGTCGATGTTACAGTCTTTTAAAGGATCTTCGCACTCTGTATCGTCGTCATTCTTGATCCGGTCAGAAGCATCTTCATCTTCACTCAGGTCGGCCGTGTGCTCCTCTTCCACCAGGGGAGCACTCTTCGAGCTGGGAGAGCTCAACGAAGAGAAGCCTTTATCGGATTCTGTCGGCGAAACTTCATCAGGACTTACGATAACTACAGAGGGGATGTCCTTTGGTTTTTGGAGGGCACGGTCAGCTGCGTCTAACACACTGAGTTCTTTGAACATTTTTTCAGCATTGCGAAGAGTAATTTTCAATTCTTTGTCTTTCGTTCGTTCACTGGCCAATTCTCCTCTCTGGAAGTCAAGATAAAATGAAAGAAGAAACAGAATAAAAATGGTATTAAGAAAAACAGACAATAATGAACGATAGAACCAAAAAACATTAAGCTAACTTTAATTACAGTTCAGATGAAAAAATTCTATAAATCGCTTTAAATTTAAAATTATTTTCAGTAGGACTTTTAGAGAAATATGATGAAATTTTTCTCTTTTGCCTTGTATTGTTCTTGGTGATATTGTCTTCTGCCTATTTGATAATATTGTTATTGTCACATATAAGATTTTAGATAGAGTCTACTAAAACCTAAAGCCTAACAATGCAAAGGTATGAACAAAAAGACAACATGTAACACTTTTCTTTTTATGTCATATTTACTGTTTCATCTTTGATATATAAAATTAGAATGGAACTTTTAGTGTCATATAGATTTTCAGGAAACCATTACAAGAGTTTATTTTGGCTCATCTCAGCACAAACTCTGAGTTGTGTTTAATAGCTTGTAATGTTAAATTCTTGTTGAGCCGCCCCACTCAAAACAAAATCAAATTCTGACCATTTAACTCAGTTTTCAGTCCCCTCAAATGTGTTGTCTATCACCAACTGACAATCTCATTAATCTTTATCCTTGAGTGGCTTTCTGGCCTTCATAAGCGACGACTCATTAGTATTAAAAAAAAAGAAAAAAGCATAATGAAAAGACCAACAAAAAGTTCCAGACTTTATGGTCAACTGCCGAAATGAATTCATCAGAACAGACCGGGTGTAAAATAACATAGGATAAAAATGTATTAATATATAGTTTAGGATAAATATGGAAATAATATTGATTATAAATAGATGTACGTCTTAAATTGATCTTAATTTATAGTTCACTCTACCATGATGAAATACGCGCGCGCATATACACATTTGTTTTGTAGTGCACTTGCGATATTACTCATTAGAAAAATAGATTGTTTTGTTCTGAAGAGAACCAGTATTTATAATTTTATGTTTCATTATATGATGTAAAATAAACACTGTTTTAAAGCAGCTGTAAACAACCAATATACCTTTGTGTATGCTCTTGATTTGGAAGTTGATTTGGAAAATGTTTTGAATCACCGTAATCGCTCTTTCTATATAGCATGATTACAAAATATCAATTATGTCATAAATTTTGTATTCTACTGAGTTATATATATAGGTTTTAAATTTTAGAAGGCTGTAAAAATGCAAAGGTTTGAACATCGGATGAACCAAAAGAATGAGTGAGAAACGAGGCGATAAAAAGATAATAATAATTTTCTTTTTATTTTCGTTTCATCTTCAATCAATAGCGTGTTACACGGTGTCAAAGTTTTACTGATATTTCGAGGATATAACGTCCTTTTCAAAACTTCTCCATTTCAAAGAAGTGTTGATGTCATATGTCGGCCGGAAGTAGGTTTGAATAGTAGCAGTGAATATAGTCGCACAGAAGTTTTTTTGTTTTTTTTTCTTATGGAAGTCGTTCCAGACAAGGCATGAAGCCACTTGATGTAAGGAGCTATTAAAAAAAATACTTCAAGGTAAAAAACTAGCCAACGATAAGTGTTAAATGGATAGATTCCGACCCAGAAAACAGCAATTCTTCCCCCTTTGTCAGAAACATCGCTCATGGAATGTGAGGACTAAAGGATCAAAATAAGTGAAGCGAGAGTTACAAGTCTGTCGAAAGTAAACCTAAGGTCCACTTTCTACTCTCCTAAAAGTTTCCAGAAATGAGGTTATAAGGGTATGTTATGAGTTCAAATATCAAATATTTATTTTATTCCATTCATTCATTTTGTGTAAATATTATGTATATTTATGCAGCAATAGAGACAAAAACAAGCACTTACCAGCTTCAAAGCGTATTAGGTGTTTCGTGTGTAGGACGACTATTTCCCAGAGAGAGACAGAGAAAACTCATGTTTATAATGGCAGATTTTTACACTTGGGACTGATTTACATGTGTAGAGATCAACTGACTTTAAAAAAGATGGATTAAAAGCAGACAGCGAGTTGGATTTTTTTACAGTTGAGAGAAAGTGTTGCCATTGGAAGAGTTGTTACGTGTTGGATGAAGAGGAGTTCCTTCTGAAGTTTGGACCATCATTGTGACTTTAATACGACTGCAGGACATTTACATACATCTTTCTTTCTTACAATAGCCTAAAATTAACTTATTTTTTTTAGCTTTTGAAGTTCCTCTTTAAGCCTGTAAAGCTCATAGTACAAGTGCTTATCCCATGTTTTTGTAACCTTAAACAGAATGGAGAGCTTACTCACAGTGACAAGGTACTAGATCATCGCCCCCAGCTAGTTTGTTACCCATTTATACTTTTGAGTGTAATGTTTACTTTTGGCACATAGTGTAGCAGAACTGGTTGCAGATGGAGTACGAGTTTTGACAGTTGAGAAAAAGTGCTGGTGGAGGAAATTTTGTTAGTGTCGTTACAGTGGTGGATGAAGAGGATTTCCTTCTGAAGTTTGGACCGTTATTGTGACCTTATTACGGCTGCAGGAGATTTAATTTACATCCATCTTGGTTTCTTACAATTTATTTATTAGCTTTTCTATTTTCTCTTCTGTTGTGACCTTGAAGGGTCAATAATTAATTAAGACAACACAAGTGTATTTATAGAAGTACAGAATAGTATGTTTGAGAAAATTTGCATCCGAACTATGGCTATGACTGCCACCAATGACTGCTGCCATGACTGCCACAACACTTAGTCGTAACTCTATGAATAGTCTATGGAAGAGTCCATCTACACTCGAGATAGGGTAGATCAACATAACACCATAACATCTTCCTTTAAGTGTTATTTAATTATATTGTTTTATTTTAAATTTAATTTATGCGTGGGCTGTTTACTGCTGATGTATGTGTCGTGATGAAAGGCAGATAAGTGTGGCGTTAAATTTTGTATAACTATGTTTTTTTTTTTTTGTCTACTCTTTTCTTCTCTGGTTATATTGTCTTCTGCACATTTGATGATATTGTTAGTGTTACTTATCGAATAAACAATAGCATATCTGGACTTACCTCCCCTTTGATTGTCGGATCTGCTCCTGCTTCTAGTAGTAAATAAACCAATTCCTGGTGGTCCCGGTCAGTGGCCCAATGCAGGGCTGTCCATCCATTCTGAAAAGAGAAAAAAAACAAAATATCAAGTGTATGTTTCCCATTGATTACTTTGCCACATTTATTATCAAACTAGCAGGGCTACCCGGCATTGCCCGACAAAGTAGTAAGTAATTTATTTTCATCAATAGCAATTGATGTCCTACTGTTACATGCGAGGTAAATCTCACTGTAAAAAAACGAAACAACTAATCAAGGTAAAACTTACCTCCTCCCCTCCCCCAAAAAACAAATACGAGAGTTAAATCTTATTTATATAAATAAAAAATAAAAAGAATACGCAAGTAAAGTTTTACAAAAAAGTAAACTAATCCACTCTCTTTCTCTCCTGAATCTATAAATAAAGCATTTGAATGCCCATAGATTAATTCCTATTCTAGTCACAAAAATATTAAAAGCAAGGGAACTTTATTTTTTTAAATTATTAGTTATGACGATTACGCCTTCTTCTTTGCTCATAAAACTTAAATTTACATACATGATTATTCTTTCTTTTATTATTATCAGTTATTATTAAGATTAAGTCTCCCTTTCTTTGCTCCTAAAAATAAATTTGCATCCGTAATTATTGAAGTGAGCTAGGCTCATGTGTGTTCACTTTTACTATATAGACTATAGTGTTGAGACGATTAATCAATATCGGGAATCGGAAAAATCAGAACTTTTTTGGGTATCAAATTGGTATCGGAAAAATTTTGTGTCAAAAGTGATTCTTTTAAATTGTTTTTTTTTTGTTTGTTTGTTTTTGTTTAAAACTTCATTTTCCATTACTGGCACTAATGATAGAATGATAAATATTTATTGATGTTAAACTACCATGTTTTCCTGCTCTCAGCTTATAATACCATATTACATTATTTTTATTCGTATTTTTTGCGTTTTATAATATTCAATTTGGGCGGGGGAGTAAAGGAAATAAAAGTTTTGATTCTGGTGGGTAATACATTGGGTGAAAACATCTTCGATCACATCCAACAAGGGTGTGTCCTGCTTATAAAATATGGATTGAGGCGTGCAAGAAAAAAAAACACGAAAGAAGACAGCTGTGAGAGCTTGACATCAGTTTGATTCACAAACTAGCCTATTCCAACCTGATTTTAATTTGAAGATGTTTGACAACAAAGTAATTAATGATATATGAGAGATACTTTACTATGCATCGGTATTTATATATACTGAATAAAGAAAGACTAATCTATTACTAATGGAGAGTTGGTATCTGTCCGAAGCCAAAACTATACTATAATTTCTATTAATGTACTATTGTACGATCTTTTAATGCTCAATTCAGTTTACTATACTATTTCAGACTAATGTACTATCTTTTAATGCTAAATTCAGGGAGGGAGGTAGTGTAGTATCTGTTCTGTTGTAGTAATACCTCCTCCCAGAAATTACTTCCTCCTTTTTGTAGGGGAGGGGGGTAATATAGTATCTATTCTGTTGCCAAGAAACCATCCTCCATGGCATTACCACCACCTTTTGAGGAGGGGGAGATGGTAGAATAATATATGTTTGCTCGTCCTGATACAATTCTCCTAAACATTACCTTCTACTTTGAGAGAGGGTAGTGTAGTATGTGTTCGTTCATCATATATACTAGAAAGAATATGCGACTAGAGGGAGTATATTATTGTTAGTTTTTATAATTGTTGCATTTGTTTCTCTTTATTAGCGACAAACTGGGGTATATGTCTGCACAATATCAATAGTCTTTTTGACGTCCAGGTTTCTGGCCGTCCACTTGAATCCTCTGTCGGATACTCTATTTCCAGAATAAATTTTTTTCAGATGACTGTGCAGCAGTCGTTGTCAGTAAACAGAAAAGGTGTCATTCTCACACATGAAAATGCAAGGCACACAGTACAAAACAAAATCAAGAGTAAATAAGATTGGTAGGATGTGAGGTTTTTCTACATCTTCCATATACATCAGATTTAACACCAACAGACTTTGATCCGTTGATAAGTTTTGATAAGTTGTTGAATATTTAGTAAAAAAGACAAGTATTTAAAAAAATGTTTTTGCAAATTTGGTATGAATTTAGAAAAAAAAAAGATTTGTATCAAATCTGTTGCTAAGGTTGCTGAAAAAAACGGTTGGATCATTCTACTGCTCAAGAAAGTATCTGGCTCTTGATGAAATTCTCTACTTATATAAAAGTCAGATACGTCCTAAGATGGACTACTGCTCCCACATGTGGCGAGGTGCTGCTCAGAGCACTTTTTGTTGCCTAGACAGTTCAAAATTTATTTTTAAATCAATCGGGATGATGTCTTCTATTCCTTACAGACACCTTTCTTATAAAAGAGATATTGCTAGTCTCTCTCTATTCCATGGAAGGTGCTCCACTGAGCTCCAATCTTTGGTTCCTTCTTGTAAGACATTCACAGTGAGAACTCGTTTTTTCTACCACAACAGAAAAAAAAAAAACTTTCTAGCATCAGGTGGAATTTCCAAAAAACAGATCTTCTTTGCAAGGACTTCTCATCTGTGGGGCACATTACAATGGAACTGCTTCCCTGTATATTACAACATGGTCGTCTTCAAATCTAATGTCAACAGATTCCTGTTACACCCCCCCCCCCTTAAACATTCAAACTTGGTCCATTCCATTAATCATTTTTGATTTTCTCATAAGGTTCTTCATCTCTTAACTGAATCATTTTATCTCATTAACCCCTGTTCTCGGGTGGCTTTTTGCCTTGATAAGTGATGATTCATTATTAAAAGAACAAAAAAAAAACTTACCGTTCCAACAGCATGAATGTCACAATTGGCATCAATCAGGGCCTTCGCAACATCCGGATGGCCATGGTAGGCAGAAAACATGAGAGGAGTGAAATCAGCCTGCATTTAAGAAATTAAAAAAATAAATTTTAACATCATTAATAAGCAAGACAATTATCTATATAATAATGTACTCAGGCACTTTATGTTCATACGTACGTTATCACCTTTCACACACCTTTAAAAAAAAATGAGATTGGTGATTAATCCGATGTCGCTTAGTAAAAACTTGTGATTTTTCCAAAATTAAATATTGTCACTCTGTCGATGAAACAGTACAATTTTAAATAAATACATTTCCAAAAGTGACATTCGTTTTATTGATTTGAAGAATATTTAGTTGACAATTATTTTTATGGTGAAAAGGCAGAGAATATGTGTTTTAAAAAGAATTAAATTGCTAGAATTTTAATTAAATAAATAAAGAAGAAATATATTTATTTTATTTATTTAAAGAATTGTATTTAGTTGACAATGACAATTATTTCTATGGAAGAAGAAAGTCATTCTGTTTCTTAATAGTAATTAATTTATTATTTCAAAACGAATATTATTAACAGTAAATTATACAAATTGATGTAAAAAAACAGTGGAATTTCCACGGGGTCCCCCTAGTCAGTATAATAATATGCTTGTACATTCGTTATGACTTGTACGTACGCTATCACTTTCTGCATGCATTTAAAAAATTGAAATTGAAAGATTAAAAGTAATTGAGGTTTATCTGATGACTTAGTGCCCAAAATTTAGACTCTACTTATTTCAAAATGAATGGTTCCAAAATCAAATATAAAGTCATGAATAGAATTCTATCGCCGTTGTTGACTTAAAAGTGGCAGTCGTTTTATTTAAATTATTTTTACGGTAAAAAAGATTATTTATTTTTTAAAGATTTAAATTGTTACAAAAAAAAAAAAAAATAAATTAAAAGGCTAAAATGTTTAGTACATTTATTTATAAAAAAAATTGTAGTTGACAAGTATTTTATGGTAAAAAGAAAGTGAAGGTGGTAAGTAAGCAACCGTGTTATTTCCACGGTATCCAGCAAAATCCCGTCCCTTCACTGTAGATGTTCCCCAGATGCTGGAAAGCTTTCTACTCTAATAGTTGCTTCCCTCGAACTGCTAGCTTTTGGAATTCTCTCCCTGTTTCTTGCTTCCCTGACTGTACTAACAGGCAGAAATTTAAATGCAATGCGTACAGACATCGTGCTGCTCAACTTCTTACTTAGGATGTCCCTGTAGACATGATCCTTAATTCACAGTAGCCCCTTATGTCTCAGTGGCAATGTGTCTTGTTTGGGGGGAATAAAAGTAAAAAAAAAAATAAAAATAATAAAAAATCATCTTTTCACTGACTATCCCTAAAAGTGTATAAACAATCAAATATACAACCTAACACATTAAAAAATAAACAAAATAAAAAAAAATAAATGTATCCTCTTTCTGGAGAGCTTTGCCACATCATTGAGAACAGAACTTCTGCCCAGGGAGCAGTTGTTCTGTTGCCTTAATATATGTGTAAATTAGCAGGTTATACTCAAGTACTTACTAAAAGCATTTCAGGGCTGTAATTTTTGCAGGAAAGTTTCGCCGTCCTCCCACATACAATGCCTGGTATTCCCAAATGGTCGCCCATTTGGTACTGGCCAGCCTCAACATCGCTTAACTTTGGTGATCTAATGAGAACCGGTGTGTTAATCTGATTATACCGTAATTAATTTACTAGCGTAAAATGACGGCATACTTTTTCCATTGCTTACAGCTTTTATAATTAAAGTAATTTGAAAAAAAAACAAAAAAAAACAGTTATTGTCTTGTTTACAAACAATGTTAATACTTCAAATTAGCTGCTGTTGATGCTTGGTATGATGTCGTTTGGAGAACAGATAGATAAACATTTTTACCACTAGGAATTACACATTTAAACAGAGAATTACTCTACTTACACAAAAACATTTAGTAAAAAGTAAAGTAAATTCATACGAATCAGAATGGTACAACTTTATTGACCGGTTTGATTCTGTTGTCAGCATTCTTGCAGGAGGGACCACGTAATGGTTGCCAATATCCCTAAGTGAAAGTCGTATTATGGAATCGACTGGATTCGAACTTGGCACACCCAGGTCATCAGTCCGTGTCGTTATTCACTTAACCACTGTCTTGTGAAACAAAACAAAACAAAACTCCCGTTTTCTCTACAAATTTTGGCTCCCAACTTACCTACAACTATTATAATTAAAGTCACTTGGAAACAACAGTTGCCGTCTTGCTTACATTACAAATTATACTAATACTTCAGTCAGCTACTGCTGGTGCTAGGGTTCTCGTGGATAGAGGAATCTCCCCTAATGTTACATGCAAGAGAATAGCTATTCATACATATAGATATTAAAACAAGATCACAACACATTATTATTATATTAGAAATAATAATAATATACCAGAAATCCCATAATCTGAAATATCCCCCCTCCCAAAGAAATGGTGGTACCAGCCTCAGTAGGTATCATACAAAATGGTTGTGAAGGGTCAAAGAGGATGGAAAGACCTTATAAATAGACATATTTTGCTATTACAAATATAACGGGGACCCCACGCCTCTCACTCTTCTTCCTCCGTGGGTATCGTAGTCGGCCACTCGCGCACAGGTGTTTGATATCCTGGTCGCGGCGCCAATATGGCGGGTGTTCCTCGGCGCTCCACAATCCTTCCAGACCGGGAACACCTTCCTTGGCCAGTGATCGTCAGTAGCGGCTGTAAAAAGAAAGATGGCTCGAATCTCCTCTAATCGGGATGTTTGCCTCGCTGGTCCGCTGTGGAATCAACGTCGCGCGAACAGTACAAATCGACAACAGAATAACTCAACAAACGGCTAGGTCTTTTCATAACAATAATTATTTAACAAAAATGAACGGTGGGTTTTTAACTTTAACCCAAAGTCTGTTTTGCGACAATGCTTGTTTACTAACTATCCCGTCTTCCTTCTCTCTGTGTGCGTGTGTGAATCTCTACGATTTCCCAGTGTTAAACAGCTGGACTTAATCTATGTCTGGAGAACCGTGTGTGTGTGAAACTCCCTTTTCAAAGCCTTAATTAAGTTGTGACTTGTCTACTGAACGGTGTGTGTAGACTCTTACGACTGTTGGTATTAATTGAGACGTTAATCTCTGTTGGAAAACGATGGTGGGGGAATGCTATGGGCCATGCCATGCCAAGCGAGAGCGATTGTTCGCGCAACGCCTCGCCTGGCCGGCTCGTGTCTCAGCTCTCGAGAACACGTCCGTCCCGAACGAAATCTTGGATCTAACTCGTCGTTCACTCAACACAAAAAAACCATTTCCTTTCCCAAGGAGGCATATTATCACACCCTTTCCTTCTCTCTCTCTCGTCCCCCTCTCTCTCTCTCTCTCTCTCTCCTTTATGCGTCCCTCTCCATCTCCTGGTCGTCTGGGACAATACGACACGGGTAATTACAATTCTCCTTTTGGCCCCCTTGCTCTTTCCTGTTATCGCAAACAACTTATTCCCTTTCTTTCTCTAGGCGACCACCCCACGAGTTGATATCCATCAGTATCTAAAAGACTCTTGACCAAATTCGTACGGGCGTTATCAGATCCCAGTTCCCTGTGGCTTTACTCATCCATTGTATCGGGATAATTGCTACAGGCACTTACACGCTCTCTCCCGCCAGGCTGGCGCCGTTTCTCGGCTAAGGTGTGGACAGTCAAAAATATGTACTAGTTCTTAGATCTCCACTTGTTTCTACGTGGGGCCTGATCTCCCCGATGCATTCCAGTGCACCCTGGGGTGCAGACTCCGTCGCTGAAACCACTGTTTCACACAAATATAAAGAATTTACTCTTACACACAAACATATTTTGTAAACATTTGTGAAACAAAACTCATTTTTTCTACAAATTTTGGTTTCCAACTTACCTACAAGTTTCATAATTCACTTGGAAAAAACAATTGATGTTTTGTTTACATTACAAATAATACTAATACTTCAGTCAGCTACTGCTGATGCTGCAGTTCGCTGGGATATAACTGAATAGCCAATGAGAGCGGTTAATCTTCATAGTCTCAAAGTCTTTGACAATGATTGCCTTCACTGCATTCTATGCAGCCACCGTTTGGATAGAGTACCAACTTGAGATCTCCGTCAGCGTCTGAATCTCCGATCCTTACCATCCGTCTTTCTCTAATGCCGTCTAAGCTGGTTCAGGAATCAGAATCGACTTAGCAACACTGTCAGGCCCACAAGTAGTTGAACTTCGACGATGGAACAAGGCTGGCTAGCTATACCATGTGACCTAGATCAGGATTGGCGAAAGTTGGCTGTGAAGGTCAAAGACACTGTACTTGCTCAGGAGAAAGTAACTAAGATATATATTGAATTATCTCCCCTAGTGCTACATACAAAAGAATAGCTATTTATACATATAGATATTAAAAGATGGGCACAATGGATATTATTATATAAGATATAATAAAGTTTAAACAACTTTAACATCTTACCAGATCAGAATATAACATAATGCAATAACTGATAAAATATCTTCACACTAATAAATTGTGCTATGTTATACTTACAATACAGTATATATATATATATAATATATATATATATATATATATATATATATATATATATATATATATTTCATTAACACACAGGTTTAAGTTGTAGCTTAACAGTGTACAACTTGAGCTTTTACTTTAATATCATGTAAAACCTTAATTATTAAGGGAACAATTCTCCATATATTTTTCAAAAAAACCCTTATTTGCAAACAATTGTTTCTGTCCGTCTCAATAACACACATCTTTACAATATACAAAATATCATCGATATTCCATGAGGAGTCTTCCTCAGTGCATAAATGTTCACTGGTCAGACTGAAAAAAACAAAAACAACTCATATGAAAAAATAGAGTTAAATAAGTATTTCCCTTAGAAAAATATTGTCAGGAAAAAGAAAATATATATAAAAAATAAATGAATATTCGATGCACTTCAGTTTTTTCTGTCTGACGGATGAACTTTTATGAACTGAGGAAGCCTCCTCATGAAAACTGGATGATATTTTGTATATCATAAAAATGTATGTTATTGAGATGAGCAGAAACAATTGATTGCAAATAAGTGTTTTTTGATGAATTCATGGAATAACTGAGGTTTTACATGATATATATATATATATATATATATATATATATATATATATATATATATATATATATATATATAAAAAATAAAATTTATCTGCATTTTTCCCTAAATATTTATCTATCATACATGCATTTACACCTTTTCAAATTATGACTTTTGGTATTTTTTTTGCCAACTTATCTATTTGTATTTCTCTGATGCTAAGAATCCATTCTTTGAAAAGCCATGGCTTAAGGAAATAAAAAATAAATATTCTTTAATTGAATATACCTTGTTTTTGAACAACTGAAGATGTAATAGATTTTGCATTTTCACATCTTATTTTTCTTTTCTTTCATTTGTCTGTCTGTCTGTCTGTCTCTCTCTCTCTCTCTCTATATATATATATATATTTGAGGTAAAGATCGGATTCTAACTCTGCCTGATGTTTCTAACAGTTTCTAACAGCTGTTGATCGATAACAGTGACATGCCAGTGTCGCAGATTTTGTACATGTCTGTATAAATAAAAATAATCATATATCTATCTATCTATATATATATATATATATATATATATAGATAGATATGTGTGTTAGTGTGTATATATGCATTTAGTGGTTCGTATGTGTATGTATGAATAGGCATGTAGGTGAATGTATTCATGCATGTATATTTGTATATAAGCTTAGACTATATGTATTTTACGTACACATTTTTAATTAACTACATTATACTTGTCTGTACTTGCATTTTTATATTTTGATATTTTTTATTTAATTATTATCTTTCTATAAATATTCCTTTACTAGATAATAGAGAATTTACATATGTGGATAAACATCCATGCAGCCGAGTGCAGCTGTATGTGTGTATATGCATCAGAGTAACAATACGCGTAGATACGTTTTTGTTGTAAATTCAGTACGTAAGATAATTTGATTTGCGTACATGTCAACATTTGAAAGCTTGTGCATGATATTTAATGTATACTTGTTTATGGATGTGTAAGTTGATTAACGTGCGTATGTGTATATATGTGTCTCCCTGAATATGTTTATGGCTTGAAATCAAACACGCATATCCAAAGTTTCAAGCCCGAGCAAATGTCATAATACAGTAGCTGATTTAATTTCCAGCTTGTTAGTAATCACTGATCCCCCACCTCACTTTTTTTTTTGAATGGAAAAAAAGTTGAATATCCATCGACTTGATTATGTGTTCTCCAAAAAAGTTAAAAACCTAAAATGATGGTTGTAATAGCATTAATAACAAAAATAATAATAATAAATAGATAATAAATGAAAGAAAATTTAAAAAATCAACAGTTAGATTTAAAATAACCTGTCACATGATCATTTGCCTCGTAAGCTTTAAGAAAATTTATCATTCTCTTTTTTGTTTTCATACTAACAACTTGGCCGGAAGAAGCTAAGACTTTACGAGGCTATAGCTGAAGCATATCTGTAAATATGTAGCCAAAATGTTTGTATAAATAAAAAAAATTATATAATATATATATATATCCTCCTGGATAAACTGTTGCAGAAGCATGGATGTCTTCAGTCTTCAATCGCAGGAAGGTTGACCGGCCAAGGAAAACTTGGAAGCAAGTGATTAGACAAGACCGCACACAGAGTACAATTTGGAGACAGCTGACCCGCGAGAACTGGAGAGTGAGCTTGCGTACTATCAGAAAATGCCTGAACCCTGAACAAGGGAAAAGTGATGTTAAATAAATAGAAGAAACAAGAAGATATATATATATATATATATATATATATATATATATATATATATATATATATATATATATGTGTGTGTGTGTGTGTGTGTGTGTGTGTGTGTGTGATTTATTGAAGGCTTACCAAAGCATTCCGTTCAGGAGACCAATCATCACCATAAAAGACTTTCTTACAAAGATTATTTATTTATCATATATATTCAAATTAAAGAGTTTATTCCTACACGTGTTTCACTACCAAGCAGGTACTTGCTTGGCAGATCATCAAGGAAATTAAGTATCTGGAATAAGGGTTTCAACAACCGACAATACACAATGTGGTGTTGCATTAATTGAGGTCACTTAAGAAGAGAAGAAAAAAATAAAAAAGTACAAAGATAAAAAGGAAAAATAGAAAATGTCTTAGAAAAGTAGCTCGTAAGATTTTCGCAGAATTTCTGCTACTAAGCCAACCAGACAATAATTTGTTCCAAATGCATTTAAAAAAAAAAAAAAAAAAAAATCCCGGTCTTCACTGAATAATCTATTTTCTAAGTGAAAAATCTCTCTCTCTCTCTATATATATATATATATATATAGTATAGATGAGGAAATTTAAAGCATGAAATTAAATTTCAGACACAACAAAATGTTTAGTATATGGAATAGTGGATCAGCATAAACACACTAATAGAAATAATAACACAGACATATTTCTAAAACCAACTGATATTTCGGTTGTGTTAAACGAGGTTAATCTTTGGTGTAGAAGGGCTTTATTGAAAAGAAATTAATGCCTTTACAGTAAACAGTCGAAGACAATCCAGAAGGAGGGTGTAGTATTAAACTAAAAATTAAGGTCGTTTGACACAACCAAAATGTTGGTTGGCTTTCAAGATGTGCCTGTGTTCTTATTTCTACTAGTCTGTTTCCATACTTATCAACTATTCCATAGATATATTATAAATACCAACATTTTGTTCATGTACATTGAAGTTGAATTACCTATATACAGAGAAAAGAGAATGAAATTCTTGTAAAAATAAACATAAGCAATTACGTCTGTTAATTCTAGAAGCCAAAATCTGGAGCGATTTTAGTGGAATACAGCAATAAGTATTAGTAAGTATTAAGTACAACAGTTGGAAGAAGATTCTGAAGACCAGCCGCAGTAGCCTTAGTTGCAAAAATAGCACCAAACTTGGATCTGTCAGTAGTTTTTCAAAGTTAGTTCCATGCTTTTTATTCGACACTGGAACAATTAGGATCCATTAAGGTCTAACACAAGGAACGTTTTTTAAATGTGACAGACCTACTATAATGGAGATTTTGTGTCAATATGGTTGCAACCTGTAGCTGTCAAAAGAAAACTAAATTTCTGGGGAGATAATTCGGTGGATGAACACACTCTTTCTGTTCACCATCTTGCTATGTCCAACAGAATATTTTCGTTGAGTCATACAGGCAATCAAACAATCTGTTGACTCGCCCTTTTTTCACTTCTGGTTTCGAGAGGTTAGCCGTTTTCTTTCGTCATGCACAAGAGCTACCATTTTCGTTCATAGTTGCAGCCTTTGTGCTTTGTCTCTCAACTACACAATCAAAACCCGGAATATTATAATTTAAAAGGAACATAGTGTTAAATAACACAGGTCAGTACATTTACCTACACTTATACATATATATAAAAAATATAGTTATATGGTTGAACATAGTCTAGAGCGACCCAAAGGCTCCCTGTTCATTAGCTACTACACTGAGGCGTAGAGAAGAGCGTTACTCCTTTTACTGGATTGCTCCACTTGCCCTTCATCCTCACCTTATAAGGGGGCATCAAGTACTATTTTCTTTTTTTTTGAGTATTTGGTATGACTTGACCGAAGATTGAAACCTGAGTTTTAATCCTTAGTCGAGTTATATCAAAGACTAAAAAAAAAATGGTACATGATTTCCCCTTGCTAAACACTCAGCATTATAAAGTGAGGATCAAGGATAAGTGGTGTAATTCCGAGAAAGTTGACCGGCCCATTTGGCATAATGGTTAGAGCAGTGGTTCCCAACCATTTTAGTACCATGCCTCACTTTCTTTTATCCCAAATTTGTTGATGTCGCCTACAGAAAACAATGAATTTATTGTTGATCTTTTTTTTCAATGACTCCTTTAGGGATTTAAAATATTCCAGTTTTGAATTAATATGAATACTGTGTTTTGCATTCAAATGATTTTTGAGACGATCTCTCTTCATGGATTCATTAGTCAAACATTGGTGGCACAACAGACAAAAAGCGTGACAGCAGATGAAGAACCGTACAGTTAAACAAGTCAGAATCCACACATATATAGCTGGTGCCAAATGCACAATATCCTTATTGGGTGAACACTTGACTAGATTGCACATGCTGTTCTGCTCAGCTAGGTTGTAATTACAATTTTACCTTATAAATTTATAATTTTTACCCATATAGGGTAAAATAAAAAATATGTTGATATTACCATATTTTTCCCCTATTATTATTAAATTGCCCCTTAATGAAGCGTAGACCTCATGCTGGGAATCACTGGATTGGAGTGTTCGCTCATGGGCCAGAAGGCTATATATATATATATATATATATATATATAATGACCAATGTTATATAACACTAAGTTAACACTGGTTAACAGCGTTGACTGAGGACCTGGGTGTGCCGGGTTTGAATCCAGTTCGTTCCATAGAAACATTTTCATCAAAATCCACACCTGACCTTGTGTCTAACCTCCTCAAGGAGGTAAATAAAATATAACACTAGGTTCCTTTTTAATAATATTTAGTGTTTTGTTACAAAGCTAGACACAAAATTTCCATTGGATTAAAACAAATACAAATATACATATAGTCTTTTAATGGGATTCAAAGCTATAGAAGTGTGTGACCCCCCCCCCCCCCCCAATAAGGTTAAAAATAATTGGCTAAAGAATTGCTATATTAAATGTACTATATGGTCAAGGTTGACTAGAAAAGTTGAATTTTGCTAAGGTAGGTTTGGCTCTTTTTAAAAAATTTTTTTTAAAACAAACTTAAGGTATGGAAGTTTGATTGAAATATTGCTAGTAAATAAGTATATATGTATTTAATAAGGCTGTTTGCAATGCGGAAGAAACAGGAGTGGTGAAAGAGGTGATGAACAAAATTTTTTTTAAATGGAGACAATCTATGCAATATTTTTCTTCAAAAACTTATCTATTTATTTTTTAGTAAATCTTTCACTTACTGTTAATAGAGTACGGTGGAAAATATTTTTTTTTTTTATATTTTGATATCTTGGGAGAAACACTTCCCTTCTCAAAAGACAAATATTCTTTCTGTTTTCAGAAAAGAAACGTTCAAAGGTTGATGTTCTTTCAAGATTTGTGCCAAAATTTAAAAAATTGCACTCGGTGTTGCCAGAAAATATTTGAGAAAGATGAGCAAGATTGGATAAAAAGAAAGTCATTTTTGTATATATATAAGTAGGAAGTAAAAAACAAAAAAAAAGCCAAATTTTCGGCATTTTGCATTTTATTACACTTTCATGCTAATCAATTTTCTTCTAGTTTTACATTTATTGGTTATTTAAAAAACAATTACTATTTTATTACCACTTATCAAGGCCAAAAGCCACTCAAGAATAAGAGTTAATGAGACGGGAATGATTGCTAGCCAAAAGATGAGGAACACTATGGAAGTACTGACATTGATCAGAGTTTGATTATTTATTAGGCAGTCCATGACAAGAATTTGTTGACATTGGACTTTAAGACGACTAAGTTGTAATCAGCAGGGAAGCAGTCCCGCAGTAATGTGTTCCACAAGTGGGAAGTCCTTGCAAAGAAGCTCTGTCTATGGAAATTCCGCCCGACGCTTGGCACATGGGGGAAGAAAGGGAAGTCTTTTTCCGTTGTGGTAGCAAGGCATTCATTGGTTCTTTTTTTATAACAGGGGTGCATGAGCACATTCCTGCTTTTTGATGGATTTAAGAGCACAAAAGAAGCATAATACTTGGCTCTTGTCTTTAAACTTAAATTTAAGCCAAAATCTATTTTCATTTTGGCAGATTAAAGGCTTAAAATAACTTTTGAATAACAAAGTGGCTTTATAGTAAACACGGGTCAGCTATCTTTTAATCTAATAATAATAACGATAATAATCTCATAACTTGCCCCCCCCCCCCAAAAAAAAAAACATGGTAACACCAGTCTCGATTGGTACCACACAAAATGGTTGTAAAGGGTCAAAGAGGATGGAAAGACCGAGGAAGGGAACGAGAGCACCAAAATCTTGGGGATGTTTATTGCCACTGATATTTTAAAGAAAGCCAACAGTTGTTATCAGCAAGAAATCAATTGTAAATGGCTGTTGCAATAATGCAAAGTGATTTACAACGATTACCAAAAGAAGTGGAGAGTGCTGGAAATCTGGGGAGACTTTTTGTCACTCAGACTCCAGGAAACACCACTTATTATTGCTAGTCAGCTATCACTGATAATGACTCCATCTTCTTTCTTAAGAAGATTTCAGTTATCTGCCCTTGAAATTTTCTTAAGAAAGAAGATGGATGCTTAGTGAACGAATCGCTGTTATGATACACAGAATGGAAAAATACTTGTAATTAAAGTTCTAGTGGATAATTTTTTCTACTTTTTTGTACAGTGAGTAAGAATATAACGCTGAATAAGTACATAATATTGTTTTTATAAAAAAATAATTTTTTAATACGGCCGCTGAACAGCATAAGCATCAGTGAATGATTACGGTAGGTGGCACATCAATTTTCTTTTCTTAATAGAAAAGAAAATTGATGTGCCACCTACCGTAATCATTCACTGATGCTTATGCATCACATTATATGTATTTGGATATTGTCTAACATAATTATGGCGCGATTAAAAAAAGGGGTGGGGGTTTACAAATCTCCTAGAAGTCATTATATAAATTTATTATATAAAACTGTAATTCTTTCATAAATACATAATGTCTTTAATCTATCATACATTTATTATATAAATCGTCTAAGAAAATATTTACAATATTTTTTTAAAGTAAGAGGCTTCAATTTTTGCAATAAGTATTAAAAGATTAAGATGGCTTATTAAAAATGATATTTCTAACAACATATAACACACAGACATGCATTTCTATGAATAGAAACATTGGGATGTGGACGTAGTAACTACACAAAAAAGCAAAACAAGTTTGAAATAGTATTTTCATCAATAAGTCAGATTTAAGTTTAGAATAGCATTTTCCTTTATATGTAATGCTAAAGTTAGAAATAGCATTTTCCTCAAGAAGTCAAGCTTTATTTTGAAATAGTATTTTCATTGGTAAATCAGGCTTAATTTTTAAATAGAATTTTCATCAGTAAGTCAGGCTTACATTTCAAATAGTATTTTCTTTTATATGTTATGCTAAATTTTGAAATAGCATTTTCCTCAATAAGTCAAGTTTAAGTGAGAAATAATATTTTTCTCGCTTTGTTATGCTAAAGTTTGAAATAGTATTTACTTCAGAAAGTCCTTATTTATTTGCCTCCCCACGGGGGTAGAGTAAGACCAAAAATTGTTTTTTAATGTGGGGAATATCAATCCCCCAAAAAGGGAAACTCTGGATTGGGACAAAAATAAAAATCGCTTCAGTCTAGAAGGATCTCTCCTTCACTGGCTGGGGGCAGAAAAGATACTACCCTTTGATCCCAGCCTGAAAAGTCACACACAAGTTTGAAATATCATTTTTTCTCGGTCTGTAATGCTAAAATTAGAAATAGAATTTTCATTGGTAAGTTAGGCTTAATTTTGAAATAGTACTTTCCTCGGAAAGTCAGGCTTAGTTTTGAAATAGTGTTTTCCTCAGTAAGTCAGGTTTCATTTTGAAACAGTATTTTCATCAGTAAGTCAGGTTTCATTTTGAAACAGTATTTTCATCATTAAATCAGGTTTCATTTTGAAACAGTATTTTCATCAGTAAGTCAGGTTTCATTTTGAAACAGTATTTTCATCAGTAAGTCAGGTTTCATTTTGAAACAGTATTTTCATCATTAAGTCAGGTTTCATTTTGAAACAGTATTTTTATCAGTAAGTCAGATTTCATTTTGAAACAGTATTCTCCTTGAAAAGCCAGGTTAAATTTTGAAATAGGATTTTCCTTAGTAAAGCACATTTAAGTTTGATTTTGTATGAATTAAAAACAGACAAGAAAAATAAAATTAAAGCTGAGTTTACAAAGCACTTCTTCCACTTCTGTCATCCCTTCTTTTCCAAAGAGAAACGTAAGGGACGCACATGCATCTGGCCGGATGCATAAGAAGAAAACGTGCTTCGCTTACCAGTTTGCTTACCTCCCCCTCATCACTACTTTTTATATTGATGTCACTGCCTTTGTCAATGAGGATCCTAGCGATCTTTCCTAGTTTTGACTCATTCTGTTCAGGGCTTCGACAAGTTTCATGCAAGGCACTACGCTGGTCCTGAAAAAATGAAAAAAATTAACAAGAATTAAGGAAGCTTATTCTTTTAACATTGTAACAAAGTTTAGGATAGTTAAATAGTATTAAGTTGGTTGGAAAACAATAGTATGTGTGTCCTGTTTGGGAAAGATCAATGCATGCCAATAAATTAGATCACAACTGTGATACTATAGAGTGCCTCCACCCCAACAACCAAGACTGCCGGGAGAGATTAGCTAGGAAATGAAAGACAATATAAAACTGATTGATCCATTAAAATTAACAGACAAAGCGACGCCATGGACAGTAAGCCATTAACAACCGGAAGGGGAGAGTGTCATCAAAGAGAATTCGGAGGAGGAGAAAGTAGACGGACATATTTAGTTTTTGGTGGAAGTAAGCTGATAAAAAAACAGATGCCTATGATTTCTGGTGGAGAGTAGATATATTTGGGAGACGCTGGCTGTTGGGAGGAGACTGATGTTGGCGAGAGACAGAGAAGGGTTGAATGACGGAGTTAGTCTTAGCTAATATTTTGAGGTTGAAAGATGTGAATTTAGCTCAGACATAGAGAAACTAACGGTGGGATTCCAACGACACACCTACACACACCTATGTTCAACAAGTCACTTTTATACAATTTCCATATATGTGTGTTGTTTTATTATGTATATAAACTGTGAACTGTGGCTTTACACCCCGGCAACCACCAACACTAGAATCATGATACAGTCAATAAAAAGATGAAGAACCATGGCACAAATGTTTGAGGTAAGGCGGCCAGTCAGAAATGCTGGCATAGCTTGACACAACACTTGCCACTTAATCATTGGTTGTCTGAAGCCTACCAACCTAAACAATCTGCATCTCCTCACTAGCATTGCCCCTACAGATGTGAGACTGGAAAACGAATGCACACATATTCAAGGCAATGGCTGAATTCTTAGAAAATGACCATCAGTCTGTAGTTGAATGGGGATATAAATCGATGGTAACATTTAATGCTACTAAGGCAAAGCTCCTTTCTCTTAACAATTATAAGAAACCTTTTCAACCACCAATTGCCATGGAAAATAGAATGCTACCCGAGAGTCCAACATTTAAACTCCTCGGCCTAACAGTCACAGGTAACATAAATTGGAACAAATACATAGAAGATATTGCCACGGCAGCTGCAAAGAAAATTGATTCTCTCTACCATGCTAGAAAACTTCTCACACCTGCCAGTATCTTATCCATGTACAAGGCTATCATCTGTCCATGCATGGAGTATTGTTGTCACATCTGCAGATGCGAGACTGGAAGTTGCCAGCCCAGTAGAAATCACAAAGGTTACCAATGATGAACATCATCTCTTTCATGGACGTGAACCAACGGCCCAACAACGGAAGTCAAGGATAAGCTTCCTCAGCCATGTCCAGCCCCTAACAACATCTCAGAAAGAGACCAGACTGCAGCTGTGGACCAGAGGGATAGAGAATGCCCCCACCCTCCATTCTGAAGCCCCCCTCCTGAAAGTTGTCCTGAATCTCTAAGTTCCCCCTAAGGGCGCTATAGGGGAAGAACCTCCCTTAAAATTTAAAATATATCCTATTTTGACATTTAAATTGTATGTATAAAATTCCCCAGGAAAGACGATGAAAGTGGTCCCTAATTTCTATGTGCCTCTCAATGTACCGAATCTTTATATGTTCCCTTTAATGGAGCTATGGAGGCAGAATCCCCTTAAAATATCAAATACATATATCCGATTTTAATGAAATTTAAATCATCTGTATAAAATTAATTTAGAGAGTTTTTCAAAATTTCAGTTTTTTTCTGACTTTATAAGGGGCCGAAACGGGGGGATGGGAGCAGTAAAAAAGAAAGTAATATGGTGTAATGAGCATAGTGAAAAAGGATATAGTGCGCCTCATTAAACCCTGAGCAACGTTGAGTCTTCCTACTAGTGATATATATATATATATATATATAT
>OY744524.1:72634667-72684667 GCA_963556195.1 Sepiola atlantica | reverse complement strand
CACATGAAAGGTATACCTATCATTTTTTTCTGCACATTTTCTACATTTGCACTCACTAAAAACACTCAGATTTATTATATAAATAATAATAGATTTCAACAGAAATGCCTAAGAAATTAAAACAAAAAATCTTTCTGACCTTGTTGAGCAAAGAAATATCACATCCGTGTTCAATGAGGACATCAACAGCTTCCGGGTGGCACCAATAGGCAGCACAATGCAATGGACTCCATCCATTCTACAAGAGATGCAAAGAGATTTAGCATTGGAATAAAGAAGAAAAAAATTCTATCAAATTTCTTATTTAAATTTTGTAGATGAGAGGAGGGAGAAAAACAGGAATATATATTACAATAAAAATATTATTTTAATTAAAAATTAAAATTTCTTAAATAGCTATTTTCACCTGGAAATTTTTCAAAGAAATAATGTCAGAACAATTAAAAGAAAAAAAATGTTCAAATGATGCTAAGAAAGTTCTGCTTGTGAAGATATCAGCATATTGGAGAGAAAAAGCAATATCAATAATTGACAAAGGTAAATCATAAAAATATTAACTAGACTTTATTTACAGACTGAGTTAAAAAAGAAATACAAGAAAATGGAGTGACTGTAGAAAAAGAAGAGAATATTTTGTTAATCAAATCAAAATGAAAGACTGACTAAGTGTAGTGCCAATGTGTGCTTCCTGTGTTTTAGGCAATGTATGTCTCCGTGTTGTCTGCTGAGAGCCTACGGTTTGGTTGTTTTGCTTTACGGCATATCAACCCTTTTCGGGTTATTTAATGCCAAATCCGGTCATTTTGGTAAAAGTTTTTATGCTTCAAGTTCTTTATATTATCAAGTATTTATTTATGGTGTTTGGTTTGGTTGTTTTGTAAAGGAAAAATGTTTTTGGTTTTGTCTTCGCAGAACATGATTGAGTTTTGCAAAGGGAAAGGAAAAAACAATAACATCAATGGTTGGTGCATTTTTGGTTAGGAAGCTGGTATCTTCAGACAGCCTGATCTGGTAGCACCAGGGATGGTCTAGCTGCCAAGACTAGATTTGTTTTTGTTTTCAAGGAGTTTAGTAGTAGTTGATAGCACTACATTGTGGCTGACAAGGGTTTGTGTGGCAGGTTGAGTCTCTCACTGATGACTGCTTTTGGGTTGTAACTTAAATAGCTAATGCAAAGCAGGTACTCAGCTCCCAGAACAACTCTTTCTGTTTGGTTGAAGTCTGATTTCAGTAACCAATCGAAATTAAATATTTTGTAGAAATAAACTAATCAGAATTAAGTATTTGTGGAAATTGTTTTGCTGCTGCTGTCGCTACAACTGCTGGAGCAGGAGTTCACAACATTAATTATAAACTTCAATGGAAAAACAAGTTCTTGATGCAAATAGCCTTCTACTGAGAAGATTTTTAAACAATCCTTGCCAAAGGTTTATTACATTCTATGTTGTACAGAAAAGAAAGTTGAAAAATTTTTTCCCCAATGTAGGCTAAAAAAATACAATCATTTTAACCATTTGTAGCAGTCACATATTCAAATTATATCATGTACTGTTTTCCTTTCATGTAAATGGACAGGTGTATAAATAGAGTGATTGGCCCCTCAGCCAATCAGAAGTTATAGCATAGGAACACAAATTGCCAAACTTTTTACACCACCCACACGATCTGGTTCCCCCTGCCAGGAATTGAAACCAATACATCGACCAAAGCAGGTTGCATGCCACACTTTATAAAGACGGACCGTTGATGTTCGATTCATTTTTCAGCTCAGACCAATCAAAAGTATTTTCATTTGAAACTTAGATGTTATCTGTTGATTAACTTTTGGAGTCAGATAAACTTTTTATACCAGCCTACAATTTTAATGGAGAATGATTATTCTCATTATAGATTTCTTAAGCAAATTCTATATATGAAAACTGTTTCATTATTAACTTTAGACCATGTCGCAGGAGGTTACCCTCCTCCATTGCCTTTGTTAAGTGATGGCTGGTTCATTGTCTTTCAACTGAGGTTTCATCACTTGTGGAAACTGAGGTTATTTTTTGCAACTTGTAGCAGGAACTAGTACTACTACTACTACTAGTAGTAGTAGTAGTATTACTTCTGTTCTTGTATGTTTGTCTCAGTGTACACTGGATGATGTCACAAAAGTATGCTATAATATCTCAACCTGACAAATGAAAGGTCAGCACTTATTACAAATAAATCTGTGGATCTTGCTTGTATGCTTGCATGTTGTAACCATGTCCACTGGATGACATCACAAAGAGATGGATGATGTCATAAGGTTACCATTCTTCCTTTATGAAGTCATCCATTTTCACACACATATATATATATATATATATATATCTATAGATATACATATATCTCTCGCTACCTGTGGGAGGTAGATAAATACCCTCTCTCTCTATAGATATCTATCTCTCTCTATATATATATCTATCTATATATATGAAGAAGAATGGAAAGGAATTAGAGAAGCAAAAGCCAAATCAAAATTCAATTGCTCAGAGCAAGGTATATTCCGCAAAAAGGCAATTTATTCAAGTTAAATTTTCCTTAAGCCAGGCTTTTCAAAGATCAAAATCTTATCATCAGAGGAAGTCGCTGGGATAGATAAGTTGGCAATGGCCAAGATTTAAAATTTGAAAAAAAGAAATAAGCTGAGTTTTGCCCAGCGTTTTCTTTCCCTACAATTTTTATTTCTTTCGTCATTGAGAAGTCGGTTGAGAAGTGTTTGAAGAAGTAGCAGGCGTTGGACTCTGGTGAAATGCTGTATAATGACCAGAGCAGAGTAGGACAAGTTCATCAGCCGCTCAACACCCGCAACATACAATTCTATGGCATCACTCACCAGAAGTTAAGAAGTCTTGATCATATGGAGAAAGTGCTATACCATTTGGTGTCCGGACAAACACATACTTGGTCGGAACGTGAGTACCAGGTGAAGGATGCACTGAAACTTGCGAAGAAGGAAACCATCAAACATATCCGGGACAAGTTAGGTTTCCTCATCGGTACGCCGAAAATGTTGATGCTTCCAAGGTAGTAATACCAGATGAGGTGAGTGCGTTGTGTAATGAGTTGATGATTTTTTAAAAAAACATCCGGGCATACAAATCAGGACCAGCCGCAAGAGCTCGTCAAACATCAGTACAAGAAAACATCCTCGACATCTTCAACAGAATGATGATCAAGACACATCCGAAGATTGCATCCCGAAAACGGCAACTTGAGTGTAAACGTTGCAAACGACTCAGCCATACCATCCGATCTTGCCCTCAAAAGGTTGTATTTGTACTTGATGAGGAAGCAACCAGGGTTCAGAATTGTTTTGAATAACTTTTGCTCTGCTGAGTTCTATTAAATTATCTTGTTGTTATTAGCACATATTCCAGCTCTTGTTTGTCAATATAATAATAAAGGTTTCGTAAAACTTGAATTGTCATGTCGGTGATTTTGATAACTTCCACTGAGTATCGAATTTGTCATTTTCAGTTCCACTAAATTCATCAGTATACTATGTTCTTTTAATGACTAATCACACTACCCAAGATTGTTAACAGTTTTTGTTCAGATTTTTAATTTAGGGGGAAAATATTGCTTGAGATAATGATTTGTTTCGAATTTTTGGCCCTCTTTTAGGAAAATTTAGGGACTTTTACGTAAATAATATCTCGCCCCATTGACTTAAAAGAATTAAGATAGAGGCACTTAGATCCTAAATTTTTTCAACTGCTGCTTATTATGATTCTAAACTGGGCTCAACCATGTCCCAACTCAATGCGGTTCAAATTTTATGATAACTCAAAGTTGGGATCAACGCAATAAAAAATGTATATTTTGAAAAAAAAATGAAAAAATAATCATTCATTTCAAGCCAAATTATTTAAAAATCCCACAATTTCCCACAACATCTGTTTAATGATTGTAATGGGTCACATGTTATACATGATCACCTTCAAAACCGTTTTGATGGGCATTGATGGGCTTTTTCGATTTTTAATATTGAAAATCAGAATACGATATTGATAATACTCATTTAATGGCATATTCCAACATCGATATGTCTTCTCTTTCTTACCACTCTGGTTTTGTACAGGGTACCATATGATAAAATCCCAAACTCAACCCCCAGGGTCATAACAGATAATTTCCACTTATAAAGTAACTAGGGCTATATTTGGAGGAAATCTCATACTTCTCAGTTGACCGTGCAAATTATGCGCAAACTTTTGTGAGGTAGCCGACTTTGGGAAGCCACCATTTCTTTTTGGATGAAGCTTTTGAGTTACTTTTTTTGCAAATGATCACTTTTATTCCAAATATTTGAAATATCACTACCACTATAACCCCCCTTTTAGGTCTAAAAACAGTTTTTTCCACCCCTGGGCACACTGTGCCACCTAAATGTTAAAGTTTACAAAAAAAAGAATGATGTTACTGACCGGGTTGCCGAGAATATATATTCCAAAATTCATAATGATCCATTCATCAGTTTACAAGATTACCCTGTACACACACATATATATATATATATATATATATATATATATATATATATATATATATATATATATATATATACTATAGTTGCATTCCAATGACCATAGGAACAATCAATCTATAACCATAACGTTCATCTGTTCTTTCAATTTCTTTATTTTTTCCAAATTCAATACTTATTCTACATCTTATGTGCGTTTCACAGCAAAATCAAGAGAAATACATAGTCTTCATCTTAACTTCGTTGATCATCAGAGAAATTGTTCCCACAAATTTTTTATGGCCACTTATACAGTAATAACGTTGAGAATGGTATTAACCTACAATTTCTCTCCAATAATGAGTAAAATAGCAGGTTGTGTTTTATTACTCATTTACAACAAACTGTTCACAATAGGTAGTGTTTCAGCATTAAATAACCTTAAAAAAGGGGTAGATAGGCCATAAAATTGATAAAATAAATAAACTTTATATTTACAACGCTTACTGGTAGAACAAAATTAAATAAAAAGATGATCACAACTGTGCTCTAACTGCCGTTGAAATTACAAGATGCTCACCAACTAGACACTATATGGTGAGTATTAATATTTCTGGAGTAATGCACCAGTGGATGAATCCAACAACAAAAGAAAGAAAAAAAAGTGCAGAGAAACAAATGCTCTTAGGGTGAGAAAATTCATGTCATGCCTCCTGCTGGCTTATCTCTATTTGATTTCTAACTCTTCCCTTTCATAAAGTTATTTTTAAAAGATGGCCACTTCCGTGACAAGGACAGACTGATTAATGAGAAGTGATTCTGGTCCAAAGGTGCAGCCTGTGGAATTGTGCATGGGAATCAAGTGACAGGATAAATTGAATGGAACTTGGCTGAGAGAAGTTTTATGGCGTTCCACTGACTGAAATCCCATCACACAAACGTGTATAGATTATATATATATATATATATATATATATATATATATCAAGGGAGGCGCGATAGCGCTCTATCCCTTAATAGACTTCAAAAACGACCTATGCTGGAAATC
The DNA here is from genome assembly GCA_963556195.1 of Sepiola atlantica. Lineage (NCBI taxonomy): Eukaryota > Metazoa > Mollusca > Cephalopoda > Sepiida > Sepiolidae > Sepiola > Sepiola atlantica. The sequence goes on along the minus strand of OY744524.1, from coordinate 72,679,127 downwards.
TCATTTCTTTGATCAGTCATAACTCAAAAACTAATAAACCAAATTATCTAAAACTTTGCACAAAATTTTCATTTGATAGGTTCTATAAGTGTGTCGAATTTCAGCATCATTAGTCAAGGCAACCCAGAGATCCAGAAAGGTCAGGAGTGATTTTGTGTTATCCGTGTGTATGTACATGTGTGCCACCCTGTATCTCATCAACTATTTGATGGATTCAGTTTATTTTTGGCAGAGATAGAGGTTCTAGGGTCAAGTTGATGGCATTTTAATTTCAGTTTACCATATACCTTAGTTTTCCAGAAAAGTAAAAAAAAACTTAAAAATTACCATTGTCTTGAGGCATAGCCTTTACAAAAGTAGTGACATTCCATGATAAATGCCAGTATACTGAAATCATATGCCCTTAATAGGGTTAAGATGAAAATTCATATACACTAAATGTACAAAAGCAAGGAAATTCCCAAATTTTTACACTTTTATTGTCATTAAGGGTATGACTACATATCAACCAAACCATTTTATTATCACATCACTACAGTATAAATCTCTATGCATGAGTGGATGAAGTGGGTGAGGTGCGCTGAAGAAAAATTCCTACCAGTAAAATACATAGCCCTGTTGTGCTCGCATACCCTTAATGGCAATAAAAGTTGTTACGGCCGCCCCCGAGTCGGGATCACAAGAGGGGATTGCGCAACAAATTATAAAAAAAGTAAAAAAAAAGTTTTGTCCAGGAACGGCTCGTTTTCTTCCCGGGGCAATGTTACAAGTGAACCGTGCGTGGGAAGGGGAAATTCTCCAATTTCAGACCAGATAGAGAGAGGGGCCGAAGCTCGGCAAGAGAACAACACAAACGCCCGGGTGAGGTATACAAACAATGTTTATTTACAGGATAACGAAAAGAGGATATAGGTATAAAACTAGATAACATAAAAACAAAATACTAGCAGTAAAAGGGGGGGGGGTATTTAACGTATCTATTGGCGAGCAAAGAAATGACATTCAATCATGAAATAACAACAGAGAGAGGTAAACAGTTTAACTTACACGACGTCGGTAATACAGAAAGATGACAGTCCACGAAACAACGAACAATGTCGGGTGAAGGGAAAGATGAGGTCGATTCAAATCTGGCAGAAAGAAAACGAATGAGTTCTTTGAGGGCTTGGATTAGCGCTATGCGGCGAATATGTCGTTTCACAGCGTCCTCGAATATACGGTGGGTCGAAGCAGGCGTTCGCTTCTTCCTTATCAGTCACGGCTTCGTCGGCCTTGGGTCCGATGGATTCCCTTCAGCAGAAAATCAGGTTCTTTCTTTTCTTCTTCTTTTTCGCTCTCATGAGCACAGGCAATAACGACGTCCAGCAACAACGACGATCAGCGACGAACTGCCCTGTCTCCGCTTCCACTTCCAGTCCGAAGCTAATGGGTTCGGGTAGGGCGATCTCCCTTCTCCCCTGATGGGCTAAATTTACCTTTTACGAAATCGCAAAGCGGGTGTGAGCCTCCCACCTCACCCACCTACCCGGCAGGCTGCCGGTCCCAAAACAAAAATGACGACATATGTCTCTTTCAGAACCGTCTCTCGAAAATAGGAATGATGAAATGTGTTTTTCTCTGCTCGTCCACTGGCAAATAAAATATAACTAATTTCTAGGACTAGTTCTGCCATATGCAACACCTCCTCACCAAAAAAAACGAAAAATGGATTGCTTGGAATTCCTTTTTCGGAATACAGGAAAAGACTCTAGTATGTCTTATCTAGGTTCTTACTACAATGGGTAACTTATTTGGGTGTATCAAACGCGTGATAGGGCGTCGGCACACACATTGTCAGTGCCTCGGATATGTTGGATGTCGAGATTATATTCTTGTAGGAAGAGACTCCAACTTAATAATCGCCTATTTTTACTCTTCATTCGGTGTAGAAAGGTAAGAGGGTTATGGTCTGTATAAACAATCGTGGGTTGGCTCGACGACGAAACATATACGTCGAAGTGTTGTAGACTGAGGACTAAGGCTAAGGTTTCCTTCTCTACAGTGGAGTAGTTCCTCTGACAGGCGTTGAATTTACGAGAGAAGTAACTGACAGGGTGCTCAATACCATTTGGGTCGGTTTGAAGTAGGACCGAGCCGATGCCATGGTCACTGGCGTCGACAGCTAACCGAAAGGGATGCTGAAAGTCCGGAGCTCAGAGCACAGCAGCGATCTGATCTGTTCGAAGGAGTTTTGGCAAGAATGGGTCCAAATGAATTTGGACTTTTTAGACAACAGCCGGGTGAGGGGTGACGCAACATCAGAGAAGTTCCGGCAAAACTTTCGATAGTAGCCTGCCATGCCAAGCAATCGTCTCAGGCTTCTAACATTGGTCGGGGCAGGGACATCCAGGATGCTTTGGATCTTGGCGTTGATGGGGGATATCTTCCCATACCCAATAGTATGCCCCAGATACGTAACTTCGGCTTTCCCGAACTCACTTTTCGATAGGTGGACAGTGAGATTGGCCCGCAAGAGCCGGTCAAACACTTTCCTTAAGGACGCGATATGGTCGGGCCAATTGTCGTTGTACATGACAATGTCGTCAATGTAGATTTCAACGTTGGGTAAATCCCTCAGGCAATGGTTCATCATCCTTTGGAATGTGGCCTGGGAATTTTTCATACCGAACGGCATGACCCGGTATTGGTATAACCCTTGCGGGGTGACAAACGCCGAAATCTCCTTGGCACGCTCGGTGAGTGGGACACACCAGTATCCCTTTAATAAGTCCAACTTAGTGATGTAAGTTGCCCTACCCACTCTGTCGATGCAGTCATCCATCCTAGGAATGGGGTGGGAGTCTGTTCGGGTAACGGAATTCACCCTGCGGTAATCTGTACAAAACCGGATTGAGCCATCGGGTTTCTTGACCAAGACGCATGGCGAAGACCAGCTACTCTGACTGGGTTCGATGATTCCATGTTCAAGCATGTATTCTACCTCCTGGCGTATTATTTCCGCTTTCTGCGGGTTGACGCGATAGGGGTGTTGTTTGACGGGAGTGGCGTTCCCAACGTCCACGTCGTGTTGGGTGAGGACTGTCTGCTTGGGCGTATCCGGAAACAACTTGCGGGAATCCCAAATGAGGCTTGCCATCTCTTCTTTCTCGTTGTGGGTCAAATGAACGACCACAGACGTGAGATCAGCAAGGATTTCTGAGTTCTGCAATCGTATAGGGTGGTCAGTTTTCCCTATAGATTCCTCAGGGATATCTGTCTGACGATGCACACGGTCAGATCTAGTGACAACTAGGACAGGATTCGACTGGTCCCTCTCGTGATAAGGTTTTATCATATTTATGTGGCACATCTGCGTGGCCCTGCGACGGTCTGGTGTGTTCACGACATAATTGAGGTCGCTGGCTTTCCGTGCGATTTCGTATGGGCCATGGAATCTAGCTTTTAGGGGTTGACCGGGCATAGGCAGTAGGACTAGGACCTTGTCCCCAACGTCAAATGTTCGAGGGACGGTGTTCCGATCATACCGTCTCTTCATCTTGCCTTGAGCTGATTTTAGATTCTGCTGAGCTATCTCACTCGTCTCCTGCAAACGTGTCCGGAATCGTGATACGTAGTCAAGTAAAGATTTATTCTCTTGACTCTCCTGCAGCCACGTATCCTTAAGCAGGGATAGAGGACCGCGCACGGAATGACCGAAAACAAGTTCAAATGGGCTGAATCCCAGCGACTCCTGGGTAGCATCCCGCGCCGCGAACATTAAGAACGGGATGCCCTCATCCCAGTCGCTGTGATGGTCGAAGCAATATGTTCGCACCATGTTTTTCAGGGTGGAATGAAAGCGCTCCAGGGCTCTCTGGGATTGGGGGTGATATGCACTGGATTTCACCGTCGTGATGCCCAGGCTGCTCATGGCCTGCTGGAACAGCCTCGACATAAAATTTGATCCCTGGTCTGACTGCACCACCTTCGGCAGTCCGACCATGGAGAAGAAGGTGATCAAAGCTTTCGCGATCGTTCCAGCTGATACATTCCTGAGGGGTATCGCTTCGGGGAACCGGGCTGAAGCACACATAATTGTTAACAGGTGCTCGTTCCCACGTTTGGACCTTGGGAGTGGACCAACACAATCGATAAGGATTCGGCAGAAGGGCTCCTCAAATGCGGGTATCGGATGGAGGGGAGCATCGGGGATTCTCTGATTCGGCTTGCCCACCATCTGGCATGTGTGGCAAGTTTTACAGTATTTCGCCACGTCTCTACGGATCCCCGGCCAATAGAAGTGTTTGGTAATCCGGTCGTGCGTCTTTCGGATACCCATATGGCCTCCCATGGGCATCTCATGGGCTGTCCTCAACACTTCATTCCTATACCCGTTTGGTAAGACTACCTGGTGTACTGTTGACCAGTCCTCGAGGGCGGGTGTATGTGGTGGTCTCCACTTTCTCATCAAGGTACCTTCTTTGATGAAGTACCCACACGGTTCTTCATCCATCTCTCCCTCGTCTACCGCTTCTCTGAAAAGCGGGGCGATATCTTGGTCTTTTCTTTGCTCATGGGCGATTGACGTCCATGAGGTCGGGGTTGCCTTAACTAAGTCTCCCTCACTGGGGGGGTCAGGTCTTGGGGTCTCTTCGAGCGTAGACATCGATTCTACCTCGTGACCGATACAGGTTTGGGAAAGGTCCACGACTTCACTTCCCATCTCTTCGCCGCTTTCTTCAGCGCGTACTTCTCTGGCCTTCTTTTGGGCCCTTGCCCGGGTCACCACACATGCTGGGTACACTCCGGTGTCACTATTCTCTGGCTTATCAGCGTCCCCTGAGGGGTTTGGCTGTTTCGCTACTTTTAATGGTGGGGGTGCTACTTTCTCCCTGGCCAAATCGTTGCCGAGTAGCATCGCAATGCCTCTCATAGGCAAATCATCGACCACTCCGATCTCTATAGTATCACATACTATATCAAACTCAAGTGTCACTCTATGAAGTGGAACGCTAACAAAGCCCTTTCCGACTCCCTCTATAATGACAACTTCGCCTGTTGCCGTGTTTGCTCCACGCGGCATGTGTCTTTTCAGTATCAGGGACTGGATTGCTCCAGTATCCCTTAATATTTTAATATTCGACTTCCTCGTGGGATCATCCACAGGACATATCGAACCGTCTGAGATGAAAGGTATATACTCCTCCCTAATCTCATCCACGTTCGTATTTGCGACGCCTCTCCGTGATGCGATAAACCCTTGTGGTTTATTTGAGGGCGCACCTCTGTTTTCTGCGTCCCTCTTCCTCATCAAACAATTCGCTGCTATGTGTCCCACCCTGCTACAGTAGTGACACCGCATCGTTCTCCATCTCTCCGCCTGTGGACTAGTCAGGGATTGTTTTTGTTCCGCGGGCTGTCTAGTCGGTTGCTGTTGCCTGTCGGGCTTGCCCTCATGCTAGGACCAGCGCTAGCCACCATTCTGGGGTTAGTGCAGCTTCCGTCAGCAAACGGGTCGTTCGCCCTGCTCTTGCCCCGCTTATGCGTTAACACATACTCGTCTGCAAGTGTGGCCATGTCATACGCTATATCCACTTGTCTCTCGTTAAGATACACTTTGAGATCGTCATGGACACACCTCTTGAACTCTTCTGTGAGCACTAGCTGTCTCAGCCTATCATCGTCCGTCCCAACGCTTTTGGCTGCGCACCACCTGTCAAAGTAGGTCTCTTTCTGCCGAAAGAACTCTACATACGTTTGCCCGTCCTGCTTTTTGTGGTTTCTAAACCTCTGCCTATACGCTTCTGGCACCATCTCGTAGCTCCGTAGGATTGCGAACTTTACAATGTTATAGTCGGCGCAATCCGCCGCCGATAGGGAGGCGTATATCTCCTGGGCCTTACCCTTTAACACTGTTTGTAGAAGTAGGGTCCAGTTATCGAGCGGCCAGTTCAGGCTTGAGGCGATTTTCTCGAAGTGATGGAAATATTTGTCCACATCAGCTTCGTAGAATGCTGGCACGAGTCTAACCTGTTTAGCAAGGTCGAAGTCGTTTCGCCTCTCGTCGCGCAGTGTTCTTCCATCCTCCAATTCTCAGAGTCTGGTTTCCTGCTCCATCTTAGCGATCCTTTCGCGCGAGCTGGCTTCAATCTTAGCCTTTTCCAGCTCCATTTGGGCCATTGAGAGTCCGGGCGAGTCTGACACAAGGTCGTCCAGCACACCTTCGTCGAAGATCTCATTGTCGACCATGTGCTCCGCAACAACTCTCACTAATTGGGACTTCCTCATCGACCGTCTCGTATCTAACTCTAATGCTATCCCTACCTCAATTATATTGTCTTTTTTTAATCTCTTGAGGTCCTCGAACGTGGGAGAATTTAGAAAGGCCTCTACTATCGACATCTTGGATTTATGTGTCTCGTTGCCTCGCACCTGCTCCGTCTCTCCAAGGAGTCCTAATTGAACTTGGAGAAAATATAATTCCCGGACGAGCCCCCAATTTTGTTACGGCCGCCCCCGAGTCGGGATCACAAGAGGGGATTGCGCAACAAATTATAAAAAAAGTAAAAAAAAAGTTTTGTCCAGGAACGGCTCGTTTTCTTCCCGGGGCAATGTTACAAGTGAACCGTGCGTGGGAAGGGGAAATTCTCCAATTTCAGACCAGATAGAGAGAGGGGCCGAAGCTCGGCAAGAGAACAACACAAACGCCCGGGTGAGGTATACAAACAATGTTTATTTACAGGATAACGAAAAGAGGATATAGGTATAAAACTAGATAACATAAAAACAAAATACTAGCAGTAAAAGGGGGGGGGGGGTATTTAACGTATCTATTGGCGAGCAAAGAAATGACATTCAATCATGAAATAACAACAGAGAGAGGTAAACAGTTTAACTTACACGACGTCGGTAATACAGAAAGATGACAGTCCACGAAACAACGAACAATGTCGGGTGAAGGGAAAGATGAGGTCGATTCAAGTCTGGCAGAAGGAAACGAATGAGTTCTTTGAGGGCTTGGATTAGCGCTATGCGGCGAATATGTCGTTTCACAGCGTCCTCGAATATACGGTGGGTCGAAGCAGGCGTTCGCTTCTTCCTTATCAGTCACGGCTTCGTCGGCCTTGGGTCCGATGGATTCCCTTCAGCAGAAAATCAGGTTCTTTCTTTTCTTCTTCTTTTTCGCTCTCATGAGCACAGGCAATAACGACGTCCAGCAACAACGACGATCAGCGACGAACTGCCCTGTCTCCGCTTCCACTTCCAGTCCGAAGCTAATGGGTTCGGGTAGGGCGATCTCCCTTCTCCCCTGATGGGCTAAATTTAGCTTTTACGAAATCGCAAAGCGGGTGTGAGCCTCCCACCTCACCCACCTACCCGGCAGGCTGCCGGTCCCAAAACAAAAATGACGACATATGTCTCTTTCAGAACCGTCTCTTGAAAATAGGAATGATGAAATGTGTTTTTCTCTGCTCGTGCACTGGCAAATAAAATATAACTAATTTCTAGGACTAGTTCTGCCATATGCAACAAAGTGTAAAAATTTGGGAATTTCCTTGCTGTTGTACATTTAGTGTATATGAATTTTCATCTTAACCCTATTAAGGGCATATGATTTCAGTATACTGGCATTTATCATGGAATATATATATATATATATATATATATATATTACATTACATAAAAAGAAAAGTTTACCATTACCATTGTGTGAGATCTCTTCAAAGTCTAATCTTGAAGATTGAGTTTAAATTTACTATTTGTTATCATTCCCCAGTTTATTTTATTTTATTTATTTTTTAAAACTTTTGGGTATTAATTCTTTTTCTGCACTCTTGTTATCTTGTTTTAATTATTTTTCTCTGAATAAAAGTCGATTCTCACAGCTATCACTATGCATATAAAATATAATTATCTACGGACACATGTTTTGCCATTCATGGCTCATTAGCATGGCTGAATCTAGAAAGATTTGAAACCGAATATATATAGTATATGTAAGTAGCAAATATTCATTTAAAACAAATGTTGAAGGGATTCAATAACTCATAATGGCTGCATTTTTTTCATTAACTTTTCCAGGAATCTAACAATTTTTCTCAATTCTTGAGATAAATACAAATAAATAAAAATAGAAATTAAATAATGAATTAAAAAAACAAAAACAATTGAATTAAATCAAAATAAATTAATTTTATTATTTAACCAATAATGTAAGTAAACATTCTGTTATTTTGATGTTAATTGTCATACAAATCAGTAAATTTTCTAGATCTTCAAATCGTACAAGTCTTTATCATCATCATATTCGGTTTAACGTCCGTTTTACATGTTGGCATGTGTTGGACGGCTTTAAGAAATTGACTTTCAAACTAACCTATCTTTGGACATGTCTTTATTTATCTCTCTTTCTCGCAAGTCCATTTTTATCTTTCTCCCATATTTTTCTGTGAATTAAACCTGCTACCTCAACTGTTGTACATCTACTAACCCAAAAACGCTCATCCATTCTTTCAACGTGGCCATATCATCGAAGTCTCCTGTTCTGCACACATCTCCCTATACTGCCCAGATTTCTGAGGTCATCAGATCTAAAACTGTTTTTAAGACTCACATTACACATCCATCATATCATTCTCATATCATTTCTCTCCATGCAATGCATGTCTTCAACCCTCACTGGCCAGGTTTTGCTTCCATATATCATCACACTGCAATACATGACTGATAGACTCTTGTCACAAGATATCCTTTGTACTCTTATGATGACTTATGTAAGTCGAAAGCTTGCATAAAAATCAATACATGATGAATTTTGGATATTTTCTTTTATTCTTTATCTCAAGATTTAAGAGAAATTATTTGATCCCTGGAAAATTTGATGAAAAAAATGCAACCATTTCTTTCAACAACATTAGTTAAGTAGGTATTGTTCGTACCAGTTGAGGATACATCCTTGACAATCAGTCCAACAGTGGCTTTGTTGCTGTCGGGTTGAGGTATGGATCTGTCCAGTCATAGGAGATCCATCCTCTTGGGCGTTACCTTTTTTTCTGAGAAGGGGTTAGTTTATTGTTAATCTTCTGGTGTGTGCCTAATGGGGAATGCTTGTTAATGTCATATGGGTTACTGCCCTTGGTTTAAGGAATGGCCACCAGCGCTAGGATCTATAAGAGTCTGGTAGCCATGTTGGATTTGAAGAAGTGAAGTAACAATTGGACCAGAAGGACTGTTAAAAGGAATTGGTTTACCAGTGGAAGGTATCAGGATATCTAACATTGGTAGCAGAGCGTTGTTTAATTTAGGTTCATGCAAAGAGTACAAAAGGAGAGTGGAAGCCCTTCGTGAAAATTCAGATACCTCCGATTTTTGTGAAATTTTAACGACAGACATAAATTAATAAATATTTCCCAAATTTTAGTTTTTTGTGACTATATTAAAGGGTTCTTAGAGGGAATAAAATGGACACAATTGTGGTATTTTGGATTGTGGTGCTAGTGAAACTGTGTGCGGTCAAATATGGTTTAATTGTTACTATGATTCTTTGAATGAAGAAGATAAAAAGAAAATCCTATATAAACGAAGCTATAATGTGTTTAAGTTTGGAAATGGTAAAACAGTCTATTCTTTACAACGAGTCTGCATCCCTGCTAAAATTGGTGTGACTAGAGTGATGATCAACACAGATATTGTAGATAGCGATATACCATTGTTGCTATCAAAACTGTCTATGAAGAAAGCTAGGATGAAATGAAATTTTAATGATGATACAGCCCAGATGCTTGGACAGAAAATCATCCAACATGCGACACAATCTAGACATTATGCCATTCCATTGAGTGAGTCTCAATATATACTTCAAGCGGCCCAGAAAATCCTTTTATCAAAGTAAGATTTTCATATCATAAAACTATGAATGCTGAACAAAAGGCTTTTAAATTACATCGTCAGTTTCCTCATCCTCCACCTGAAAAGCTATTGAAGCTAATAAGATACGCTGGGAATGATGATTTGGAACTTCAAGCTGAGATAATGAAAATATCCCAGAACTGCCAAATATGCAAAATATACCGGAAATGTCCGCCACGACCGATTGTTGGCTTGCCAATGGCAACTACGTTTGGTGAATGTGTAGCTATGGATTTGAAGCAATTTGGTAAGATCCATTTGCTTCACCTAATTGATCACGCTACTAGATTGTCTGCTTGTGCAATTGTAAAATCAAAAAGACCGACAGAAATTATCGAAAAGATTTTTTGCGTATGGATCAGTATTCATGGTTGCCCTGAAAAATTCCTCAATGATAATGGTAGAGAGTTCTCTAATGAGGCATTTAGGGAACTTTGTGAAAAAGTAAATATTACTGTGAAGACTACTGGAGCAGAAGCACCATGGTCTAATGGATTATGCGAAAGACGCAACCAAGTTCTAGGGGAAATACTGACTAAAACAATGGCAGATACAGATTGCAGTCTTGGTATTGCTATAGCGTGGTGTATAAATGCTAAAAATAGCCTTCACAATGTGCATGGTTATTCGTCTTTTCAATTTGTATTTGGAAAGAACCCAAGAATTCCTGGAATCTTGGTGGACAAGCCACCTGCTTTTGATGATGTCACTTCGTTTAAGATCATTCGAAACAATCTCAATGCCCTGCACAGTGGTAGACAGGCTTTTGTTTCAAGTGAATATCCAGAAAAAAATTTGTCGTGCACTTCGGCACAATGTTCGTTCAAGTGGTGATACTAAATTTCACACTGGTGGCAAAGTCTACTATAAAAGACCAGCACATAAAACATGGAGTGGGCCAGCAGTTGTACTTGGTCAAGATGGACAACAAGTTTTAGTTAAACATGGTGGTGTTTATGTACGTGTACATCCATGTAGGTTGATTTTGGAAAAACCTACTCAACCAGATTCTTCTAAAATTTATAAAATTTCACAAACTTCAGGTGCCATAGATCCACAATGCAACAACATACATGATAAGGATATGAATGAAGAAGAAAGTGACGATGAGAGTGTGGAAGAAATAACAAACAATGAAAATCTTGAGGACAGAAATGGCACATCAGTTTCAGATCCCAAGCCCATTACTGTATCATAAGGCAGAGGAAGACCACTTAAACACAAGAGTAATCCAACTGATACATCTAATAAGAACGTTGCTCTGAAAAAGAATATGCAAGTACAATATAAATTGCATGAAGAAGATAACTGGGTGAGAACAAAACTGATTTCTAAATCTGGAAAATGTTCAGGCAAATATGCAAATGAGTGGAACACTGAAAATGAAGCTAAGGAAAAACAAGTTATTGATTTTGACCGAGACGTTGAAGAATGGGATGAAATTAATGGAGATGTGAACTTGAATTCAGAATTATCTAAGTCAGATGATACTACAGAAACTCTAATAACAGAAATCTTTCTAACTGAGTCATTACAAAACACCCTTCAAGCCAAACATAAAGAATTAGCGAGTTGGAAGAAAAATGATGTCTATGATGAAGTTGAAGATAATGACCAATATTGCATTTCTGTAAGATGGGGTGTTACACCAAAAATTACCAATGGAAAATTAGAAATAAAAGCTCGATTGTGTGCTCGAGGATTTGAGGAGACCTGTGTATTTAGGACAGATAGCATGCAGGAAAGTGTAAGGATTGGTTTGTGCCTTATTGTCTCAAGTTCATGGATTCTCCATTCTATTGATTACAAAGCTTTTCTTCAGGGTAAAGCAATTGATAAGGACATCTATCTTCATCCACCAAGCGAATGTAAAACCAGTGAAGTCTGGAAACTCAAAAAGACGGTGTATGGATTAGCAGATGCCCCTAGAGTATGGTTCTTAAGACTCAAAGAAGAGATGATCAAACTCGGAACAAAAATGAGTACATATGATCAAGGTGTTTTCTTTTGGCATTCTACAAATGGTTTTGAAGATATTCTCGTTTGTTTTGTTGATGACCATTTATAGGGTGAAACAAAAAAGTTTGAAGAATGTGTCATAGAAAAATTGAGGAGCACATTTGACATTAGCTGTGAGCATTCATCTGCTTTTAAATATATAAGCATTGAACTTAAGCAAAGATCAGACTTCTCTATCTATATCACTCAGGAGATCTAGATCAGGAGCATTGAGCCTATCAGCATGGACAGACATTGACAGCTTCAGAAAGATGATGCAGTTACTATGGAAGAGAAAGCTAGACTGAAGTGTCTTATTGGACAGCTTAATTGGATTTTGGCATGACACAGCCTGATGTGGTGTTTGCTATCTGCCAGTTAAGCTCCAAAATCACAAATGTTAAAGTTAGCCACCTCAATAAAGCAAGTAAGATCTTAAGATATGTCAAAAACACACCAACCAGTATTTGCTTTGCTAGACTAGACAACCTAAAACATTTAAAAATTGTGGCCTATTCCGATGCAAGCTATGCTAATCTTCCTGATGGGGGAAGCCAAGGAGGACAAATTGTCTTTCTTGCAGATGAAGAAATGAGAGCTTGTCCACTAACATGGAAATCCACTAAAATCAAAAGAGTGGTTAAATCAACATTAGCTGCAGAGACCCTATCATTTGTTGAAAGTTGTGATATGTCCATCCTTATGGCAAAAATAGTTGCTGAAATTATTTACAATGATAGAGTCAATTTTACCTATTCACTACCAGGTTGACAATAAAAGTTTGTTTGAGGCAGCAAAAACAATTAAGGTAATAAAAGACATCAGACTACGTGTAGAGATGTCAATTGTTTGGGAAATGATAGAGACAAAGGAAGTGACGAACAATTGGCAGATACCCTTACAAAGGATGGATCATCAAGTGCAACTCTCTTCTTCTTTCGTGTGAATCAGATGATTCTAGTGTTGGCATTAGTTTCTCCAATGTTTTTCCAGTTAGAAATCTTTCTGGAAAGACATCGGGTACTTACGGGAAGGACCACGAGAAGGTTGCCAACATCCCTAAGTGAAAGTGGTACTTAAAAGTGCTTGATGAAGCACATCTATTTATTTGAAGCTTCATTTGAGCTATTTGGATTTTTTTTTTTTTAATTGTTGGAGAGTTTAATATGCAATGTGGGTTTGTCCTGAATTGGTCACTAGTTCTTTTTTAGTGATCACAATCCAACAAAAGTGTGAGAAGTAGGAAAGAAGAATAGGGGGAGATTGTTAATGTCATATGGTTACTGCCCTTGATTTAAAGAATGCCCACCAGGGCTAGGATCTATAAGAGTCTGGTAGCCATGTTGGATGGGTTCAGAAGTGAAGTAACAATTGGATCAAAAGGACTGTTAAAAGAAATTGGTTTACCAGTGGAAGGTATCAGGATATTTAACAATGCCAACGAGACTGATCAGACATTTTTGCAGACCAGAGAGCACTTTACTTAGTGAGCTGGCTTTTCAAAACCCCACCTGACCTTCTGCCTAACCTCCTGCAGGTGAGGTAAATAAATATATATAGTGTGTATCAGCAGGAAAAAAAAAACACACAAAGTGCTAGATTGTAAAATACAAGGGCAGAATATGTTTTTTTTATTTACATACTATACACTTAAGCATCCAGGTTTCATGTCTTGGGTTTTTAAGCCCTAAGGCTGATATGCCTGGGAGTACAACCAATTGTTTGGATTTTTTTTTTTATTATAGTGGGCTTGCTATGAGAAGAGCAGAATATTTTTGTGACCGAGGTAAATAAGCTTTCATCTGAGGGAGGTAACATCTTCTCATGACAAACACACTATAATCGAAAAACTCATCCAAACCATTTGTGGCAACTGATCCAAGGCATATCAACCTTAAGGGTTAACCACCACCTCACCAATGTGATGGCCCTACGTGTCTTTATTAGTCTTTATCTTCTTTCATTACTCTATAATGAAACTATTCTTGAATTGCAAAACACATGATGTTTTATAAGGGACTTATTGAATTTTTCACCGGCAGATAAAACTTGCACCTGTAGCAGTTATACGGTGATACACTACTTTCTTTTGCGTAAGCTTATGTGCCCACGCAGAGTGAGTGATCTATTATGTAATCAGAAGACTTTGCATGGGAGGTACTTCCGCTGAACTATTTATACAGTTTTTTCTCACTTTTCAGACAATCAGATTGAAGACGTAAACCCAAGCGCACATGCAGCATATGTTGAACAGTTGGATTTAACATGTCAACCAGAACCGTTGTGTGTGCATACGCTTTGACTTAGAGCGCCATAGAACCTTTCCTTAACCTTTAACTTCAAACTTGTTCATAACTTCTTTCTTTTGTTGATGTAAAGGAAGTGTTCGTGCTAACTACAATTGAATGGAAATAACATAACCCAATATTCTTTTACACACTTGTCTCTTCTCAGATGATTTTTCCAGAATCTGTGATCATGAGAAGCTGACGAGCACCCTTAGAACTTCTTTAATCTGAAATTTTATAAAATCTCTGGCAGGTTCAAAGTATGAAAATGGATGCTTAAGTGTATGTAGTATGTACTTGAATAAGATATATATATAATATACGGCATAATCATGTTACACACCAGTTCTCGTTAGATCACCAAAATTAAGTGATGTTGAGCCTGGCCAGTACAAGATGGGTGACCATTTGGAAATACTAGGCGTTGTATGTCATCTCCCCTTACCGGGATATACATGCTGAATGGGGGTCGCATGTGAATTTGTATTCCCCATAAACTTCTACTTTCAGTGGAAGGCAGAATGCCGACGCTGGGTGAATACCACAAAAAGTAGTATTACCAGTTACTTAAATATATAAATATATATATATATATACACATATATATATATATATATATATGTATTTGAAAAATTTTTTTTACTTATAGGTCACTATTTATGAAGGCCTGGAGGCCACTCGAGGATAAAGGTTAAATAGATTGTCAGTTGAACGATGATCGCCACCACGAGAAGATTGGAAACAATGGGTGGAATGGCCAGAAGATTACTTATAAGGAATTGATTATCCAAGAGGACAGCTCAACAAGTATTTATTTACATTAGACTTGAAAACAACCATGTAAAGCAGCATTGTATTTTGCTCCACAGATGGGATGTTCTAAGAAAGAAACTTTGTTCATGGAAGTTCCGTTTGGTTTTTGGTACAGAGAGAGAAAAAGTAAAGTTCTTTGTTATTGTTGTAGCTAGAAGAGTTCTTGCTGTGAATGTTTTACAGGGAAGATCAGGGATTGGAGCTCAGTCGAGCACATACCATGAATATAACGATACAATATATTCCATATAGAAAGTAATACACTTTTCATTATTTGTGATTAGTAGCTTTTGTAACAAAAGGCACATACATAAATCTGTTTAGTTAGTGATTCATAGCAAATATTGTCACTGTTGTTAGAAAAAAAATCACTTTTGATCTATTTCATCGATTTCAATACTTAATCGTAATCAATATTACATTTGGGAGGGGTAAGGGCTCATAATTAGAGGAAGTTGGCAAAGTTTTCACTCACTGAAATTTACTCTCACTCGCCCTATTGACACCGATAAGACCATCTAATAGTGTACAGTTTTCCATAATCACTGGTAGTAAGTCATATTTCAAGCATTTTCATTGGCTGGATATATCAATGACGCATTATTTTTCTCTCCTCTTTATTTGTATAGATTCGGTTTTACAACTGTGAAAGAGAGGAAGATTTTTTCAGACAAAAACGGAGTAAGAAAACAACCACTGACCTTTTCTTGTACGTTGATCTCCGAGCCGGCTTCCATGAGCGTTTTGATGATGGAAGAGTGACCCTTCATGGCAGCATGATGGAGCGGAAGGTTACCTCGCTGAAACACACAGACACGTTTATAAATTATAAACAAACTAGAGTGAATCTGTTCAGTGGAAATTGATGGAGAGAAATGTTACATTTTTCAAATAAAAAAATCTAACGTTGAAAGAAAAAAAAAGATTACAATAAAATTTATTTTCCTTTAAACAATGAACGATTTACATCACCAGTTTCTTTTTAGGTATTGTTTTGTCAAATTTATTTTTAGGTGTGATTGAAGAGAAAATGAAAAATGTATGGGGATTGAACTCACAACCTTCAGATTACAAGACCTTTTTGTTTAGTTCATTCTTTTCCCCTCACTATTTTTTGTCCCATTTGCCATTTATTGTCACTTGTTATGTCATCAGACACACACTTTGCTATTATGAGAGAATCTGAGGGAGATCTACATCATTCCAGTAATTATAGGAGCAACCGGACTAATGAAAAAGAATTTCAAAGACTACCTGGCGAATATACCTGGTGAACCAAGTGCAAGAGAGATACAAACAATTGCACTTAAAGGGACGGTTAGAATCTTAAAAAGATCTCTCGGCTGGAGTGTCTGAAATAGCGGGTGAATGTCTGGCATCCGGTAGGATGCCTCATCCCCAGCAAAACAAAAAGATGAAAAAATTAAAAAAAAAACAAACAAAGTTTAAGAGAGTTTGAATTACCTACTAGACATCTGTCTTCGGTCTCTCTGTACAAGGGTATGTCAGGACAGCCTGACATGAGGATACTTCCCCCTACAAGTAAACCTTGACCAAATATTCAAAATAACATAGTATTCGAATTCCAAATAAGATCCCCTCGACACAGCTATACACTGGCTCATATGAGGAATGGTCACCTTCTCCAAGTAATGTTACCTGAAATAACAGCACTTAGCTGGATACTCCACCAGACTAGATGAATTCTTGTCCTGGAATCCGGTAAGACCAAGAGACCACAAGAAAGATATACTATAACATAGCTAACTTGTCAATTGGGGGGGGGGGGGATTAATGTTTATTTACTTCTTTACTAACTCAATATTTGACAGGTAAAGGAGAACTTTAATGGAATATTCGAATATCTATGTATCAAGGAGAGTAAAAAATGGACATTGGGTTTACTTTCAGCAGTCTCGTAACTCTTGCTTTCCTTATTTTGTCCTTTAGTCCCCACATTTCATGAGCGATGTTTCTTACAAAGGGGGAAGAATTACTGTTTTCTGAGTCAGAATTTATCCATCTGACATTTATCGTTGGTTAGTTTTTGACCTTGAAGTAGTATATATTTTTTTAGCTCCTTACAATAAGTGGTTTAATGCTTTGTCTGGAGCGATTTCCATAAAAAAAAAAAAATTTCATATAGAGATCAAGTGTTAGCACCAGGAAGGAAGGGACCCCTTGATTTCTGAGAACTTTGAAGTGAAACCAAACAAAAAAAAGTTTGAATGCCAACTAAACACTATCCGAGAGTTTGCCAGGACACACAAACCCTGACCAAATATTCAAAATAACATAGTATTCAAAACCCAAGTAAGATCTCCTCGACACGGCTATACACTGGCTCCTACAAGAAATAGCGCACTTTCTCCTAGTGATGTTACATCAAGTAACAGCACTTAGCTGCATACTCCACCAGACCAAAGGAATTCTTGTCCTGGAATCTGAGGAAACCAAGAAAAGACCGCAAAAAAGCTAAACTATAATGTAGTTAAGTGGTAAATTGGGGAGAAGAAAATTAGTGTTCTTCACTTCTTTACTAACTCAACATTGAGGAGGTGGAGGAGAATCTTAGTTGAACAGTCAGATATCTATGTATCTCATATAAAAATCAAGCGTTAACTCCAGAAAAGGGGTCCCTTGATTTCTGAGAGCTAACTGAGCTAAAATGAAAAAAAAGTTGTTGCGAGGAAAAAGTTTGTGTGCCATGTTAAAATAACTTATTATGCAAGAATTTATATAAAAAAATATTCTTCAAAATAAAGAGCATCATTGTTCAAAATCTTCTGCAAACAATCTGTAAGCGTTTGGATTTTGTCAAATGGTACTTGTAAGGAATGTGTATCCAGAGGATTTCAGTACTTACCGATTCAGTGTTGAGTATAGAGGGAGAATGGCGAGTCAGTCCTGGAAATGGCCGAAGTAGTTTACAATATGAAAGCCACCTTATTTTCTTTGTTCTTGAGGAAGTTTTTAACTTTGATTTTTTTTTTTGAGGGGCTAAAATTTAAAAAAATCTAACTTTAACCTAACCCTTCACATGCTTAGTGTCATCTGCCTTTTTACATTTTTTTGCAACTTTCAAATTGTAAACTGTTTCGGCCATTTCCAGAACTGACTTGGGATTCTCTGTCAATATTCGGGACTGACTCAGTAAGTACTGAAATCCTCTGGATACCCATTCCTTACAATTACCAGTCGAAGTATCAATCCTTTGGCTTTGAAACTTCATTGAAAGACTCAAGTCAGCGACCCTTCATAAAATGCTGCAAAGATCAGAATAGACTGCCATCAGATGGAGAAATGTCTGAACTATAGGCCGAGGATGTCAGAAGCTAATCAGGATGAATCCCTCCCCCTGTGTGTGCATGCTGCAAAAAAAAAAAAAACATTTTTCCAAAACAACTCCAATATGTTTCAACTAAGAAAGTAAAAATTAAGAGAAAGACAGAGTGTGTATGTAAAGGGAAAGAGACAAGAAGTCATTCTTTGATGAAACAAGTCACCTAACTCTCCAATCCTATCCTGAACCATTTGAAGTATTAGCCTTCACGGCAAAATTAACATTTTCAGTTTTCAGAGAGAACTGTCATAAGAGGCAAAAAGGAAAATAAGGCAAGACAAGACGAAGAGAAGAAGAGAGAAAAAACAGGAAAAGCGAAAGAAAGATAAAGTGAGGGAGAGGAAGAAAGAGAAAGAAAAAGAAAAAATAAGGCGGTATGGTTTTAACAATTTGGCAGAAATTATCTTTTTCTGAATTGAATAAAAAAGAAGAAAAAAAGCACATTTCAACTAAAAAGCAGAGAACTCACATTCATGGTAGGCAGTAGCGATTTAAGCGGAAATCCGCTTTTTCTGAATTAAAAAAAAAAAGAGGAGGAAATCTGCTAAAAAGCGGAGAACTCACATTCATGATAGACTGTCCAATTATTTTAACATGGCACACAAACTTTTTCCTCAACCTAATATACTCCTTTTTTATGCATAGTTCCAACTGTAATAGATAGTTGAGCTTTTTTCGCATTTGCAGCCTTCAGTTCCCATGCACCGGGCAACTGGATTAATACTTTTCATTTTTCTGTTTGCCTACATAAGTGCCAAGTTAGTATATTATTTTGCAACCATCTTTCCTGATCTGATGAGTACTTTTAGCACAAAACTCTGAATCATTACTAGCTCTGCCCTCATGATATTGAGCACTTTTTTTTCTGACTAACTTTTTGACTTATGGTGGCATTCACCATGGGGCGGTTGAGTTGGCTCCTTCATTGAGTCTCGAATGAAGGCCAATCAGCACAGCAATCCATTGTCAATATTGAGACGAATGACAGCCAGTCTTGATTCCAGCAGCAATGTGGGCAGATAATGAGTTTTGCATCATGTATCACCGTTCCGAGCCACAGTTTGAGTTGGCCACCACACTGTTTATTCCAGCCCCAAAGTGGAACTGCATTGATGGCTTCTCTCATGAATTCACCTCATTAATACTGAAGAGCATGGCTGAATCAGATAAGATGCTTCGCAAGAACAGCTAGCTGAAGGGAGGATATTCAACTAATTTGTTTGAATCAGTTCATTAATGTGGATTAATATAGCAAATTGGTCTGGAATTCCCTCTTGTATATATATAACAATTGGAAGAATACCCTTCCCAGGATAGTTTTGCACCACTTTTATATCCCCTTATGATAATTAAAATCAAGATATAATACTACTAAACCTCGTCTAGAATCCTTATTTCAATTTTGATAAAAATCCATTACATGATTTTCATTCGAGAAAATGTCTACAATTTAAGGCTTAAGCATAAAAAGTCTTAAGAAATTGAAATTCAGAGAATCTTGCTTAATTGATGTCTAATGACACTATAGATCAAATTCAATGCACATTTAAAACATTTGAATTTGCAAATGGGAGGTTTTGCCCATATTATGTCCTCTAAAAACCCTTTAAAATAATCCGAAGAAACTGAAATTTGGGACATATTAATTAATATCTTATACTTATTTTTTTAAATTTCACAAATTGGAGGTATCTGAATTTTCACAAAGGGCTACCATCTCCTCTTTGCTCCTTTTGCATAAAACTAAATCAAACTAAATATAGCTCACATTACCCACCCATACCTCAAGCAACTGTGTTCCAAAATTCATGATTGGTTAATTATTTTAGGAGTGAATCCTATACATAGCAATATATAAACATATACACAAAGCTAACTTTATATAAATAAAGATAATACAGAAGTGTTGAATGACTACACAAATGCATTCATATTTCAATCACAGATTTATTCAAATCATTGATTTTAATACATATCTGTTAATATTTTTATATGACTAAGCCGTCTGAGGACGATTATTCTACTAGTTACCAGAGATGTGAGTGGCCAATGGCAAAAAAGCCGAAATAGAGATAGAATTTCCGAACCTGCATCCCCGTGTGTGTGTGAGAGGAGGGGGGCACCATTACCACTAGAAATAGAAACCTTCTTTAACCAATCCCATCTAAATTTGTTAATTTTTTGCCGCAATTTACCTTCATGTTTATGAAGTTACAATCAGTTTCAACTAAGAAAGTCAAAATTAAAAGAAAGACCATATGTAGGAGGAAGGAAACAGGAAGTCATTCTTTGATGGAAACAAAAGTCTTATACCTCCCCTACCCGTGGCATGAATCGATTGAAGTACGAGGAAAATTACATTTTCAGAGAGATGTCATGAAGGGGGAAAGGGAGGTAAGACAAGACAAGATTGGAAGAGAAAAAGAGAAAAACAGGAAAAAGGAAAGAAAAAGAAAACGAGAGAGAGATGAAGAAAGTGAAAAAGAAATAAAATTCAGCAAAATATGGACTTAAGCCTCTAGCGATTTGCAGAAATCAGTCTTTTCTTATTAAAAAAAAAAGAAGTGAATTTCGACCAAAAAGCAGAAAACTTACATTTAGTGATTTTAGCGGAAATCCGCTTTTTCTGAATTAAATAAAAAAGTGGAGAACTCACATCCCTGCGTTATGTATAAGAATGATTTTTAAATGTCATCTGTATTTAGTTTTATCATTTGCATAATAATAACGGCATAATCACTTCGACACACAAGTTTCCGTTAGATCACCCAAATTAAGCGATGTTGAGCCTGGCCAGTACAAGATGGGTGACCATTTGGAAATACTAGGCACTGTACGTCATCTCCCCTAACCAAGATATACATGCTGACTGGGGAACGCATGCAAATTTGTATATCCCATGAAAAACTTCCACTTTCAGTGGAAAACGGAATGCCTAACGCTTGGCGGATACCACAAAAACGTGGTATTACCAGTTATTGGATTATTTGATGAAAACCTTAGAAGGGTTGTAAAAAATTTAGATGAATAAACAAATTCTTCCTGGAAACTGAATTATCGAGAAAATGCTAACCAATGTTTTTCTGCTGTGAATTTTGCATTTACTTTTCAGCATTGGAAGGGGGGGGAGGTTTCAGTTCTTGAAAAGGAATTGATTTATTTGTTTCATATGTCAGTATTAATCTGGTTATTATAGGAGGGGATGCACATTTCAACGATTTAGTGAGTGAATTAAGCAGCACGTTCCATCATGTCTGTGTGTAGATTCTTTCAGTTTGATTCTCAACGACAGATTTTGAATTCAAAAGTTGGTCGGCATTCGTTCAATAGCTCTGTTTGTGCTAATCACTAAAATCATTAGTTATAGATGGAACATTTTTTTTTAGGTAAAAGTTTTAGAAGAATTTACATTTCCTGCTGAAAACCTTTCTTGTGTCGATGAAAGGAAATTATGTTTCGGAATTTTTGAGATGAGGATTGATCATTTGTATTATTCGGACTACTGTTCTCATCTTGAAAGGAATTTGTTTATTCTTTAAATCTTTTACAAAAATTCTAAAGATTTCATTGGATGTATAATGTTACTGTCATGGTCAATTTCACTTGAATTCTAACGACACTCCTCTGATGAATTTACTTGAAAGAAGATCTTTGGAGAAAATTTACTAAAAAATGAACATGTTTTTATTAGCTACTAACTGTACATACCCGGTGTTGCCCGGGATGGAGTATAATCATTTTAGTTTTTAATTTGTATTTGTTTACACATTTTACAACTTATACAGAAAAAGAAATAAAATTTTAGTTGTAAGGTAGACAACTCCTATTATATTCTTCAATTTAAAAATATGAATTATCCCCCTTAGTAGAGATATACTTAGGAATGATGACACCATTCATGTATGATGTGGCACATGACCTGTTTCGATATTGAAATTTAAAAGTTTTCAGATATTATTTATTTCTTTTTAGAGTGTTGAAAATATGATTTTTTAACAATTATTTAGTATTATTAGACGAAAGAATGTAGCAGTATTACTAATCTGTAATAACAACGAAATTTGATGCTGATAGAAAAAAATGGCTTCCATCTTTAATTGACATTTGCTGCATAAAAAAAGATGTCTTCTCCGTGAAAAATATTCCAAGTAGGAATATTTATTAACAAAGAAATTAAAGTGAATTACAATTTTCTCTTTATAACAACACAGACCAATGCTAAAGAAAAGGAAATGGCTATTCAGAATCAAATATTGATATTTTAGGATGAAAGCTATTGAGGTCTGAAGTTTAAAATCTGGCTAAGTTAATTTTAAATACAAGATTTTTAACTGTTCCATTAACCAATATTTATCTTTAAATATAATAATGGTAAACTTACATTGTCTTTGACATTCACTTGTGATCCGGCATCAAGGAGCATCTTGACGATTTCTGGTTTTCCTTGAGATGCCACATGAATAGGGCAACAATCATGCTGTTAGGAGATCAAAAATAAAATAAGTTATCTTTTATAAATAGAGATAGAATCCAAAATAAATACACACAACTAATTTTTACAATGGTAATCAAATTTATCTTACATATTTTAATTTTATTTTGTTTGTTAGTTTGATACAAATCTATATACTATAGGAACACGTGATTGGCAGAGTACACATCACTACGGCAGTAATTTTTACGATGTCAATATCCGAGTCTGAATCTTACGTAAATCTAAAGGATTTCTTTCTTTTTTTTTAACTGGATACGTGTTTCATCAATTTAAAGAAATTAATATAACATAATAACATAAATATATATATTTTTAAAACTAAGTGACCTTTTTTTGATAATCCACCAAAGAATAGACAAAGGGTGTTTGGCATTAATTCAAAGGGAATTATTTTTGCTTAAAAACATAATTTCTAATGTTTTTTGCCAATAAAAACAATACTGATATAACTTGGTTATAAGTTATAATAACAAAAATAACCAGAGTATAAGGTCTTTGAAAGAGGATGGTTTATTACAACGTATATCTTGTACAAAACAATAGCACTACCGGTAATCCAATAGGATTAACCTAATACACTCGAATACTGTTGAATACAGTCCACCATACATAGTACTGTTAGTAGTATATATATACTACAGACTAGTACACTTATCAGCATTGAGGAGAGTTAGGTATCCCATTACAACCAATACAATCATCGTAGTTACTAACTCTTTAATGCAAATACTAAATACCATATTTTTTTCCATGAAATTTCAGAAATATTTTTCTTCGTACTATCTATAAAGCGGTATAAGCTAGGTTAAGATGGAAATTTACATACCCAGATACTGTACCAACACCGCCCAAGGGGCGGGTATAAACTAGTACACTTAAAGATAATTGGCCAATCTTCATCAAACTTGATATATGACTTCCTTTGACACCAAGGAGTGTTTTAAAGAGATCTTTGAAGCGCATTATTTCATAAGAATGAGCCTCTCACTCATTGAAAAGTGAACTGGCAAAAAAATCAGTGACCCCTAGGTCAAACCATCCAATGATTTTAAAAAGATTTTAAATTAATAAATCTGAAAATTGAATGAAAATATCCATTTTTTTAACTTTTAAATTATATGTTTGCCTTTCCTCTTTGCAAATTAAATCAGCAGATAGACTTTTATTACTTTTATTTCCTCATTTGATATGTGAATTCGCTTTTTTTTTTCAATATTCATAATTATTTCGAAAGAAAACCTTCGATGACAGAGGGAGAAGACTAGATAATCATTACTCGCTTCCATTCTGGTTATGTACTTACACAATGACTATTTATGGTAAACTCAATTGGCTTAAAACTTTTTTTAAATATTTATTTTTTAGCACAAATTGGACACAAATGAGTAAGTAAAGCAAAATAAATTGTTTTTGACTAATTTCCCAACTGTATTTCCTTTAAAATAATTCATGTCGGTAATAGTAATGATTATCTAGTTTTTATGATATTTTGAATTACCACCTTCAAGATTTTTATATTAATGAGTTTTTCAATTGGATAATGAACAACACTTGTTACAAAGGGCAGAATTTGATTACTTAAGACAGCTCAACAAGTATTAGTTGACGTTGGACTTTAAGACGACTTTATTGTAATCAGCAGGAAAGCAATCACAATCACACCGGCATAAAGAAAGTGCCTTATTACTTTTTAAATAGTCCAATTTTTGTCATGGCTACTTCTACACAGACACCTTACACCGGTCTATGGGTGGGTCTGTCCTGTGCAGTTCTAGGAGGTCCACCCTCCCAGCCTTCGCCTCCCCTCTTTGGGGAGGAGTAAGTTTATTGCTTACTGCCTGAGGCGCCCCTACCGGGGAATGCCGACGGGGCTGCCCAGACAATTTTTAATGGTCAGAGTGCTCACCTCTCGGGCGCTGGCTTTTCAAACCCCACTTTACCGACCCGACCTTGTGTCACCTCTTACTTGTGGAAGTAAGATAAAAACTGGCCTTGTGCCTAACTCCTGGAGAGGAGTAAATACATACTTCTACACAGACATGCACAAAGTAAATAGACATCATTATTATCATTAATAACGAAAAATACTGTCAGAGGGCCTTGATCGACCTAAGCAAGATGATATTGATTATTTTCCTCTCTGATGAAGTGAACAACTGTTTGGTTAACAGTGGAAAGTTGAATCCTGAGCTTTGCACCGATTTGATGTTAATTAAGTCCACCTTCAAATTAACCTATAATATGGCTGCTCTGAAACCGAGGATTCTAATGATTCTTGTGTTCATGTCACCCCTAAAAGGTGATATATGATAACGATTTTGATATCTGAAACACAAAAAATGTCAATTAGCATAAAATATAAATACTTCAAACTTTTGCTGGCCATCAACAAAGAAAGCAGAAACTTTATTTTTGTAGGGTGTCTGTTTACTCATTTCATGTCTGTGTAGTCAGAAACTCTTAGAATTTCCATCATAAACAGGTAGTTTTTTTATTTTATTTAAATTTTATTTTCTACTTGGGAATGTTTATGCAAAACTCGGAATCTGCATGGAATTTCAAACTAAACCCACAGGATTAGGTTGTTCTCGATCCATCAGCCGTGACCGCGAATAAGTCTTAAATAATTTTTATAATATTCTTGGCATCCCCTGTACTGAGGATTGAACCTTCAACCTCCAGAAGACTGTCACTTAGAACTGATTATTACTTAGCACTTTATCCATTGCAGCCGAAGTGTCCATCTTCTTTTCTCCTTTGTTGTAGACGTCTTCTTTTTCTCAATGACAGCTTTCATAAACGTTACTAATAAAGAAACATCACAAATGTAATTGGGCTTTAAGAATCTATTTGGGGTCTTATTCTTTTTATAGAGTGTATATGTATACAGATAAAACAACTACAACCTCCTCCACTATGGAGGGGGGGGGGACAGGCATCCAAAAACCTAACTGCTCTCTCTGGTGACTCAGTGAAAAAAAAAGGGAGACTTTCCTTGCTCATTCACCATGTAAGACTAGTGGCTTCCTGTGTCTGTTACATAGCTCTTACTTGGAAAATTCTACTAGATCTAATTTTTAATCTTACGTGGAAATTTACCATACTATTTCTATCTTTACACACCTGCATCTAAATATTATTACACTACTAGACAAACCCTGTCATTATTGGTGGAATGGGTACGCTAGTTTTAAATAGTTCTCTGATATCTTATCAACCTAAATTAGTTTTTAAAAAAAAAAGAAAAAAGAAACAAAATCAGAACTTACCGTATAGGAGACCCAATTGACATCAACTGATCCTTCCTTTAGAAATTTCTTTACCTCTGAAATCCTTCCATAGCCACATGCCTCCCAGAATTTCTCTTGTCTGCTAACAGCTTGCCCCATCTTTTTATCAGTTGGTTATCTGAAAAGAATTAGGATAGCGATCTCTTAGATAAAAGATATGCACAGACCGTAGTTTGTTCATAGTGTTATATTATATAGATCAAAGTCAAGTTCATGGCTAGGGTAATGAACTATTGTGTGATGATAAGAGCGACTTATCTAAACAGAATAAACAACCTCATGTTACACAATCCCACTGTCGGCAAAAGCAAAAAGGGAAAGCTCTTTCATAGAAAAAATACTATGCGGAAAGTAATTTTTTATCAACCAATCACTGACGCTCTAATTACGATAAAAGCTTCTTGTTGTGAACAACAAAAGTGAGTTCATATTTATGTTCGTATGTAATGTTGTAACAATAGAGATAAAAACTTACCAGCTTCAAAGCATATAAGATGTTTTGCTTGTAGGATAGCCATTTCCCAGAGTGAAAAAAACTTGTGTTCATAATCACAGATTTTTGTGGTTGGAACTAATTTGCATGTGTGAGAAACTAATTTGCATGTGTGAGAAACTAATTTGCATGTGTAGAGACCAACTGACTTTAAAAAGATGGCGAGTGAAATTTTAGACAGCTGAGACAAAGGGTTGGTAATTTTGTTAAGTATTGTTACGGTAGTGTGTAAGCAGGAGTTCCTTCCGAAGTTTGGACAGTCATTATGACCACATTACACCTGCAGGAAATTTTCATACATCTTTGTACTTTACAAATGCACATACTTTGCATATTGATCTTGTGGTGATTGACCTTTGGATATTGATCTTCTCTACAAGTTATTGTGGCTGAGATGGTGGACAACCAATTCGACCCAAAGCTCATTACCGTTTTTAGGCACTGTCTGTAGTCGAGTGGTTAGATGGAAAAAGTGGAATTAGTATGTGCCCTGTGTGAAATGAAGCAGATTGAATGAGTCATTCTCTCAAACTTATTAAGTGCCGTCTCATGCTACAATGACCACATGCGTTCCGACTGGTGAGTCTGTCAATCGTTTTGCAGACCCATGCTGTGTTTAAAAGATCCACAGAACTTTGGTGTTGATTCAACTTAGCTGGTCTGATTGGATAATTAGTGATCTGATTGGCAACCCCAAAACGGGAAAAACTCACCGTGAACAATTACAAATATCTATCGGAACACAGTTGTGTAATAATAATAACATACTAGCGGGACCTCTGGAAATTCCACAGTTGTAGTAGTCTTCTGTAATGTAGTTTCAGAATATATCTGGTTATCTCCAAAACCCTAGGAGTTTGTAACATATTTCCATTCTATGGACTTCGCCATAAAACACAGATCCCCACAATATTATTGTTCCACCTTTGTTTAAATTGAAACATACTTATTTCAGTATTCCGGTTAATGTCGTTTTAGAATATATCTGGTTATGGGGGGGGGGGTCTTTTTCCAGAACCCTTGAAGGTGTTTGTGACATATTTCCCTTCTATGGACGTCCAAAACGAATGCAGACCCCACAATATTATTCTACCATCTTTGAACAGAACAGATACTACACTTTAATCCTACCCTGCAGCTAAGAAAGTGTACTTTAGTTAGTTTTGTTTGACACAACAGCTACATCAGCTGAAATTTTTTTTAATTATTTTTTTTTGCGATTGGGCTGTCCCATCTTTTAAAAAAAGTGGTGGATGGTGAACATGAAATTGGCATAGTGTATTATATACAGATATTAGTGATGGAACGATTCCAATAAAACTACCGATTCTCTTCTAAATTTCCGATTCCGATACAATTACTGATTCCGATTCTTTTTAAATTTCTAAATATTTAGTTATAGAGTTTGTTTTTTTAAATTTTCGGATTACTGTAAAATCTCGTGCAATGTGTGCATATAGTTTTGCAAAAGTATAAGTACACTTGTGTGTGTGTGTGTGTGTGTGGGGGGGGGTACATTACATGATTAGATCTTTCTAACTTTTTTTTCCTTTAATCTTTTCCTCATAATTGATTTAAAATAGTGATTTGATAAACTCATTGTAAGATTTTCATCTATATTTTTTACTTGTGCCCATTTTTCCTATTTATCTACGTGTGCAATTTTACCTGTGACATTTTTACCTAAATTTGTTATGATATATACATTTTAGTTTTACTTGTAGTTTAAAAACAATAAATATTTATTATTTTATCATTAGTACCAACAATGGAAAACTAAGTTTTAAACAACAAAAAAATATGTATTATTTGGATTGTTTGGACTATTGCAAGATGAGAGCAATAGTCCGAACAATCCAAATAATACATATTATCAATCCTCATCTCAAAAACAAAAATTCAAAAAATTTAATAACAGAAAAACAAACTAAATTAATCTTTTTGGGAATGGGAAATTAGGCTAAAATTTTTCAGATTCTAATTCCAAATAGTTCCGATTTTTCCAATTCCGATTAATCGTCCCAATACTAATAGATATACAAAAAAAAGTTATGTTGCTCTTGTTGGGAGAAAATTTGAGGAATTCGATTGGTACTAATGTTGGGTTAAGGAACTTTGAGGTTTTCTGTGTACTTTTGTTACTCAGAGGAGGTTGAATTAGAAAGACTTTCTTCTTCAAACAAGATACATTTTGCTTTGTCCAAGACGGTCTGTTTGCTATTACCAATGTTAACACCACGAGTTTTATAAATATTCCTGATGATCGAGAAAAGAGAGAAAAGACGCGCGTATCTGGGCAGTGGTGGCATGAAACTTCACGGTGTGGAAAAAAGGAAACATGAAAGACTACAAAATATGGATAAAAGAAGAAAGATAGCAGAATGTGATGCATCATCTGCGGCCACTAAGTGTGAGAATGGTCACAATTCTGATAGCAACGACAGTTGTACTTGTGACAAGATCCTGTCTTTGACGGAAGTCATACTGCAACAGCACACCATAAGCCAGTTATGTTTTGCTGTTAACATTCTAACTGCTGAGATAGCATCGTCCTTATACCGTACAAAAGTCAGTGACTTAAACACGACATGTATCATAGCATCAGTTGCTGTGGGATTAAGGGTTACAATTTAAGCCACAGTGCTTTCATCAAAGGATCAACTTTAGGAGCAAAGCTATTGACACTACACTTTGGATAGTACTGCAACCATATTTGTCTTGTCAGTGTGAGAAACTTCAGGATCAAAGAAAGTCGGTTCAATCAGGACTTCACTCAAGTCCCACACTGGTGCAATGAAGTTTTCATGGTAGTACATGCAACTTATTTATCAGACGTAAATCATCTAGACCCTGAGGTAGCTATAGATCACTTTGTGGGTCAGCTGTTGCTGATGCACAAGTATACTATGCTCTGTGGTAAATCAAGACTGCAAATGAATTGAATTGTTGGAATCCAGACAACTCTAATGCTGTCAAATAAAACTGCAACTAAAAAAGGGAAATCTTCAGACTATAGATGATTTCGGCCATCCACCTGTAGCATTTATATGAATATCGCTTAAGTGATCATCATCGCCAAGAATCTCGAGCCAAAATCAATAATTCTCTAATGATCTTGAGGATGAAATTCCATTTGTGGTACTCGAGTGAAGTCCTTATTAAACTGAACATTTTTGATCCTGAAGTTTCTGACATTGACAAGCCACATATGGTTGCAGCACTCTGTCCAAGCATGGTGTCGATAGCCCTGATCCTTGAGGCCATCCTTTGATCAAATCACTGTCGCTTAAATTGTAATTCTTACCCATATAGCCTTTCTGCTATCCAACCTATCCTTGGATGAAGAGATCTGGCGGCCCTCTTTTGATGTGAGCAGCTCTCTGATACTACAGGGTTGGGTTGGGTTTTTGATAGCAACCGTCTGATAAGACCAGTATGTGTTAATTACTCTGCCAACAGCCATAATGTTTAAAAAGCCGTGGTAACCAGGTTTCTCCCTTTCTCTGATGTAGACCACTATTGGAGTTTATTCTGAATAATTAAGATGTTGTGAAAAGAAAAAATATATAGAATTCAGAGTTGAGTGTCCTCCAATTCATTTCTCAACAAAACAATAAGTTGACTGGAGACCACCTACTGAATGAGATTAGTGTTCAACCTCAACTTCCTCTACTTACTGCTCTTATTGGTCCTAATTGGGCCCCTGAAATTCAGTTGATCTCTTCTCCAAACCCTTGACTTTATTAGGAGATTCTCTTTTTATCTTCAAAATTACACACATGGACTAATACAATGGGAGAATTATCAGCTACACCAAAAACCAAGGTCAGGGCTCATTCATCACTGTTATCGTCTGGGAGAGAGTGGGAGATGGATCAGAAGCAAAAGAAAAATCCCTTCTTTTGAGAAATCCCCCCCCCCCTCCGATCCCAAATTAAGACATCACTGACCACCTTTTTTTCATTTAAATGTTTTTGTATTTCTACTTTCCAAATATTATTTTCCTTATGCACGCCTTGACTCGCAATTTGATCTACGAACAAGAAACGTAGATTCCAGGTAATTACATGGTCACAAAATTACACTGCCACATTCTCCTATGCAGCTGGAGACTGACTTTCTGTAGTAAGACAATTAGCAGTACATAGCCGGTTGTAGCCGGTAGTTAAGAAATTGAAAATTATTAATGATCCAGCTGAAAGTGGAGTCGTACAGATTGAAAATTTGAATTTATCCATTACAAGGAAGAGCAGAAAAAGTAATTACTCCAGGTTGTTGAACAGCATCGTCAGCATTTTCAGAAATCAAAGAAACCTGTCATCATTGCACAGTTGTAGTGATGAATGCCCTTATTAGAGATGGGCGGTTTTACCGAAAAAACACGGTTTTTCGGTTTCGTCTCCATACCGAATCGGTTTTTTTTTTTTAAACCGTAACCGTTCGGTATTGTGTTTTTACTACAGTAAGCCACCATATACAAGGAAACACGGTTGAAAAGATTTTCCGATTTGAATAAAATTGAATATTACCAAAAATGTTATATTAGTAAGAGGACAGATTGAACAAATATATGATAAAAACATTTAATGTACTTAGCAATACACATCGACCAGAAAACTGTTTGGATAATCACATATTTGAGGGTAGTTCTATTAAAATAGTCATATCTTAAAAACTAAAGCACTTTAAGAGCTCAAAATACCATCATTTTGTTAGGAAATGAATATCCTTACATTTTTCGTACCCAACTAGTAAATAAATTAATCTTTCATCTTTTTTTATGCATTAAAATTATAATTGTACGTTGTTTTGTCTTTCGGTAATAGTAATTTTAAATTATCTTATCCTAAAAAATATTGTCCTTTTTTTGAGCGAAAGTCAACAATGGCTGCTAGTATTGCTGATATAACAATCAATCAGCAGCAGCGTCTTGTAAAGCTTTGTAAATTCGTTTATAAACTTCTTTAAAAGTAAGATAAAAATACTTTTTGTACTTAAAAAAGTTAATCCTATTTGGTTCTTTTATAAAAAATACTTTAAAAAATACTGGTTTTCACTCAACTTTCGAACTTCTAGTAGTAATGACTTTCTAGTCGCCAATTAAAAAAAAAAAAATTAAGATTCTACTTTTTTAGGCGATTACGTCTTAAAGTCTTGGCGAAAAAAAGAAAAAACAAAACAACAAAAAATAGTTTAGAATTTAGAGTGGGGGATCAGTTTCACATATAAATTTAATGTAAAATGATCTCCGATTTCCCGGCCATTCTTGCCTTTTAGTGAAATTTATAAAATAAATAATTACTCTACCATTAACTCTAGGTACGAGTAACAAGCCCACCTCCTAAAAATGCCTTCTTGAACGTATCGTACCATTAACCTTAAATATGAGTGGCAAGCCACCCCTAAAAAACTCCCTTAACCCTAACACTAAGTCCGAATGGCAACCTCCATCCAAAACAAAACCCCTTCCTTAACCTTATCACTAACGCTAAGTCCGAGTAGGAAGCCCTAATCCTACAAAAAAAGCCATTAAAACCACACATAATCATCTAAACAAAAAAAAAAAAAGCAGACGCCCATAAAAAAAACGCACAGGATTTATTTGCCATAGAAAAAAATTGATTAATGCCCTAAAACGCTAGAATGGTCCGGAAATGGTGAATTATTCTACATTAAATATATGTGAAACTCGAAATTCTAACTGAATTGTTTTTTTTTCTTTCTGCTAAGTTTTCAGGGTGTTCACACTTAATTGCCCCTAGCCCTACCACTAACCTGAAGTTCAAGTGGTAAGCCCCCCTCCTCCCACAAAGACCCTCATAATCGTCTAAAAAAAAAGAAAAAAAAACAAAAAAACAAGAAAAACGCACAAGATTTATCTCCCATAGAAAAAATAATTAACTGTCCTAAAACGCTAGAATGGCCTTGAAATGGGGGATTATTTTATGTGAAACTGATCCCCACTTTAAATTCTAAACTAATTGTTTTTGTTTCTTTCTTTCTGTCAAGTTTTTCAGGGTGTTAACATGTAATTGCCTAAATAAAAAAAGTAGAATCTCATATTTTGGGGAGGTAAGGGGGTGAGTTAGCAGGAGGTGTAAATCTACAATAATGCTAAAGAAATCTTGCAATATATTCATTTTTAAACAGTCCTAGTATTAGATTTTAGTTTCTTGTACATAAAATGTATTACAATTCAACTTTGAGTTTTCTAACTTCTTTCTTTTAATGGATTCATGGTATTTTTAAAGGTATTGCAGCATAATTATGTGCACTTAGTGCAGATTACTTGGAAACCATTAATTTCTGGTAATTTTCAGTAGCATATTCTGATTCCTTGTACAAAAATACACTTATATGGTAAATTTCATTGCTTAATCTTGTGTTTTAACAAAGATATAACATTTTTACTGAAAAATTAGTGTAAAAAATGTGACGAAACGCATATGGTCTTAAAGAGGGGAAAGTATCCAATTGTGTGAGGCACAAAAATAGTCATAACTTCTTTATTTTTAGTCAGATTTAAAAAATTTAAAAAGATTCTTTCTTAGATCATCAAGCTCTTTCTATATATGCCATTATTGAGATATTTTAAGCAATTTAAATTTTTTCATGTGTATTGCTACTTGTAGGAAGAAATCTTTGTTTACAGTTTGTTTATCATTAACATTTTGAATTTTCAAATGAAAAAAAGAGAAATACGACAGACAACATGACATCGTATTTTTAGCATAAACTATTTTCAAATGAAAAAGAAAAAATCAAACGCGTTCCGTATGATGTCGAAAATCTATTTGATTCAACTCAAAATTGTAAAATAATTATTTGTTTGTTTCAGTTATCTAAAAAAAATAAGTTATTAAAATGAAATTTTAAAAAAAATACTTGTAAAAATAAATAAACGAAAAGTAGTGAGCGAGTATAAACATTTAAAAAGAAAAAAAGTAGTTGCCAATGCTAGTATCACTTTATTCGGATTTTTAAAATTATTTTAAACATTAGGCATTTCATTGTTTACTTTTGAAAAGCCACTTCATACATAAATTGTCATTTCTAGAGAACTATCTCTCAACTATACCGTTTTCTCTCCCAAAAATGGGTTATTCAAAAAGTAGACTATGCAACGATTTATATTTTACTAAATTGTTAATATGGTATTTATTTAGAGTTGACAATTTATTCGAAAGTTTAATTATTAAACTTTAATCCAAGTCATGAATTCTATGACTAAAATTACCTTAAAGCTTAAAAAATGACTTTAGGTGAATTAATAATCTCTACTTTTTTTAACCATTCTTCCTTTTCCTTTGGCGCGGTTTTCGGGTGTACTACTAGTCTTTTACGCATGTCTATAAAGTTTTATTACCCTGTCTTAAAAACAAATATTAACCCCAACACGCACCAGTTGACAGAACTTCGAGCACACAAAATGACAGACATCCCAACAGTCAACACCGGCAATTCGAGAAGTATATGGTGTGTTTATTTTACGCGACAAGACACAACGTCTTACAAACATTTTCACCTATTAAAAAATTAAAATTTTTATCTGTCAAATAATTTTGACAATATTTCATTTTCATCATCATTTTTGCTTAATTTTATTTGTAAAATTATTTTGTTTGTTTAAATAAATTTTCGTTTTTTAATTTCTTGCATTTCTGAGTTATATTTTAGCTTCTGATGGGTTAAAGAATTAGATAGAATGTATATTCAAACTCAGTTTTATTGTTCAGAAATCTTTCATGAATCTTTGGTCACTGTTTTAACGAGTTAACTGTTGAAAAGGTATCAGAACTTTGATTACAACAGTCAACACCTTAAAACTTATATGATTCATATCATGGAGAATGATTCAGTCACAAAATTATCGAAACAGTGGCATAATTCAACTAAACGTTGAATAATAACTAATCATCACACAAGAGAATGAATAGCTTCCATAGTAAAAAATTTTTTTTCAAAAAAACCGAAAAACCGAACCGTAAACCGAGGTTTTAAGGGAAAAAAACCGAAACCGATACAGAAACCAAAATTTCAAAACCGCCCAACTCTAGCCCTTATTTACCTTATTTTTTCAACGTCCTTAAGAAGATAGCATCACCGGACTGATTTATGCGGCCTCTACCCAGCATCTTAATGACATCCATTCCAATTAGTCTGTTGAAGCCTAACAGTGAACTGTCCACGACCAGAACATCAACTTTTATTGGGCTTACATTATCTACTGCTAGCATGATAGTCCCAAAGCTACTACTGCGGAGACTTTCACCGTCGACTGTTAGGACGTCCGATGCCTGCCGACTCCAAGGATCGCACACTGATCCAGTTACAAGAGACTGAGGACATTCAGAATCCATGAGTGCTATGCGCTTTTTGCCATTAACAACATCTTTAATCACAGGGAACGCCTATTTTAATTTGAATGGGGAGAGAATAGCACTGACATCTCGCCCCCGTTTCCGTTTCCCGGATAGTTTTTCATGAGGTTCCCTGTTTTGTTGCAGAGATAACGCATAGCCGACCTTTCTCTCCGGTTTCTAAAACTACTGCGCTGCATGCTATCTCTTGCCAGATGGTTTGGGCCATCGCATCTGAACAGTTGAAATCACTCTGACTAGTTTCATGAAGATTTGGCGTATGCAAGGCCTGCTTAGGTTGCACTGCAGCGGCTAAATGTTCGTCCCCGGTGTCAGCCAATACGGCGTAAGCTCTTTCAAGTATCTCTTTTAACGTTAGCGTTTCCATTCTGGTGGACGATTGGAGGAATCCTTTAACGTGACTCAGTAGCCCATTGATAAAGGCACTCTTTATCCAACATTCTGGCGGCATTTCATCTACCAGCCGTGCTAGCCGTTGCAAGTCTGCTAGGAATTTTTCTGCAGTCTCTCCTGGACGAAGGCAGCGCGTGGTAAATTTTTTCAAAGCCACAAACGAATCCATTCCATAGGCTTTTACAAGAGCGCGTTTGATCTCCTTGACTTCATCTCGTTGCTTTTTTGATAGCTGCTGATATGTTTCTCGAGTCGCGCCTTTCAACCGTAGTGGCAGAACTTGCTCTATCTTGGTTATCTTGCAATTTCAAGTCTTCCAACCATTTTACTATTGGTACATCTGTCGCAGTGCAGCAGAACTCTGGGATAAGCAGAATGTCAAATTGTCTGGAGGCCATAATTTTAGTAAGGCCGAATTAGCTTGAGTGTGACTATCATATCAAAGAACCGCCAAGTATGAGCCATTCCAAATACACGCCTTATTCCTGTCCCAAAGAAAAAGTAAAAAAAGACAGACCCTTGCTGTTGACATTGTCACTTTTATTTTAATTCTGTCTTGTGTCTAATTTGCATACGTTACAAATCTCGTTTCGCTCGAGACGAGACTTGTGACTCATAAATTCACTTATTTTAATTTTAACTATAATCTATATTTTACTTAAGCATCCAGTCTCGTTAGCAAACACGGCATGCCACCCGGTGCCTCTCTGAACGACGAACTGCAGCAGTATGGGGGTTCTCCCTTTCAACCTCGTTACAATTGTCTATGCTTTTTTTTTTACCTTGAAAAGGTTGGTTTATGAAAAAATAGAAAGTATATGCACAAACACATATTTTTCCCACATCTAATATATATATACATGGCGCTGATGATATTTGTTTGCAAAATTACTTTTCTACGAAAAACTAACACAGTAGTTTAATTTTTTTTAGATTTATAGATCAAACTTGAGTCCCTTGGTCTTCGTGACTTGCTTTGTCGATTTCAATTTATGAACCCGTCTTTGGCATTGATGACAGCCTCAGGTCTGTGTCACTCTTTTCCAACTTAGGCCCCTAAGGGTTCTGGTGATCCTGGACTTAGTTTGTTCCTCATATTGCAGCTAGATCTGTTGGTGTTTCATTCCAACGTACCCCACCAGCGCGTATGACAGGGTGCGGAGTCTTGATGCCACATGTACAGCCTTTATGCAGTTATTTGGTCAATCTAAAGTTTCATTACTTCACCCAGAATGCAGATTTAGTTATCAGTGTTCAGCCTGAGGCCCTCAGGGAAGAACTGGAGTGGCATGAAGTCACCTTCAGTGACGAACTCAGGTGTTCTGATAGCGTCAGATCATGAATCGGGCATATTTCTATCTGATGTCGCCTCGTCGTCGAATTCTGAATCTTTCAATTCTTTTTTACCTTTTCTACCATCCTTCTGATGACGCTGATGAAGTCTGAAATCTTATTTGTCGTTCTGGCATGGATTCCGAGGAGAACTCGGACTCTTTCACAAATATGAGGCTTTAAAATTGACTATAATCAATTATTCTGCAAAAAAAGAATGGAAATATATCCACCGTTTTCATGAATTCAAGACTGGCAACAAACATAAGAAACATGCATAAAATTAGCAGTTGTAAATTTGTGTATATATTTAAATAAATAAATCCGAAAGTTTTTTCCACCTCTCCTAAGTATATTAACATCAAAGTGGCTTATGCTTATTTAATTCTATGATAGAACATATTATTTACCTCCTTGCAAGGAGGTTAGACACAAGGTCAGGCTTGATTTTGAGAAGCCAACGCACTAAGGTGGGCGCACTCTGGTCTACAAAAATGCCTGAGCAGCCCTGTTGGCATTTCCCAGTAGAGGCATCACAGGCAATTAGCAATAAACTAACCCCTTTTCTAAAGCCTGGGATGGTGGGCCTCCTAGGACTGAACAGCACCATACTTCGACCAGACAGCAACAAAGCTACTGTTGGAATGATTTGTATCACAATTTTATGATGCAACATTTTATTTACCTCCCCAGGAGGTTAGGCACAAGGCCAGGTTTATCTTACTCTCACAAGTAAGATGTGACCCAAGCTCGGGTCGGGAAAGTGGGGTTTGAAAAGCCAGCGCCCGAGAAGGTAAGCACTCTGGCCATTAAAAATTGCCTGGGCAGCCCCGTCGGCATTCCCGGTAGGGGCGCCTCAGGCAGTAAGCAATAAACTTACTCCTCTCCAAAGAGGGGAGGCAAAGCCTGGGAGGGTGGACCTCCTAGAACTGCACAGGACAGACCCATAGACCGGCGTAAATCAAGCCCCGAAGGCCAAGACGATACCAGTTTATGGCGTGTATCAATCAATGATACGACATATCATTTTGAACTACTGTATATATAGTAATCTGTGATCAGACACAAACAGTTATAGATATTCTTAATTTGCATACTTATTTTATAAACAATTTCTAATAAATTAATATTCTGTAATATCCATTTGTAATTTGTATGGTTTTATTTTCTTATATATATTCAATAGTTTTGTTGATAGTAATATTATAATTATTAGTAATATTAATTAAAATGATTTAATAAAAAAAGGATAACATTTTAAAAATTTTCTTAGAATTTAATTATCATCAATTTTCAAGGGAGCTAATTTACATGAAAACTTCCAGTTTAAATTTTACAACATTAGTAAAACGTCTGATATTGCTGGGAAGCTGAGAATGTATACTACACTTTTATCTTAGCCAAAACGTTAAGGAACCATAAAAATAATGTTTTTATGGCTAACCATATTTAAACCCTGATTTAACTGCAAATCTATTTTTATATCATCTTTAATGGGGGTGAGTAGTGTAGTATATGTTCTGTTGTCATAAGACCATTTTTCTAGGAACTACCGTTTTTTTGTAGGAAGGTAGTGTAGTATCTGTTCTCTTGTCATGATACCATACTCGCAGGCATTATCTTCTCCTTTTATGGGGGGGGGTTAGTGTTCGTTTCAGTCATTACCTGCTCCTTTGGGAGTCAGTGTAGTATATGTTCGATCACCATGATACCATCCTCCCAGGCTAGCAAAAACACAGTTGCTATAAAGTTAGGTATGTGTATATGTTTATATATTTGTATGTATAGGATTCTCTCCTAAACTAATTAACTGATCATTATGAATTTTGAAACACAGCTACTAGATGTAAGGGTGGGTAATGTGAGCTATATTTAGTTTAATTCAGTTTTATGCAAAGGGGGTAAAGAGGGAATGGGTGGAAAAATTAAAGAATTGTTTTGGCATTGAATAACCAAAAAAGAATGATATGTTGTAAAACATACAAACCAAAAAAGAAGTATTAGTATAGATAAATTAAAGGGCAGTTTTTGTTTGTTTGACCACAAAAAAATAAGAAACTACCAAAACTATATCCATAAACTATATATATTCTGCTCCAGTAGCACCTAAGGCAGGTAATGGTAAAAAGAATTACTGTAATATTGATTCATTTTGAGTAATCATGGACTAAACAAACCGCGCGTGCGTGGTCCCCCTCTGTATGTGACTCGATGTGGCGAGTGTAAAATGCAATAAATTTGGGCAATTTGGGGCATTTTTGATCCCCTTTGACCCCTGGGGGCGCGAACCAGAATTTTTCTGGGGTCAAGAATGCTCATTTTATATCCAGAACAATTGCCTCTACATTTTGGCCAAGTTTCAGAAAAATTGAATGGATGGATCAAACGTTATGGGAGAAAAGGGTCATTTTTTGCCATTTTGGGGGCTTTTGACTCCCTGGGGGCGCGAACCAGATTTTTTCCAAGGTCAGCGATACTTATTTTCTATTAGGAACAATTGCCTCCACATTTTGGCCAAGTTTCACAGAAATTGAATGGATGGATTAAAAGTTATGGGGCAAAAAATGTCATTTTTTGCCATTTCGGGCCTTTTGACCCCCTGGGGGGCTAACCAGATATTTTTTCTAAAATCGTAGAATGTCACTTTCTAACCTGACCAAAGTTACAACTTCATGCAAAATTTCAGAGAAATTCAATGGATGGTTGTGGAGAAAAATCCGGCCAAAATGTAGAGGCAATTGTTCTGGATATAAAATGAGCATCCTTGACCTCAGAAAAATTCTGGTTCTCGCCCCCAGGGGGTCAAAGGGGGGTCAAAAATGCCCCAAATTGCCCAAATTTATTGCATTTTACACTCCCACATCGAGTCACATACAGAGGGGGACCACACACGTGCGACTTGTTATATTTATCTATTTGCAGATTTTTGCCTGAGTGTCAAATATAACTAATAAGGACTTCTACGGACCCCTGCACGGAGATGTTGTGCTCAATTTTCCATTAAAATTTCATGTAGAATTATCATCCTCTTTCGATAAAAATGTCGACTTTTATATAAACTTAGGATCTCTTTTTTAATATATGCCAGGATAAATATTGAAATCAAGTAATGAAACGGATTCATTGCAGCTAACGAATTAGTCTCAGTCCTTGAATGAAGTAATGTACAAGCATGCAGGATACTGCCAGTCAGCAACAAGCTATGGTTTCAAGTTGATTGAAATATTAATGCATAAATGATATTTGGGATTAGTGATTATACAAGCCATTTTGATAATGCCCCTATGTAATGTAACATTAAACGGTGCTTGTGCATTATGGCAACAAACCAAATTTCCTTCCTTATTTCTAGAAGAGTGAATGGAATTTTTTTGCGGGAGGGGAGATAATTCACACTGTCTTAATTCTTTTCTTAATTCGCTGAAACCGATAGCGCATGTATCTCGTACACTTTTACCAGCGGAGAAGAGCTGGGCATCATTTTTGCGGTAACAAGTTTCACTGTTTCGTGCACGGAAGAAGATTTTTATTTCAAACCGACCATATACTATTATTAACAATTCATGGATCGAAAAAAAGGTGTTACCTACACAGATGGAGAATCATCCTTCTAAATTATAACTACAAGATGGAGTATCTCCCATCTTTAAAGATTTAAAGCTAAAACTAAGACTTTAGAACAATAAAAAAAATGTTAATGAGTAAGCAACTTAGAGTACACAATAAAAATTATAACATATTACCATCATCCGGTTTTGGTATTTAAAGAGCTACCATTGTCCCGGACTCCAGGGTGGGCAACACCAGGCAACATCTCACGTCGGCTCTCCATAGGTTTGATACCAGTCATGTTGCATGCAGTCAAGTCACTTTGTATGCACTCAAGCCAAGTTTTCCTTAGTCTTTCATGCACCCCCGTACCTGGGGTATCCATACGTGTTATTTAGTTTATGCAGGAGGTGGCATGCTGTACATGGCCAAACCACCTGAGACGCTGAGCACGTAAGGCATCCAAAATCAATTGAATATTAAAAGATAGTAACAGTATAGTTTCAACTAATCTCCATTATTAATTGAAGTAATAGTATAGATCCGACTTCAGACAGACAGATACCAAATATCAATTAGTAATAGATATATACAGAACTAACAAGGCTACCTGGCGTTTCCGGGGACAAAAGTGTAACGTAACATAATCTCTCTCCACCCCCTCTTTCTTCTCCGCCCAGCCCATTCCTCTCTCTGGACATACAACTTGAGTCGACGTAAGGGAATTAACTATAAAAATAAAATCAGAGTTACCTCCCTTTAGTTAGTGGATGGAAAGCAGACCCCCTCGCACCAGAGATCTGCACCAGTTTAGGGTAAAAGAATGAATAATTAAAAAACAAAAATTCATATTATTCCCCTGGGGTAACGCCGATCAAGAAAATAACAACTTTGTGGGCGTTTGTTTTGTAGTTTTAGAGGTTTAGCTGGGCATACACACAGACAACTGCCGTTTATATAATAGAAGATGCACATAAATTTTTCTTTAAAAAAAAACTATCAGAGTGTTAAATTACTGGAGTACGAGTCCAACATATTTATTTAAATAGGTACAGTCAAAGGGTTAGAAACAAACTCGGGTCAGGTATTCTTCTTGTAAAATATAAAAAAGAAACAAAGAAATAACGGAGTCTGAATGATCATAACCATTTTGCGTATGGCATATGGGGATGAAAATGTTTGTAAGTGTTTTGTTAATTACAACAGATGGGAAAAACATCTAAAAACAATTTCTAATTAAATAAGACCAACATAATCGGTTAATGTATAATTAAAAAGAATGTTTAATTAAAAAGAAAACAATCAGAATATAGGATGCCAATTTTATACATTAAAGTGCACGAATGAATGAATGAAAGAGGAGAGAAATTATTTCCCGGCAGATCTTATCACCCCCACTCCCATCCGAAATCACACGACTGATTCATTGCTTACTCAACTTATTCATTGCTTAAATAAAGCTAGAATACCCATCACAGAATGGGTAAAATTCCCCGAACAGAACAGTTTTGCACCATTTTTATGTCTCCTTACGAAGATTAAAATAAACATATAATGATACTAAACCTTATGTCTAGAATTCTTATTCCAATTTTGATCAAAATCCATTACATGATTTTAATTCTAGAAAATGTCTAAAATTTAAGGCTTAAGCTTAAGGGGTCTTACAAAGAAATTTAAATTCAGGGAATTTAACTTAATTGGTGTTTCATGATTATGGATCAACTTTAATGAAAATCTGATATATTTGAATTTTCAAATGGAAGGTTGTGCCAATATTATGCTCTTTAAAAACTCTTTAAAATACTCCAATTAATTAGTTTATAAGTGAATCATACACATGCCTAACATTTACACACACACACACATATATATAGTCTTGGGAGTTGTTCAACCTTTAAAACTACATGGAAGAAAAAAAACAATACTTTTAGTGTCAAGCCTTTCGTTAGAAAATTACCTTACTTGCAAATCAGTCAATCTCCTGTAATCAATGTATTAATTTGCTTCCAAGAATTTACGCTAGTCTTAATATTTTTGTAGGGATCATCAGTTGTTTACCATGAAAAACTGTTTCGGGGATATATATATATATATATATATATATATATATATAGTACTTGTATGGTTGTCTTTTTTCCTAGATGTTGATCCTATGAAACTAGTGTTTATAAGATAGTGTTCAATAACAGGCAGAGCTGTATTATAGTATAAATTCCTTTATTCATACAAATATTATTGGCTACATATGTGCATACATGTTTCAGCTGCGATCCTGTTCGAAATCCAGCTTAATCACGCCATCATACCAACTGAACTAAAATGGATACTTTTCTATCCGTCTTAGTTCAGTTAGTAAGATGGCACAATGAAGCTAGAGTTCGAACAAGATTACAGCTGAAACATGTTTGCACATATGTAGCCAATA
Source organism: Sepiola atlantica (assembly GCA_963556195.1). Taxonomy (NCBI): domain Eukaryota; kingdom Metazoa; phylum Mollusca; class Cephalopoda; order Sepiida; family Sepiolidae; genus Sepiola; species Sepiola atlantica. The sequence goes on along the minus strand of OY744524.1, from coordinate 72,636,436 downwards.
ACGTTTGTATAAACAAAGGAAGTTATACTATATGTGTGTGTGTGTGTGTGTGTGAGTGAGATAAAAGATTGAACAAGTAGCTACTCATCATATTAACAGGCAGAAATGATAAGTAGGACAGTTTGGAATTGAAGAAAATAGCAAGGCATCTATTGTTCAGTCAGTCAATGGCTGAAGGAACTCAAGTGGTTTGCAAATACTCAACAAGTCTATTTTTGTTGTATAGAAAAAGCACAGTCTATATTTGTTTAGATTTCCCTATTACAGGTAAACCTAGCTTCATGAACTTTGTTTTTAGCTCCTTACAACATCAAGTGGCTTCATGCTTTGTCTAGAGCGAGTTCCATTTTTAAAAAAAAACTTAAAATTTCAAATCCATATTTTGAAAATAAATATTAGAAAAGAAATTTTTTTTTCATAGCTACAGAATAACTCTAGCTTTTTGAAAATCTCCCTTTCATCTTCTATATCAAGTAGAGACAGATTCTCCCCTATTTCATTGACCTTAATAGTTTTCTTAACAAAAGCTACATACTTAAAACTGTTTAGTTAGTAAGTTATGCCAAATATTAGTTTGTGTTTTTAAAACAATTTTTTTAATTGGCAACCTATTTCATCAATTTTCATACTTAGTCCTTATCAATATTTTATTAGTTGTATTTAGAAGAGGACGGCAGAGTTTTTACCTTCTAATTCAAATCTACTCCCACTTTCCTCATCAAGACCGGGAAAAGACACTTTTTAGAGATTCACCAGAAAAGAATGGGAATAGTGCGTTCAATCATTTAATATTAATACCCTGCTGACTGGTAAAGAAATTGATAAGAAAAACAAACACCATAATAAAAGTATGTTTCGAATAATATATAAGAACAGTCCCCAAATTATATGTAAGAAACAAAAACTTTGGAAAAATGATCAGTTTTTCTGCACTATTTTATGTATGCAAGCAGCAGATTGTATCATGGCCATCTGTTTATAAGAAAAGTTATTTAGAAAATAATTGTTGGTACTGATATCGATCTTGAACCAGTTTTCGTGATGTTCGACTCGGAATCGTTCGGCTGTCCTACGCAATCGCCCGAGTGTCGACGAGCTGAAGCAGCGAGCAGCCGATAACTCTGTTACAAAGTGAAAATAAGTGCTTTCGAAGATGGTTTTTTTGTCAGGAAGTTTTTTTGAAGAAAATAAACCCAAAATGAATTACAAACAGCTTTGCACTGCAGTATCATCGCGAACAAGTAAAAATAATTAATAAAATTTAAAAAATATGCGGTGATAAAAGTAATTTTGGTACGTTTTTTTTTTTTTGTTTCTTCAAAAAAATTCATGTAAATAAAAATACAGTATTCATTTTATAACAGTAACCTCGCTATGTTTTTTTTTCCTGTTGTTTCTTTCAAAAAAATTCATGTAAATATGTTTAATTTTCTTTGTTGTTTCTTTAAAAAATTCCTTACCCCAACCCCTAAACCTAACCCTAAACCGTAACCGTAACCCTAACAACAACAAAAAAACAAGCAAAACATTATCATAGGACGCAGCACCGTATCAAAAATGTCGTCTGGTACAAATCGGCTCGTCAACTCTCGGGCGTTTGCGTAGAACAGCCGAATGCTTCCGAGTCGAACGTCACGAAAACTGGTTCGGGATCGATAAGAGCACCTAATTGTTTAATAAAAGCATAATTTTATATAAATAGATGAATAAAAATGTCAACTGGATAATTACTGCCACCAAGGCAGACGTTATGCTTTCAATAGAGTTTA
>OY744524.1:72604667-72627167 GCA_963556195.1 Sepiola atlantica | reverse complement strand
CTGTTAGTATGTTTCATCTTTCACTTTCTTGGAACCCTTAATTTATCATTCTATTATCGAACATTGAGAAAGTTATTTTCTGCATTTTCTATCATTTGACTGTTTTGATCATTTTAATTTTACTTACACAGTGATTTCATGCTGGACTTTTCTTAACTGTCATCCATTGAATGCATAGCACACAAATTTTTAAATTAAAAAAAATTTTGATTTTGAATTAATGTTCACTACCTGGACTGTTGCTTTAGAAACTTTTTCATAAAAAAAACTTTCTTTAAAAACTTTTTGACTTGGATAAATTGTAAAGATTTAACATCAAATCAGCCTGTACTTTGATGGAGTATGTTAACATAAAAATGTGTTTTTGCCGTTATATTTTATGTTTTATATATTTTTATATATTTTCAAAGCAATTTTTTTTACTCATAGTGACGTCATTGCGGTAATAGTCCTCTGAGGAGAAGTTTTTCTTTGAAAATCCATGGATTAAGGACTTTACAGTACTTTTTGCTTGAACTTTGATATGTAATAAAGTTTGATTAATTTCTCATTTTTTTCTTTTATTTAATCCATTATATATATATATATATATATATATATATATATATATATATATATATGACAGTTATATAAAAATACATTTGATCCCATCTTAGTAAGTCATCAGAACCCCCCCTCCCCGTTTATATTACTTTTTCCTTTCCATCTTCTTTCTCTTTTCTTTCCCTGCCAATTATCTTCCCTTATTCATTCATAATGTTATCTCAGATGTGAAAAATCTTTTTTTCTCTTGGTTCTTGTATATCTGAAGAAGATATATAATATAACGAAACGTCACATGGAATGAATCAAACCCTTTTCACATAAAACTATTTTCTAGTCATCTTCATACCATATATCCATACATACATGAAAAAAAATACTTCATTTTTATGTAAGTATATCAAATTAGCTAACGAGGTAGATATGTTATTTTAATATTTTTTTTAGTACAATGGACACCAAGCATAAAAGAAACCATTTTGTTTTATTGCATCTGTGTTGCGTATTCTAAAATAGACAACAACCAATAATGGTTGACATAGATTTGTATTTATATGCAAATTGGCATTAATACAAAATGGCTACAGTCCAAACAAATCAAAAGGTTTTGCCTTGTTCTACATAGAATTATGACCCGATATATAAGATATATAAATAGAATTCTTTTGATTAGTAGTATGTTAAAACCCAGGAATGAACAAAGACATTTTTGTGATTACATTTTATACATCGCTTATAAATATAATGAATAACTTTCTACATGATTGTTTAATGCATTTCTATGCTAAAAGCATCCATAATTCATTTCTATCATAATTATATTCGGTTTAATGTCTATTTGACATGCTGGCATGCGTTGTACGACTTTAAGAAATTGACTTCTAAACTAACCTATCTCTGGACAGGTCCTTATTTATCTCTTAGTTCCATGTTTATCACTTTCTCTCATGTTTTCCTTGGTATTTCCTTGTCAACTGAACCTGCTACCTCAACTGTTCTACATCTACTAATCCAAGAACTGTCATGCATTCTTTCAACGTGGCCATACCATTGAAGTCTACTCTTCTGCACACATTTTCCTATATACTCGCACCAACTACAGTTTTGAGTTGCTGCTAGCTTCAGAATTAGTACCCAGAAACAAATATTTAGTAACATGAAACAATGATTAAGCCTTTTGTTTCCTTAGTATAATTGACCTTCAACAACCACCTCCTAGTGTCTATAAGTTATAGAGGGGCTGTCTGGTCAAAGAAAGATCAGGTTTAATAGTACAATTGGGATTAGCTTCCTTTTTTTATAAGGGATCAAGCCTCTCAACCTCCCATCTAGCCCAAGTAAGGACCAAAGTGGAGTGTTACAAATCATGCGACCATTTAGGCAACAGATTGCACTTTTATCCATACCTGCAAGGTTTCTTTTTATCCTTGTTTAGATTTTCCTGAATGTGAGGTAATAAAGATGGTAATTCAAAAGTGTTCACCAATAAGTCAAACGGAATAGTTGGTAGCTGTGTTATTTGTTGTGGGTCTGAGAGGTATTTCGTTTTGGTGGTGTACCAATAGTTGATTTCCAACTTGTACATGCCCATTTTGTTTGTGGATGAAGCCAGGTGTCCAGTTTTGCTGACCTGACCTGCAATTCCTAGCAAACAGTGATATGCAAACTGAGAATGTCTGCCCTTGCTTCTAGTTTGTTTAGGGTTGTTGGAGTCGTAAGGCATCCAGCGTAGTACAGAGCTTTCACCCATGAGTAGTTAATTTTTTACTGCTCGATTTGGTGTTGATCTGCAAAAAAGAAGTAAAGCGTGCAGTATCTCCTCTGCTGTTGCTCACTCTCTCTTTGCTTTTAGTAGCGCCTGTTTTAAGGTACCCACAAACCTTTCAGCCTAGCCATTGGATTGTGGGTGATAGGGTGATGCCTGAATGTATGTAATACAACATGAGCTGCAAAAGTGGTGGACAACTAAGACCCATAGTCTGAGACTAGTATCTCAGGTAGGCCATGTTGGCTAAATAGTCTCTTCAGAACTGTCATGGTTGACTGAAAAACGGACTGTTTCATTGAAAAGATCTCTAGCCATTTTGAGTAGGCATCTACAACTATTAGGAAACTAAGGCCATTGATGGGGCCAGCAAAATCAATATGTACCTGAGACCATTTGCATCTTAAAAGATCACAATCAATCGTGGGGATAGATTGTTCAAAACAATTTTTTTGAACTGATGCAGGTGACTAAAGACGAGTTTATAATTTACAAAGGTCACACTAATTGTACGGGTTGGATTATTCAAAACAAATGTTTTTGACTAATGCAGGTGGAAAATACAGGTTTACAATTTGAAAGGTCATTTAGTGCACCAATCCTACCTGTCAAAATAAAAGGCGTACTAGTACCCTTAATAGACCAAACTCCTATGTGGTTTGACTGGAGGTTCCTCTGACATGTGAAACAAAGACTTTGATTGGCAGACCAATTATAAAAAACGATCAGTGGTTTGTTACCCAATTAGAATAGCTACCACGAGTGAAAATTCTCTATAAAAGAACTAACTATTTAGGGGTTCAGACAGAGAGAGAAATCGGTAACTGATCGAAGACAAGGAAATAAAATACTAAGAAGAAAGTTTTTCCAAATCGACCTCCTCTAAGGAACCTCCCCCCCCCAAAATTCTAAAGTTCCTCAACCCATAAATAGTACAAGTCAGAGTCCTCAACTTGTCATTTCTCCCCAAACAAATATATATATACCATTGTTATATAACTGTGTTCCAATAAATATTTGCTAATGTTCACAAGTTTTTCTTGTTTTTAGGTTATCAACGAAACTGACCAATTACTCAATTCTCCGATTAAATTATATCAACTCCAGAGTTATGTGAATCTTTTCAACACAACGTAGGCATAGCAACCAGTCAGAACACATAATACACAACATTAACAATATATAATCCAAACAATATATAATGCATTCCGAAAGTAAAAATAAACTTAACAGAAATTAGAATAACAAAATAATTTAAGTTACATCATTTTAAAACTTGTTAAAAAAAAATCATATTAATGTTATAGATTTCAAATTAAAAAATTAAAACTAGTATATATATATATATATATATATTGGATGAAAAATTGAATTACCGGGGTAAAAGTTGAATATATTTATTTAATAAGATATTTACATATTGGATTATGTTATATCGTTGGTTTTATGCCACAACACTTACTTATCGATGACATACTAGTTTGGCCTTCAAATTGTAGTTTTTTCACTCCCGGTATTAAAGAACCGGTGTATTTTTCTATTTGTTCCTTAATATGAAAAGTTCCCAGTCTCTGTATTAAAGCCCAGTATCTCTGCGAATCATATAGTGGGGAGGTATTATTTTGGAAGGTGTGTTAATAAACATCCGTTTAAATTTAGATGAATTTCTCAACCTAGACCCCCCCCCCTAATTTCGTAACCTGCCCCCATCACCACCAATCATTTGATCAATATTGGAATATGGATTCTAGATGTAAGGTTTAGTATCATGTTGATTTTAATCTTCATAAAAGAACATAAAAGTGGTGCAAAACTGTTCTGTTCAGGGAATTAATTTTACCCTGTCATGGACGGGTATTCATCTAGTGTATATACATTAGAAATAAATGGAGTTAAATGAAAGATTATGCAAAAATATATGGATACGAAATAAAATGTACATGAATGGAATAAGCTAATAAAGATTAACGATAAGCTAAGAATATTATAAATCAGGGCAGTGTTGGCCGATTTTCTTGATAAACTGAATTTCAATAAAAGACCACAATCAATGTACAGATGAATAAATGAAATTTACTTTGAATAAATGAAATTTTTCCTCCAAAAGTTAAAAGATAATTATGGCAAAGTTGGATAGCCTTGATAAATCAATCAGTCAAGAACATTTTTGGTATCTATGGGTATGTTGATCTGTAATCTTGGGCTAAAATTGTTTTTGTACACCCATCTACTCTGCTAAACCCTTTTATTACAATGAATAAAATGGTAAATAAAACCATTGAATCATTTTTCTATCATTATTTGTTCTTTAAGTTTTTATTAGCTAAAACATTTTCACCAATCAGCTAAATAGTATCGACATTTTTCCCCCAGGTAAATGGTGCAGTTGATATTACAGCACTTTTGAGGGATAACTTCCTACAGGCATTGCACCATCATTTATTATATTCGGTTTAACGTCTACCACTACACCGTTTGTCTGGGAAAGATGTCAATACTATTTAGCTGATTGGTGAAAATGTTTCAGCTCATATTAAAAATTTAAAAAAACAACAAAGATGCAAAGAAAAAAAACCAATGATAGAAAAATGATTTGATTTTTATTCCGCTATTCCACAGGCTATTGTATAGGTCCACAAGAAGAAGAATATAAGAATTTTTCTTAATAGGCAAGTTTTATTTTAAAAAATTTTACTAAATAGGTCACCACTTATCAAGGCCAAAAACCACCCGAGGATAAGGGTTAATGAGATGGAATGATTGTCAGATGAGAGCTGAAGAACCTTATGAGAGGACTAAGAATGATTGGTGGAGTGGACCAAGTTGTTATACTTATAGGAACGGTTCATGACAGAAATCTGTTGGCATTGGATTCAAAGATGACCATGTTGTAATCTGCAGGGAGGCAGTGCTGTGGTAATGCGTTCCACAGATGAGAAGTTCCTGCGATGAAGCTCTGTGCATGAAAATTCCGCCTGATGCTAGGCACACGGAGGAAGAAAGGAAAGTTTCTTTTTTTTCATTATGGTATGAAACGAGTTCTTGCTGTGAATGTCTTACAAGGAGGAACCAGAGATTTTTTTCTCAGTCGAGCACCTTCTATGGAAATGATGATAGAGTAGAGAGAAACGAGCTGTAGGGAACAGATGAGATCATCCATCAGTAGATTTCAAAGCCAATTTTGAACTTTATCTAGGCAACACAGAGTGATCCAAGCAGCGCCTCCCCAGATGTGGCAGCAGTCCTACCATTCTGTTTATTGTAAAAGGATGCCGCAGAGTAGATGCATGTCCAAAAACACGTTTAGCCCAAGATTACATTTATTTATAAAAATTAGATGTTAATAGTTATGGATAGTCAAAATAAGCTATAATTCTTCTCCATCTCTCCAGAACACTCACCCAGTCTAATAATACTAAACCAGCACCGACAATGGGGGGGGGGGGTGTAGGCATAGAATATAAAATAGGAATATAAATAATGAAAATACAGCGAATGATTATAATATCATTTTTAAAAGAATTATGCTAGTTTTCCCTAAACGCTTCCTTTTTTATGAGTTTTCCAACAACGGGATCAAAATTATTTAAGAACTATCTGAAATTTATAATTTGTCTACCTAAACTTGGAAACATTAAAATTTGTCTACTTAAACTTTCAGCCTAGTCATAACATTTTGCAGAATGTTTTTGTGGTCGTTTGTTACAGGTTTTAGTGACAATGTGTATTTCAAAATTATAATAATTAGTGCTCTTTTGTCTTTATAAGACAACTAGAAGTATAACCGTCCCAGGATGGCTAAAATTAAGAACAGTTTTGCACCACTTTTATGTTCCCCGATGGAGATTAAAATCAACATATAATGCTACTAAATCTTATGTCTAGAATCCTTATTTCAATTTTGATCCAAATCAATTACAATTACAATTATTTTGATTCTAGAAAATGTTTAAAATTTAAGATTTAAGCTTAAAGGGGGTCTTACGAAGAAATTGAAATTCAGGGAATCTTGCTTAATTGGTGTCTAATGACTACGGATCAAATCTAATGCAAATTTAAAATATGTGAATTTTTCACATGGGAAGTTGTGCTCATATGCCCCCTAAAAACCCTTTTAAAATACACCAAAGAAACTGGAATTTGGGAAATATTTATTAATTGATGTCTAATACCTATTGTTAAAATTTCACAAAATTCGGAGGCATCTGGATTTTCATGAAGAGCTTCCACTCCTTCTTTACCTCTTTCGCATAAAACTAAACTAAATACAGCTCACATTACCCACCATTACACCTAACTGCATATTCCAAAATTAATAATTATTTGTTATTTAGTTTAGGAGTGAATCCTATACATACAAATATACAAACATACCTAACTTTATATAAATAGAAATCAGACATTACATGAATTTAAAAAAAATGTTTTGAAATCTTTGTCTTTGAATCTTCCTGCTGTACCTGTCCATTCTCTTGTGCCAAACCAGTACTATCATCTAAGATGATTTCTGGCTAAGAACTCTCCAGTTTATAGATAACTATGAACATGGTTGTATAAACTATTATAAGCTGAATAAAGCTTTGTAAGCTATATCATGGACTTGTGTTTTCATTACAGTGAAGTGTTACAAAGAAATTCTGTCTGCAAATTGGAGGCTTACCAGAAAGTCAAGAACAATGCAATTGGCATGCAAGATAGCAGCCAAGCAACAGCTTCCAGCTGTGGATATTTGCACAATGATCATCCTCTAAGCACTGGCTTCTTTTTATACACCTGGGGAAACTTATAACTAATCAAGGAAACACACAGACACGCAACTACATTTCTTAACTTGTTGAGCTAAAGATTCAGTATTCGTTGTAGACACGTCGCTGGTTCATAAGACTTCTGTTATATAAGCCTCAATCTGGATTTGGAATGATTTCCTTGAAGATTCATTCTTCGGTAACTGGTATATATTCATACATGAAGAAGACGTCAACAATTTTCACTTTCTAGTATATTTTACTTTACTTAATTATTGTTTTTATCCACTTAATAAGACTTACTTCTATCTGGATCATCACCACAGGGGGTTTAAGCATACTATCTATCTGAACAGCAAATCTATTATCAATGGAGATTTGATATCTGTGTCTGAAAACTATACCATTACTTTCATTAATTGTACTCTTTTAATGCTCAATTACGTTTACTATACTATTTCACTCAGACTATGTACTATCTTTCAATGCTCAATTCAGGGGGTTGGGGGTAGTGTAGTATCTGTTCTGTTGTCATAATACCCTCCTCCAAGACATTACCTCCTCTTTGTGTGGGGTGGTAGTGCAGTATCTATTCTGTTGCCATGAGATTATTCTCTCAGGCATTACCACCTCCTTTGGGGGGGGGGGTAGTGCTGCATTTCTTCTGTGGTCATGATACCATCCTCCCAGGGATTACCATCTCTTATTTGGGGGAGGTGTAGTTAGTATATAACTACATCTCCCCCAAATAAAAGAGATGGTAATCCCTGGGAGGATGGTATCATGACCACAGAAAAAATGTTACCACTAGTCACATTTTTGCTAATTATATCTAAATGTAACTTTAAAAGCATATTACTGCTAAGTTATATGCAACACTTCCACAAAAGAGAGGCAAGTTGTTATGTCCTAATTTCTGCAGGAAATAGGCCAACAACTAGTATGACTAGTGATTTTATTGTATTGCTTCTCTTCTTTGCAGATGAAAGATTTATGGAAAACCCTCAGGCTTCTGAATTGAGATCCATTACACAATAAAATATGTGCTTTGGTTTCTTTGTAACCAACTTATTGGGAAAATAAGGCACCATAGTGACGAACCTTCTATGATACGGCATCCTAGTGATGAACTTAAAAGTGATTTTGAATTAACTGACTACCTCTATGTAACTCGCCCCCTGAATATTGCTCCAAAATATGGAACTAAATATTTTGGGTACAAAAGCCTTTCATCATCATATTTGGTTTAATGCCCATTTTACATGTGTTGAACGGCTTTTAAAAAATGACTCCCAAACTAACCTATCTCTGGCCAGGTCTTTATTTATCTCTCTTTCTTTCAAATCCATCCTTATCATTTCCTCCCGTGCTTTCTTTGGCCTTCCACTGCCAATTAACCCTGCTACCTCAACTGTTCTACATCTACTAACCCAAGAACTCTCATCTACTCTTTCAATGTGACCATACTAACAAAATCTCCTGTTCTGCACACATCTTCCTGTACCGTATAAGTTTAATTTTCCTGAGATCATTAGATCTAAGCCTGTCTTTAAGTCTCACATTGCAGATTCATTGTATCATTCTCACATCATTTCTCTCCATGCAACGCATGTCCTCAACCCTCACTAGCCAGGTTTCACTTCCATACATGCATTTCTGTACATTGCTTTAACAATCTTCACTAACCACTCGTTTGCCCCTAATTTACACTAAATGGACCATTTTGAAAATTGAAAAAAGAAAAGAAAACATCTTATCAAGCAAAAACACTGTGTTATTTAATATTTGCCTAATATAATATATATATATATATATATATATATATATATATATATATATTATTGCCTATACACTAATTTTATGCGGAATTTTGAAGAAACTGTTTAGACCGATCTTCATCATCACCTTTTTAAGTAGCTTTTAGATGTTAAGAAATCAAACCGTGTCAAAAGCTGCATGCGACTTGTTGAAAACTTTATGCAAAAGATTAATGTTCTTACAAAGTTTTCTCCTAAGGTGACCAAGAAAGAAAAAAAACAAAAACTGATTAACCTCTATAAGAAAAAAAAATATCCCATCATCTTTTTTTTAAACTCACTAATAAATTTTGCACCATTTTTGCAAGTTACCCTGGATAGAGTTACATGATAAAAAACGTTCATACATATTCAATTAATTGTTTTTCATGCTAACCTTTTCCGACACGCAGGTTAAGTTTCCTGCTGAAGGGGCCCCTTAAAAGGCCAAACAATTTTGGTATTATACTGAACTAAGCCGAACAAAAGAGAGATTATTAAATGAAAAAAAAAAAAAAAGATTGTTCTTTCAGTCAATCACTAAAATGTCATGGGAATAACAGAGTTAAAGAGACTGATAAAATGAGGCGAAAGGGATTAATAAAATGCAGAAATATCTCTTCCATCCTTGAAGCTGGAAATTAGTCTTATTTAAAAACGGAAAGAGATGCCTTAGGGGGCATAAATGATTATAGCAGAAACTTCCTGTACTTGGCTGAGAGTAAAAAGTACTATTAACCATAGAATGAAACTGAAAGACGGTTTGACAAAAATCCTCATGGATGAGTTCATACATTTTGTTTTTAGAATATTTATAGCATTTTGTTGGCGCTTAGTCACCCTGAATGCTCATAGACTTTAACCAAAAATTTGGTTGTCTAAAGAAAAAAAAAAGAAAGGGATATGGATATATTATATGACGAATAAACATATACTAAATTGCCCCCAAAGGAAGAGGTAATTCCTGGGAGGATGGTATGACGAACAAACATACACTACACTGCTCCTTCCCCCTAAAAGAGGAGGTAATTCCTGGGAGGATTGTCTCATAAAAACAGGACAGATACTATACTATCCTCTGAATTGAGCATTGAAAGATAGTAATCGTATAGTTTCGGTTTCAGATATAGAATAGTATAGTTTCGGTTTCAGACAGATACAAAATCTCCAAGAGTGATAGACGTATCCATTCTAGGAAAATACCATTCTAAAATGAAGCATAACAAACTGTCAAAAATGCTATTTCAAACAAGAGAGAGAGAGAGAGAGAAAGAGAGAGAGAGAGAAAGAAAGAGAGAGAGAGAGAGAGAAAGAAAGAGAGAGAGAGAGAAAGAAAGAGAGAGAGAGAGAGAGAGAAAGAGAGAGAGAAAGAGAGAGAGAGAGAGAAAGAGAGAGAGAGAGAAAGAGAGAGATAGAAAGAGAGAGAGAAAGAGAGAGATAGAAAGAGAGAGAGAGATAGAAAGAGAGAGAGAGATAGAAAGAGAGAGAAAGAGAGAGAGAGAGAAATAGAGAAATAGAGAAAGAGAAAGAGAGAGAGAAAGAGATACAGATGAAAATGTGCTCACTTATTTTAATTAACAAACATAAATGAAACAGAAGAAGCAACTTCAGAAAGGTTGATATATGTTAAATTTTTTCAACCAAAACTGAAGATTATAGTGTAGAACCCCCTGTTTCAGCAGTAGTAGCAAAAGCAACAAACAGATCACTGTAAAATATTTGATGTCTATTGGTCAAAATACTTAATACTGATTGAGTATTTTTATAGAATTAACCAATCTCAATTGGTTGTCAATATTAGACTTCAACCAATCAGAAAGAGCCCCCCCCCCCCCCCCCAGGAGCCGATCATCTGCTGGCATTGGCTACATAAGTGAGAACCCAAGTACAGCCGCCAGTGAGAGACTCAACTTGCTAAATGACACTTGTCAGTCACAACACAGTGTTATTAACCGTGACAATGACTCCTTACAGGCAACTAAATCTAGCCTTAGCCACAGGCATCTCGACAAATAAGACAAGACAGTCACGAACTACCAAATATAATGGCAGCTTATACACAGTTTCATTAACTCACTCACACACAAGTCCACACACCTACGGACAAAACACTTTTTTCGTCTAGACCCTCTGAACTCTTTACTTTTAGTTGTTCTATCAAGTTGTAAATAAAGTTGATATAATTATGCATGAATAGACTTTTTCATTACTTTTGAGGATGCTTTATCTGCTACAAAAGTGAACATTCAGTTTCCAGCTATGGCTACATAGCAATTGTTCTTAATTAAGTATTTACAGTCCCTACAAATAGTTATCTCTATATATAAGACTCAATGTCTGTGATGGTTGTGTGTTCCTATAGATAGAAAGGTTAGAGAATCTACATAAAATCTGAAAGTGTATTCTCATATAAAGTTTTCTGGGGAAGACAATGGAAGTGGTCCAAAATCTTCAAGCGCCCTCATAACCTTAGGAAGCTATGGGGACAAATTTCTTTAAAACCTCAAATATATCCTAATTTTATCAAATTTATATTATATGTATAAAATAAAATGTAAGTAGTCCCGAATCTCTATGTTACCCTCTATTTGTCGAATATCTACGTGCCTTCAACTTTAAGTGACCCATGGGGACAGAACTCCTTTAAACTTCAAAAACGTATATCTGATTTTAATGACATTTAAACCATATGTATAATAGACTAATTCAGAGAGTTTTCCAACATTTCAGCCTTTTTCGACTATATTAGGAGGCGAAACTGGTGAAGAGGGTAGTAAAAACAAAGAAAGTAATATGTTGTTATGAGCATAGTGAAAAAGTACATCGTAGTGATCCTCATTCAATCCCGAGCAACGCCGGATGTTCCTGCTAGTTTATAATAATCAGAATTTTATAGTTATGGATGGATCAAATAACTTATTTTCCTCCATCTCTCCTGAACACTAGCCTAGTCTAATAATAGTAGACCAGCAGTTACAATGAGAGTATAGGTATAGAATATGTTATATAGATTTTAAATAAGTGATGCTAAGACACATCTGGAGAAAAAAAAACTGAGTGTCAAGAAGAAACCTGCAGCAGAAGAAGGAACGAAGAGAAAAACAGTGTGAAAAGGAACAGGTGAAAGAAAAACCTAGGATAGGATGTTGAAAGCATACATATATGACATTGTTGTTACTGTTTTTTTATTACAAACTCGGCTTGCAAGAGTCGGCCAGATATTTTAGAATAAACTTATATTGTGACCCCCTCATATAAACAAAGATAGCTAAACAAAGAAAACTGTGATAAATAATTGCCCCATATTTTCAACAATGTCAGGTTTCTTTGCTAGTACAGCACCTCTTTCACCCAAACACGGGATCAAATCTTCATTTTCTGGTGTCCATCAATCATCTTAGCTCCGATCCCATATCAATCTGTTAGATCTTCTGAGAGCAATTTTTTCTTTTTTGTTCCATGTCTCATAACTTACCTACTTTTAATTGTTTTCATAATGAAAATCTATTTATTAGATTTTTTTTTAACCCTTTAGTGCGGCTGTCGCAAAATTGCAACAAGTCTACTACCTCTAATAGCAAATGTGTATTGGCGGCTGATATAAGACAACAGCACAAATATACACAATAAATTCAGCAATTGACTTATATGTGCATGAGAAAATGACAATTTTTCCATGAGTGGATGGTCAACCTCATTATAAATTCAAGATGGCCGCCATAACAATATGCAAATTAGTAAAATTTTACAATTTATTTTGATAGTCCTACTTATATCTTACAAATGTCATATACATTGTTTGGGCATACAATGAAAGCTTAAGCTTACAGAGTCATTTCAAAAATAGGTGTAAAAAATCATTTTTCTACAAAAAATAAATTCAGCGCCTTGAGGGTTAATCATATTTGTGCATTTTCACTATGCTTCCCTCCTTTTGTGTCTTCAGAGTCTGACACTCACTTTTTTTTTTTTTCAATACAAATAATTTATATTCGGTTAACATTAACTTTGAGGGGATTTAAAAATTCTGCTTGGCAATATTTAAAAATTATTTATTCTTGCTTTAAATCTTTATTTATGTTTTTTATATTATTTGTACTACTGTTCTCATTTTAGATGCTATTCTCCCAACGATTCGGCCGATGTAACTTCCGACCTTCTTCTGGTGCATCTTGTCAAACTCTGGAATCTGTATGGAATTTCAAATGGAACCCTTTATTTAATCCACGGGGGCATTTTGATCTCGTTCTGTCAGCCATGGCCGGGTAGAAATCTTAAGTAATTTGTAATTGTATTCTTAGTATCACTCGTACTGAGGATTGAACCTTCAAAATCCAGAAGACTGTCACTTAGAACTGACTATTACTCAGTACTTTATCCATTACGCCACACTGTGAGAATAACATCCAAGATGAGAACAGTAGTCTGAATAATACAAATTATCAATCCTCATCTAAAAATTTCTGAAACAATGACTTTTGTTTAACTACATCTAATAAACTTATAAAAAAATAAATTATAAAAAATAATTTCTCTGTTAATAACCAAACATAAATGACTTTTGCAGACACTTTCTCATTCAAATCTTAGTTGTGAAATGTATCCCTTTTGAAAAACATGAATCTTTCCATTTCCTATTGTTTTCATATATTTATATTGTTTCATATATATATATATATATATATATATATATTTTGATACAACTTTAGTGTACGATCGTTTCTGAGACGAAATGGACCTTTGACACCAAGTCTCTTCATCAGACACATATATATATATATATATATATATTTATATATACATACATACACACACACATACATACAGACAGTTTCGCTGTATCAAAGCTCTTCAGTGCGGTTAGACAAGCAAGTGGCTCAAGCCAGAATCGAAACTCGACTATTAAGCTGACAGTTGGCGCTTCTAATCCCTGCGCTATCATCTGACACCTGCTGAATGTAAGCAAAATCTCAATGTAAACTCAATGTAAACATTGTCATATATGTGTGTGTAAATTAGTATTTATGTATGTAGATTAGTACCTATATTGAGTATTTTGTGTGAGAGTTTAGATGTAATGACACATAAGATAATATCTCAGAAAACATTTTTATATTTAAAGAGAAAATCTGCACTTATCTCTCTTGATTAAAAGTAGTTCAGAATTATGCCCTTGTGAACGACAGTGCGTTTTTTTTTTCGAATTACAAATTGCCGGAATTTGATGTCTCTTAAACCTCTCTCTTCGGTTAAGAAAATATGCACTGTGATGTGGAATTAGTTTAACAATTTACTGAGATATTTGACAATGAATCTATTCTTGTGATTTTTTGCTTAGTTTTTTTTTTGTGAAAATGTAACTTTATTAGACATTGTTGTTGGTTTGTTTTCTGGGTACTTACAAAAATTCTGTTTTGAAGATGATCTGATATTTTGAAAAAAAATTGATGTTTCATTGTACAACTTAATAAACATTGCTTTGAAACAGCTGTAAATAACTTTAATATCTTTATGCATACTCTTTATTTGGAACACGATTTGAAAATGATTTAAATCATCAAAAATATATACATTATATATAAGTTTAGAAGTTTATTGCACTGACTATAACATTAAAACTCTACTTTCATATACGAAATAGCAGAACTTCAGCTTCTTAATATACTGAGAAAGTCCATGCGAGCGATATACTCAAGCTAACTTATTTGCATATTGATTTGCAAAATACTATCTCATTATTTCACTATTTGTTATTAATGTTTGCTAATTCAATGCTTGTTTTAATTTATTATTACATAGAGTTCTATTTATGCTTACTTTTTGAGATCATGGATAGAAAATTAGCATTTTGGGTGAAAAGAGTCTTTCTGACCTTTTAAGATCAATTAATTTCATTACGAAATTAAATTTCAGCGTAAAGCACCTTGGTTCATTCGTACACCAGTCAGCCATTCCATTCTTTAAAGCCCACACTCTCACCCCCACCCCAACACATCCCAACCACAAAAATATTTTTCTTTTTTCATATCGTAGATAAAGGCTTAGCATCTTGGGTGAAAAGAATCTTTCCGGTCAATTTACTTCTAGAGATTGCGATTCTTGGTTTCCCTAAATTTCCTGGGCAACGCCAAGACACGAGTCCCACTAGTGTGTGTGTGTGTGTATATATATATATATATATATATATATAATTATTTAATAATAAATATTTAATTATTATCTACATACGTATATGTTTCATCCTTGCGGAATCATCAGTGTAGAGATAACTATTCAAGCCAGTTGCACGATTGAAACCCTGGAACAAGAGTTGTTTATTCATAACTCCAAATCCAACGCTTTAACTGATGAGGCCGGCATAAATAGTCATAAGAAATCATGTGAAATAAACTTATTTATGTCAGTAAGCGGACATTTTTATAAGCAGCAGTCAGAAAGTGTTCTACATGAAGGAACGTTGCATTATAGCTAAGGTTGGCGGCTGTCTTATCTCACATTAAAGGGCCCAGCCAAACAGGGATACAAATAATATATATATATATATATATATATATATATATATATATATTTATTTTGGTACAGAAAAATTAGTACAACATTCGTACCGTCGGTTTCAAGCACGGAAGGACTTAGCCATCCGGCTCTCTTCAGCTTCTGTTGTCATCGGTTTCGGAAATGTGAAGTCACGTGTCACTCTCGTTTGGACATGTTATTTGCTTAGAGTGTTGTGTATGTTTGTTTAAATTTAGTGTAAGGAAGGTTTAATAAGGTTTGAAAAAAAGGGGGGAGGGTGAAAAGTAATAATTGAGATTTAAACCGGAGGAGATTTAAAGAGATATATATAGCAAAGTTGTCTGTATGTGTGTCGTGGCATCACAGTTAAACAATTGATCTTGGTATCAGCACCATCGATCCGGTGTTCTTATTGATGCTAGAAGTTTGTGAAAGTTTTTTTAAACCTCATTATCCATGATTAAAAATACATAAAAATAACATAAGAAACAAATGTGCTGACATTGTTAGCATCACTTTTTTAGCTTAATATTTTCTATTGTTAACCGACTGAACAACATACTTATAGTAATCTAAACATTTTCACTAATAGTAAGAAAAATAAATTAGTCAAGGTAAAGAAAACAATTAAAAAAAATACTTTATTGGTTTTTAAACCTTTTATGTACCAATCGTCGTTTATAGTTTTCACACCAAAATATCGTACGTATTTGACGTATTGTTTACTTTGAAGAAAAAATATTCATCTTTTTTCTTTTCATTAAAAATAGATGAAAATACTTTTACTTGGTACTTATGTATGTAAAGACACGTGAAATATGGCAGTTATAAATAAAATAACAGAAACACTTTAGGAATTACTTACTTGTAGTGGAAAAATATTAACGTACACTGAAATTTACGCAAATTAATCCAGTATTTTTTTAATTTTATTTAATAAATTAAAATTCTATCCGACGTCCTAAAACGATGCCATCATTACTAATTCAGGGGAGATAAGTTAAATGTTTTTACTTGAAGATCAAGAAATGGTGTCAATCAAGCGAGAAACCGCTACTTTCACTTTTCATTTTTTATTTATCTTTTTTTAATTACAATTCTAGTGGATTAATTTTCGTAAATTTCAGTGTACGTTAATATTTTTCCAGTACAAGTAAGTAATTCCTGAAGTTTTACTGTTATTTTATTTATAACTGCCATATTTCACGTGTGTCTTTACATACATAAGTACCTTTTACTTTAATAAGATTTTTTTTTTTATTTTACATTTATTTTGGCTGAGGTCTACAAATTTTTTGTTCACAAAAATCATTGGTCAATAATATCGTTATAAAGTAAAAAGAAGGAAGGAAGAAAGAAGTGGAAACAAAACGAAAGAAAAAGAAAATCAATGCCTAGTTGTGAAAATACGATTTTGTACCACTAACTTCTACAAATTGAAAA
The DNA here is from genome assembly GCA_963556195.1 of Sepiola atlantica. Lineage (NCBI taxonomy): Eukaryota > Metazoa > Mollusca > Cephalopoda > Sepiida > Sepiolidae > Sepiola > Sepiola atlantica. The sequence continues at coordinate 72,610,362 of OY744524.1, read as the reverse complement.
GTTTCTTCAGTATTTTATATGTTCCCATATGGGCACGTTGCCAGGTAAGAGTTTAAGTCATGGAACACATTACTTTTTGATAACAAACGACTAATCACCTTGACCTTTTGGCTAGGAGTCCCTGGTCACCTTGGACCTCTGGGATGGCTACTTCATACCAAAATCAGACCGACAGTCTTATGCATGCTGTGGCTGGCGTGATCTTGTTCTCTGCCAGTCTGAGGTATGGTCCCGTGCAGCTCTAGGAGCTCCACCTTCCCAGGCTTTGCCTTCTCACTCTTTGAGAAGGGGCTAATTTATTGCTAATCGCCTGAAGTGCCCCTACCGTGGAATGCCGACGAAGCTACCCAGGCAACTTTTGTTTGGCCAAAGTGCTCTTCCCCTAGAGCACTGATTTTTAAAATCTTATTTTCCTGACCTTTTGTCTAATCTTCCGTTGTGGGAGAGATATAAATAAAATAAAACCTTGGCCTTTTGGTTAGGAGCAAAGTGTAGCACCTGTTCTGATACTACACATAATCTTTTCTGCCCTCTGTGAATAATTGAAAAAACCTTTTAGACGGAGCAATTTTTATTTTTGTCCAAATCCGGAGGGCCCCTTTTTGGTGAGTGGATTTTCTCCACATTAAAAACTGCAATTGTGGGGAGGCAAGTGAATAGGAATTAATAAGATCTAATTTTGTTTTTCTCTTTTTTTTTTGTAACGTCTAATATCCAGATCAAGAAAAAAACATAACAAAAAAAAAAAAACTCAAGAAAAAAGGGAAAAGAAACATACCTCTCCTTGGACGAAAATAAACGGTTCTATTCAAAATTCTACAAAGGTTACTGGATCCAACATACACCCGAAGAAGACCGGAGAGTGCAACAGCTGAAACATGATAAAAACAACAAAGATAAGGATAATAGTTTTTAAAAATTCTTGTCATGAAAAGAAACAGTCAATTTATAAAAGAGTGAAGACAGTAACTAAAACTTTATATCTTATATAAATTTTGTCCGTCTGTCTGTCAGTCACAATTTTTTAAAAATGTAATAAATACATAGCGGAATTTTTTAAATATCAGAGATCTTAACTACTTTTAGAAATAGAAAATATTGCATTAATAATAAATGATAAATTCCCAACAAATAAAGCAGATGCCATGACTGGAAATCGAAACCGGAACGTTGAAATCTTCAATATTAGGTTCTACCAACTGACCTATTTGTACTTTCAATAAATAGAGGTTAAAACATTACCATAACAAAATAATTATAGCTTTTGTGTGACATCATAGATTTATGATAAGTTTCTAAACATGAATTTAAACATAAGCGATAATGAAAAATAAATAAATGAATGGGTAAACATTATCAATAGCGTTGCAAATTATTTTAATAGTCTAAAACAATTTATTTTGCTTTAACTATGTATTGGTGTTAAAACAATTTAATATATACTAGAATTTGGGGCCGTAGGGTCCATAATTCTAGTTCTTTTGTTTTTTTAAAATTATCTTCATTTTTAGTCTTTGTATCTCATGCTTAGGTTAGACATTTTGTGAAGAACTTTCAACTTCTCTTGTCTGTTGCCATTTCGCGTGTGTCACCCCGTTAAGAACAGGTCATTATCAACTGACCCCCTCCATATCTAAAGCAGCTTACTGCTGGGTCATCAACATCCATGTGAGACACACTGAGGATTTCAGATAACGAGGCTGTACCAGTTGAGACATGTGACGCAATTTCTCATGGAAGCTTTTACAGCGATTTATTTTCCATCCAATGTGCTGCAGCAAGGATCGTGTTGTTTCGACGTTTAATCGTCGACCACGTCTTGCAGCTGTACAAGAGTACAGGTCAGACATGTGTGTTTTATGCTGTCCATCTTGCATACGATGCAATCCCTGCATTTTGTAAAATTGTCGACAGTTGCTTAAAGACTCTCCATGCCGTGAATATACATAGTCTTATAGTTGTGTCAGGTCGCCCACTGAAGTCAATTTTGTTTCCAAGGTAGGTGAATGTGAGTACAAATCATAGGTCCCAAATACGCAGCCCACTGATTTAAAGTAGATTTTAAGAGAGGTCAAGCTGGGTTGACGACAACATCACCGCCCCCCCCCCCTCCTCCCGTCCAACTCTTCCTCACTGTGATAGGGGTGATGGCAACGGCAATATAAAAAGTTTCTGTGTTCTCTGCAGAAATGAATATGACTGCACTAAATATTTTAGGTAGCGAATCAGGCGTAACTTTTTCATAAGGCATTGGCAGCGTTAATATCATCATCAACAACAGCAACAAAATTCATTTAATATGTTTTATATGCTGGCCTGTATTGAAGGGAAGAGGAGATGTTCTCTTGTGGAGTTGAAATTATAAAAATAGTCAACGAATCAATGGCAACACTTCTCTCCCTTTAGAAAAGTGTCAAGTCATGTATTTCATGCATACACTAGTTTAATATATCCGTCAGTGGAAAAAAAAAAAAAAAAAAAAAAAAAAAAGGATTTCAAAGACAATCTAACGTTCAACCACTCTGCACTCCTCTCTGATCTCTCCCAATATCAACTCAACTCTTCAATCCAAAAAGTACAGTTTTTATACTAATAAACCCACCACTTATGCAAATTGACTACCATCTAGCTTTAGAGACTCCAAACAGCCAATCTGCAAAGAGGGGATAACTCAATTAACAAATATTGTAATTTTGCGAGCCTTAAACCTATTCTCCCAAAATTCATACTTTACTTAAGCTTGCAAACACAGCACGCCACCCGCTGCCTTTTCGAACGACGAACCGTAGCTGGCTCAACGTTAGTAGTCTGGGGGTTCTTCCTTTAAACATCGTTACAACTAGTTTAAGAACCCATCAGAGTTTCATTATGCTGAGACAACCTTGCCAAGGTAGGTAAATGCGAATATAAATCATGCGTCCCAAATATGCAGCGGTTACTTTTTTTTTTTTTTAACAAATATTTTCATGGTTAAAGTTTATATTTATGTTGTGATACTAATGAGTATCTCACATATTGTAATATATGTATTTATTTCAAAATGACATTAAAAAACAGTAAGATATTTTAAATAAAAATATTTTAAAAAAGATTGAATGAAGTAATGCTAAATAAAAATTATAAGTGCAATTTGCAATTATATTGTAAATAAGTGTTAAAAAAAACTTTGTATAAAATTCTGAGTTTTAAGTTTTTAATTTCTAAATTTATTTGTATTGTCTTGCTTCTTATTTGTATTTTATTTAGGTCGGAAGAATGAGTCTGGGCAATTTGTGAATAATCAAATATTCCGCTGAGAAAATCCTAATTTTTTTTTTTAGGTATCAACTCATTTAACAACCAACAGGACAGCTCGCCTAAGAATATATAGAGAGACAGTTAATAGTTGATACTGGCTAATAAATCTGTTTAGAATTGGCAAGAAAAGAGTTTCAAGTGTCACACTCAGGAAAATTGTCTTATTCCAATCTAACTCATAGCATCACCAACGGTAAATAACAATAATGAATGCTACAGAAGATGATGCAGTTTAATTGTCTTCTACACATTTTTAATGAAAGTATTGCATGGTATGATCATACATATATTTACACATTTGAGGCATGATTATTCTAATATTAATACATTAGTTCATTCATTCATTCATTTTGTGTCACACTTTCATTAGTAGGCTTGGTATGAAGAAAAAGAAATGGGAGGTAGAAGTAAAAAGCACAATCTCATATTATTAAGAAGAAGTCAGCTGTGAGACTGCAAATCTTCACCTGACAACGTAAGGATGGCCTAAAGTCTTATCTGGGCCTTACTTTTCCATATTGTATGAAGTATTCCCGAAGTTATGCCATGGAAACGTTCACAACTCAAAAACTATCTGATCAGGCTTAGATTTTGCATGATGGTTACTGTTATCAGGAGATCAGATCCATACATCTAATTTAGAAAAAACAGGAATTAAACTTATTTTCACGGTGAAGGTCATATAAGATGCGGGACTTCATTGGCTACAATATGGACTAAGTAGTGAGTCTATGATGAACATAATCGAACTTATCATCAAAAGTGTGACTTTGACCTTTTCTGTGACTTTGACCTCGATATTCCAAATTAAAAGCAATTCTAAGTTAGACCATGGCCGATATTTTAACCAAGTTTGGTGACGATTGGTCAAGCGACATGGAAACTAAGTGGTATGCAAACAGCAACAAACAAACTTGACCGAAAATATAACCTCCTTGGCAGAGGTAACAATTTAAAAGCAAATTTGTTGAAATCTTAAAAACATGCAACGTCATCTCATCAACAGTTTTCTAAATTAAAGATTTTTACACTTTTGTTTTTATAAATAATTCATAGCTCATATCAGAAGAGAGATTAACATTAAATTATGAAATTATTGTAACTTCGGTAAATCTTGGTTATTTTAATTGTTAATTTGATTTAACTAGGAGGCGTTTTCTTCTTTCTTTTTAAATAAAATACAGATTCTGGTGCCCTAATTGATATAATAAAATGTATGTGTGTCCGGCTCACTTCTATGATCAAATTCATTTTTATAAGCAAAGAAATAACTTAATAATAAAGAAAAAAAATTATGTATGCAAATTTAATTTTTTGAGCAAAGTAGGGGAAGCTTAATCTTAATAACTGATAATTAAAAAATTAAAGGAAAGAATTTCTTTTACTTTTAATAGACACAAAAAATTCCTTTGTTTTTAATTTTTTATTTTTGACATATACAGGAATTAATTTATTAGAATACAGATGCTTTATTTACAGATTCAGGAGAGAGAGTGGATCAGTTTGTTTGTTTTTTTAAGTAAAACTTATCTCGTATTTTTTATTTTTTTAAAACTTTACTCGCATATTTATTCTTTAAGATTTACCTCTATTAGTTGTTTCGTTTTATTTATTTCGTAAGATTTATCTTGGATGTGACAACAGTAGAAAATCAAGTGTTATTGTTTATGGTCACATTTAAAAAATAAATAAATTTGCATCAAAATTACCAAAATGTTAATGTTTATCTATCTATATGAATAAATGATAAGATTTTGTTTCATGTTTACAACGAAGTTATGGATGAAATATTTATCATTTTTATTTAATTTCTCAAGTAGCAAACTTTTTGAAGTGGTAGCGAGCCGGCGAAGCCAGCAAGTATATTATATATATCAATAAAAAAGATGAAAATAAAAGTTGGAAGAGTTACAAATTTTATTAAATAATCAATAGTTCTAAAACAAGGAGAAATCTCAAATCCTTAATCCATGGATTTTCAAAGATAAATTCTTCTCATCAGTAATGTATGTATTACCGGTAACATAGAAGCTTTGAAAATATGAAAATATATACATATAAATAAAGACTTTTTGGCTAAAAGGATCCTAATTAAGGCAATCGACCCCAATAAATGATGTTAATTGAAATATGAAAATATTCAACATACTCAAATGTTTAAATGTCATGCATAAAGTCCGAGCAAAAGCACTCGGATAGATCCATGCAATCTGAGTGTGTAGAGATCCATGGAAAAAGCGAAAAACAATTTAAAAATACAACATTTATCTTTATATATATATATATATATATATATATAAAGTGGTGTACTGATTTTGATCTTTGAAAAGCCTGGCTTAAGGAAAATTTAACTTGAATAAATTGCCTTTTTTGCGGAATATACCTTGCTCTGAGCAAT
>OY744524.1:72597167-72599667 GCA_963556195.1 Sepiola atlantica | reverse complement strand
AAAGAAATTCAAAAAAACTTCTTTAAAAAATGTTTCCAAAAGGTTCAAACGGGCATGGGAATCACCAATAACGAAATCCAAAAAACGTAGGGCTCAGAAATATTGGTAAATCCGGAGGAATCTGCATAAAAATCCAACGACGGCGATTTCACTCAGGTCTGTTGTCCACGGAGAGGAATCAAATAAAAACGGCCATTTCAAGGAAAACAATATTCTTCCTGTTTTCAGTTAAGCGTATTCCAAGGCAAAAGCTCCAATGGAGTCAAAAACGAATCGTCGTAATGTATCAAAATTATTTGGGAATTGTATAAATAAAGAAAGACAAGAGAAGAAAAAGAAAAAAGAAAAGGAGAGAGAAAAAGCGAAAAACGATCGGAAGTAGAATGTAATCTAACAGGTGGGGAGGGGGGTTAGGAATTCAAATCAAAATGATATTTAGGCAGAAAGAAAGGTGGAAAGTAGATTTCAAATTGGCCACACACAAAAAGCCAAGTGCTGGTCAACTCAGTTAAGTTATATTCCCAGGGGGAGTAAGTAGATTAAATACAGATAAGAGACAGAAAACTGTCTCCTAAGGAAGGTTAGTTTAATTTTGCAAGGGGAAGGGTATAGTGGCAGGGGAGGAGCATTAAACTGGTGTCGCTAATAGAGTTAAGCCTCATTTTATATTTTAACAAGAAATTGGATTGTCTGTCTTATTATAATTCTTAAGGTCTGAGTAAATTTCTTTAAGATGTTAAAGGGGTGCTAAGGAGTTTTGAATCAAATTGTCAATTTATGAATAAATCGACAATGTAGGTAGTTAAAAATAGGGAGATGGGGGTATTAAGCAGATGTAAAACACCTTAGGCTAATGAATAATAGTAAAAGTAATAATAAAAATAATAATAATAAAAGTAGTAATAAATAGTGAAACCTAAAGAATAGATAATAGGATTTAAATATGGGGGTGTATAGTTATATATTTGCAATGCTGCCTCCACTCACTCGCGGCTGTGGATTATTGTTCACTACATCACTGGACATCTACCGTAATCTGGCATGAATTGTTAATAAAGCACATGCCAAAGCCACGCGAGCAAAGCCGTATATACACACACATGTGTACATACAAAAAACCAGTACATACATACAAATACATATGTATGTATACAAACATACACACACACACACATTTATATATACATATGCACACACATACATACATATATGTAAATATACATATATACACACACACATGCACACACATACACACACACACATATATATACACATAAATGTACAATAGCCACAATCACCCAAGCGTCCCCAGCATACCTGCACAGCAAAAAAAACATTATATACACAAGCGTGGCATCCATACATGTACCTGATATTCCAGAAAAAACTACATATATATATATATATATACACTCATACTCAGAAGGCAACCACTCACATACTCATTTGCATCAATACATGCACTTGAATTCTCAGAGTATCCACTAAAGGTATGCATATACACAAGTATAAAAGGAGATTATTCGATGTTGAAACTGAAAGGAAGCCTAAACAAATGGGTAAAGAGAGGGTAAATAGGAATGAGATATATACAGGGAATTGCATTTGGATAAAACGTAATTGGAAAAAAAATTTGGAGAAAAAAAACGCAATTGGAGCAAAAAACGACGGTGGATAGGGTGTAATAACGAAAAAAGTTATAGGGGATGGCCAATCAGTATCAACATCAGCGACACCGCGAGTTATAAGTCTGGCAGCAAAGCAATTCAGCATTATATAAGTATATTTTAAAGGATAGGTTTAATGTTCACATCAGAGGGATTGGTATAGGGGCAATCATGGAAAGGTAAATAGTAAGTACAAAGAATTATAAGATATGGGGAGGGGGAAATCTATTGATTATTGTTAGGTGGGGGTATATCTGGAGGGGCCAAGAAGTTAGCATATTTGTATTTACGTTTGTGTCTGCAATGGGAGATCAATTCGTTTTTAAAGTTAATAGTATTTAATGATTTATTAGCTGTGGCTATTGTGTAAGTTTCCAAAGTGCAAAGGCTGCAGTGTGGAGCTCCTGGGGTGTATGATCTAGATTGTTTCAATATGGACCAATGTAAGGAGTAGGGTGTATTCTTGTTTTTAAGGTTTCTAATTAATTTAGAAAGCGAGGTACTAGGGTTATTGTTATTTAATTTAAATGATTGTATGTGGTTTGAGATCCTTATCTTAATTGGGAAAGCGCTAAGACCTATATATGTGTGAATTTTGCAAGGAGCAGAAATTGCATTTGAATGATTAGGGTCATTGGTAACTGTTTGAGAGGATGGATCTGATACTATATTAGCCTGGGGTATTGGAGTAGGGCCTAGAACAACCGGTGTATTACTGCTAATTGTATAGGGTTCAAAATTACTCGGTGAAGATGAGGAGTAAGATCTATGGAGGTCGTTTGTTGTATTTTGAGATATCGGGGCAGAGGAATGGGGGGGAAGTACGTAAAGGT